>JAQMRL010000009.1:28406962-29006962 GCA_035578175.1 Catonia carolina
GTAGTACTTAATTAGTGTAATTTTTCACTTTTTTGCAATTTTCTTAAAAACGGCTCCAAGAATTTTTTTAAAAATCGCCTCAATTACTAAAGTTTTTATGCTCTACAAGATAGGGTAGGCGCCATGTCTGCTGAAATTCTTGGGAAGGCTGTTTTCAAGTAAAAAAATTGTTTTTTTTAAGATTGCCGCTTTAATATGCATTTTAGCACAAAAATGTATATAATATAAAAGTGTATATAACACAAAAAGTTGTAGAGAATTTAAAATTTTACAACTTTTATTTCAAACATTTTTTTTTAATAACGCTTAGTTTAGCGGTAATTAGCGATTTTCTGTTTTTTTTTCTCACAAAAACTTATAAAAAATCGATTTTTTTAAGATTTCAGCCTTAGTATGCATTTTATGCAAAGTGTATGTAATCAAATTTATAGGAAATTAAAAGATCTACAACTTTTATTTAGAGAATTTTTCTTTACAGAGCCTAGTTTAGTGTGAAAGTGATTTTCCGTATTTTTTAGCCAAACTGAGGTTGATTTTCATTTTACATCATTCACTCATGATTAAAATAAGGTTATGTTTTTTGAGGTTAGCTATTCGTTTATTTCTAATGTTAGGTTACATTGTTCATTATTTGCATTGGCAAGAGAAAGTCGTGTGCGTGTTTCACACCAGATTTTGTTTCGTAGCCAATGGATCGTGTTCTTTATACCTAATTACTAGTCCTCGGATCGATATGCACTTTTTTGACCCAAAATATGCATGCAAATATGCCAAAAAAAAGAGAAAATTTGCACCAAAAAAGTTGAAATATGCAAAAATAAAAACAAGTTACTTTTAATAATTTTGTTTAATTAATTTAACTTTGAAATATATTATATTTATAAAATGTTTTAAATAATGAATACACTAATCTAATCATAATTTAACCACTTTAACCGTAATCATCACATTTTAAAAAATTGGAAGTTTTTTAAATAAATAAATTATGTTAATTGCATAATATAATCAAAGTTTTTTCCAAATTTTTCATTTTGTAGCTCCGTCTTTTGTCAGACAGGACGTTGTTCATTGCTGAAAAGGAGTGTTCAACATCACATGAAACAATTTGCAGGAATTTCAGAGCTGAAATTGCTAGGGGTCACTCATTTGATCACTGAGCTATTACTCAGAAAACTTCCAATTATTTCCTTCACTTTTTCATGGTGTTCAGCAAATTTAATTGACTGCAAATATCCAAGTACCCCATCTTGTGATTTTAAGTTGAGGTGGGAGAGGAACGTTAGGATAAGCATTCTTGAATGCCCTTATTCTGCTGCTCGGTGCCTTCACAAATACTTTTGTTTTTTACAAGCCTTCGGGAAATTTGTCTAAAATATGCTTAAAATATGCAAAAATACCACAAATATGCTAAAGGGTCCGAAACATGCACAAATATTCATAATATAATTTGGGTTTTTTGGTCGCAAATCATTCAAAAACACTCAAAACGGATTATAAACTTATTTTAGAACTTAAGGAAAAGATATGCTAAATATGCAAAATCCGAGCACTAGTAATTACCAACTTATATGCATCTTCTCGTTTGAATGTTTTATGGTAACTTGAGTCCTTATTACATAGACACGGAAAACTTTGATACAATTTAATGAAATCAGTCACATATTTTTTTGACGATATCAGGTACAGACAAGGTTATGACAGAGATGAGAAATGTACTGAACCTTCTGTACACGTGGCTGTTTGAACTGAAAACTGAACTGATAATTGACAACTGACAAGTGTTTTCCCTTCAAGCCAGCTTTCAGTTTCAGTTCAAACCTTCAGTTTTGATGTTTACACGTCAGTTTTAACTGACATTTCATCTGAAACGGAAACTGGTATGAGAACTGAATTTGTGTATTGACAAGTATAAAAACAAGTTAAATGAACTACAGTGAATTTCGGATAATTGGGGCACATCAGGACCGGAGCATTTTGGCCCAATTAAACAAATTCGTAAACTGTGGCGTAAACGATACTGTATTTTATAAAGAATTATCACATACATAAATTTTACATGTGAGTTCTATCCGTATACACAGGAAACAAATAAAAGGGTATCAGAATAATGATTAACTTTTTAGCAAAACCTTCTGCCTTGTTTTTAAGCATTGGACCATTGACACTAACACCTTGTGATGTTAGGTAACAATGGCGAACCATTCATTCAACGCTTCTCAACAAATGGATACTTCTTTCATGTTTTCTTTTCTGAGATGATGATCTTTTAATGCCCACTTTTGGTGTATTTTATTTTCTTGGAGCACGATACAAGCTATCGTAGTTTTCGGTACACTGGTTAGTTCCCATAGTTTACGTTGGCTTAAGTTAGGTGGATACAGTTTCATTTTGTTGAGAAGCTTTATTCGTTCAATCATATCATTACGCGGCATTTAACTCACAAAGACGTTGATAGTAGGTACTGTACTGTAATCCTACGCATAAAAATATCAACAAAATCAGTGAAACAAATTGGAATTTAAAAAAAAAAATAAAAAGTATGCCTGCTGATAACAAAACAACCAGATTCGAAAAACAGTGTTACAGTACACTCATGAAATCATAAAAACGGATGAGAAGCATGGAATTACAAATGTTCTATGTATGTATGACAAATGACAACAAACCATAAGTTGCAAGGAGGCTAAACAGCTTGAAAGGTTGGGCATAACTAGTGGATATGACTCACTGAAATTTGTGCTATGACGATTATGTAGCCTACACATTGTACTGTAAATAACATCTCTGTTATGACTGACATGTGATTACTGTTGTTTATCTGTCGAAATGTTTACTATCTCTATCCTGCACAATATCTTATCTTGCCACTTAGAACCACATATTGTTCGTTGCTGGCCTGTAATGGTTTTAATAAAACATATATTGTACATACATCAGATTGGCCCCAATAAGCGGCATTATGGACCGTATAAATGGAGTACTTATCAATGTAAAATCCTGTTCTGTTCTTGTTTATTAAAGAACTGTCCCGGAATCGACTGAATTATGTATTAATTTATGAAATTAAGGTAATTGTTTACTTATAGGACACTAAACCAATTTAAACCATTTTTTAGATGATATAGAAGGGCTTTTAACTACTTTCACAGCGATTTGCGCGCAAAAATAAGTACATATTTGGATTCAACATACAAAAAAGTATCGATTTTAAACAAAATGGTTCAAATTGGTTTGGTGTCCTATAAGTAAACAATTACAGAAATTAATATTTACCTGTAATGGACAGAACACATATTTCTTTGACATATACAAAAGATTTTCTCCTTCTCGAAATAAGTAAATCGAGAATTCTTGTAAAAGAAAAAGTATCTCATATACATGAAAATCAAGAAACAACACCAATTCTCTAGGCATACGTTTTTGTAAAAAACTAATCACTACAGATAAATATTCTTGTAAACCATTCCGTCGTGATTCAATAAAGGCTGGATCTTTATTACCGATCAATTTTTTGGGCGGTAACATATCCTTCGGTACACTATGATCATTTACTAACGTTTCATGCAATTCCAGAAAGCCATTGTACCTTTGTTTTACAGACCAGCTTATCGGTCCAACTTTAACTATTATTACATAATACGTTACATTACCGACTGTTTCTGTTTTAGGTATTGACACTGATGTATCATTTCTATGTATCAAAAAACATGCCATTTGTATTTATTTTTAAATAGAAATAATACATAGACTGTCATTAATATTTACGTTGCTCATAACCTCCAAAATTGTAATTTACAAATTCAATTAATTTCCGTTCACAACATATTCGTGTATTAAACCAATAAAAACCATAAATAAAATAATTACGCATTCAGTATGTTTAAAAATACATATTACACTCTCGAAGGTATTTAAGTTTACTGTCATAATCACTGTTCAAATATCAGCTGACTGCGTACGTATCAACGTCCTTATCATTGTACATATTTATTATTTACATTTTGGCTTCAATAGTTACACATGTTTTTATTTTAAATCATAAAAATTAACTTTTCTACATAGTATACGCAATACTGTCTTTGAGAATAAATATTCTTGTATACGTATAGGGTAAATATGCTTTTTAAAATTAACAATTCCGTACTTTATCTTAAAAATATTTCCTATTCCTTTTTATTTAGCTTCCAGAAAGAAATATTAACTTTATTTTTAAAATAATCAATCTAATAATCTTCATTTTTTTCTCATACGAATATGTATTACACGATTATTTTAGTTGGTTAAGTTGGTATTATAATAATTCAAAGTCAAGTAAGATTTTTAAATTTGAGGTTATGAAAATGTGGTTCTGTTAGATTATTTTAAAGTGGTACTCATCAGTTAAAATAATAATGTCATTAGCATCAAAATTAACATTTGGTGTGAGTTGTGTAGCAAGTGTTTCAATTATTGCGTATGTTCATATAAAACAAAATATCGATAAAGATAGATTACATCAGGGTGTTATCAGAGATGTTGAAACACAACAACGACGTAAAACGGAAAATATTTTATTGTTACAAAAACAGCATGATTTAAAAAGACAATTAGAAATCTCTAGAGATTCGGAAAATAGAACTACTAGCGTTAATACATCTTAGGTATAAATTAAAATAGCTATTCTATTCTGTGTAATACTTGTTATAATTTTAGAGGTATTAAATAATTGTAATATTTAATTGTGTACCCATGTTATTTTTATTCTACTCCTTTGGTTTCTTAACACTTGAGTGTAATTATGTAAAAAGTGAATAAAATAATGTTTTGGCCCTTTAGGTTTAATATAAGTACAGTACGTTCAAACTGAATTAGTGCATTAACTTGAATAGTTATACAAGTACAGGTGTTCTTAAAGGTGCGTCGTTTGTGCGCTCGTCGCATGCGACTGACGTTTAGGTCGGGTAGTTTCGTTTGTGCAGTGGAACGTGCGATCCAACTGCACGTTCGGGTTAACCGAAACCCTGGTTATCCGAAACGTCAAAATTACCAGTATTTTAAATGTAATTTTTCAATAAATAACTATAATAAAAACAATAAATAATAAATACTTTTTAAGCAAACTGAACTGTAAATTATAGCACGTAAAGTTTGCCCCTAAATGACATTCAGCACTGCAGACAGGATTTTTACCGATAACATGAGTATTTCCTTGGAGCGGTGGCGTACTACTAGGCAGCCTATTGCTGCGCCTTTGCTGCGAACAGTCTTGGCCTTAATGTAGTTTTCATTTCGTTTTGTGGCTAATTAGTGTTACATACTGGTAGTGGAAGTGAAATGATATTTAATAATGTCGTGTAAACATAAACGCGTAGTCAAAACCATCGAAGCGACGCCCACTGATGTACTTTTAGTTAAACATTAGCGGGACATTTCAGTGAGAAAACGAATAGAAAATAAAAACCAAAAAAATATTTCGGACTTTACAAAAAAAAGAATACGGAAAATATTTGACTATTAAATCATACGAATAAAAGTTTTAGGACACGGTAATATTTTTTTTACAATAAAACACCATTTTCTTGTTATTTTAAAAAACCTGGCTTATCCAAAATTGGCTCACCCCAATTATTTCGGATTAGCAGGAGTTTACTTTATCTATTAGACAATGAAAGCAAGTTTGAAGGATCAACATCAAATAGTTGTAGTTTTTCTGCAGATAACTCAATGAGTTCTGCGTCATCGTCTTTGAAAAAAAACTCATTTTCAACTTCCAGACGCATGCGACTGCTGCAGGTGACTAGTTGTCGAAGCAGCCGACCCATGGGATCTCTTGCGTCGGGCGCATAAATGGAACCACTTCTTAAGAAATCCATTTGGTTAATAATGGAAGTGACGCATGCAGTAATCGCATGTGACGATCGCACTAACGAAACCGCACCTTAAGATTACATACTGTTTAAACATTTTATCCTTCTAAGAGAGTAAACAGTTCACTCATTTTCTGCCACGTTGTTTATGAGTTATCTTGTGCATGTAGGAAAGGGACGAAGAGTGGTATGATCACAACTGTATTGAGATTGGACAAACTATAGCAACGGTTCTCAAAGTGGGGGGCGCGCCCACCAAGGGAGGCGTGAAGACATGTTAAGGGGGGCGCGGGACTTCGAGATAGCTTTACCCTCCATAACGGATCCTTTCAGTGTCAACATAGACTTCCTGCCCGAATTACTTAAAAAACAAGTTTTAGAAATAAAAAATGTTTCTGGTGCGAAAAACGATTTCGATAAAATTGACAAAACATCATTTTGGGTTAAGTATTACCAAGTTTACCCCAGTATATAACAGCAAGCGGCAGTAATTGTAATTATCTTTATCAAGGAATTATCTGTGCAAAAAAGTGTTTTCACCACTTGTTACAATAGAAACAAAGCATCGGTGCAATGTTGGTTTTATCAATGATTTACGTTGGGCAAACTTTAAAAAAAAAAAATGCAAGTCATCCATCCACTGATTTATTTTGTCTCTTGTTAAAATTAAATTGCAACTTCTAATGCTACAAAAAATAAAAAAATAAATAATATATGGTTATTCAATGTAATACGTGATTTTTCATTGCCCAATAAAATTGGTAAGGGGGCGTGAGAAGTTTTCTTTTTGGGAAAAGGGGGCGTAAAGGATAGAAGTTTGGGAACCGCTGAACTATAGTAAAGCTTTGATCCATGCATTGGGAGGACCTCTAAGTTACTAAACAGACTAGAACTATGATACTAAGGCAGGCATTCCACTAAAGTAGCGTGGCAAACGTTCTTGCAAATATTACTAGCTAATACGAGGTGCGACTATTAACAAATATTAGCACCACCAACTGGAGTGGCAAATGTTACTATACTCAGTTCATCATAAGAAAGATATTTTGAGTTAACAAACCGGTTACCGAATTGGCTGCTAACACGGTGACTTGGAAAAAATGCAACACTTTTAATGAAAACATCACAATAACTGATACGTGCTTTTAACCATATACAGAATTAAACTATAAATAGAAATGAAGAAAACAAAAAAATACTATAACACTAAATTCCTAATTGAAAATAAATTATAATGCACATTAGAACGATGTCAAAAGTGAACTGGTAGTATATAACCATGACATGTTTTATATCAAAAATGTGGAGAGAGATTTATGGGTTTGGATTAATCATCGTCAAATTCAATTGTGAAATAACGAGTGGCTAAACTAATATTAGATGACTAATCATTAAAATAAAAATTGTTACTTTTAAAGTTCTCTTGTTTCGTCATACAGATCAGAGGTGACACATATAACTTGTAAACTCATTTATTTATGAAAAAGAATGGAAATAACGTATACCATAGATTTATTGATCAGTATTTAAAACGTCAGTCATGATATGATGTAGGCCTAACAGTTTCATTTATAAAAATACTTTTAAAAGTACTTTGTATTTAAATAGTTTTGGAAGTATTTTGTTGTTACTTTTTAATTAGCGTGTACACATTTTTAAATAATGCGCATGCTCAGTGAAATCATTATTTGTTTATTCGACATGTCTTTCTTACAATGAATAGAGTATAGTAACGCATCATTAAACTGTGTTGTATGGTTCTGACAGGAATCTGGTTAATCAGTTTTTATTTTTATTATTACTTTCTCTTGCCTTTATGAATATGTAGGAAGGAAAGTATTGTTTTCATGTCGATTTTTCGAAATCGAGTGCGTGCGTGCGTGTGTGTGTGTGTGTGCGCGCGCGTGCGTGCGCGCGCGCGTGTGTGTGTGTGTGAATAGAATATCTCAAGAACGGAACTTCGTACGAACTTGAAACTTAAATTACATACCTTTACCGGACCCGACACAAACATTTTCATCAAAATCGGACAACCGGAAGTAGTAGTTTATTCGTGTAATTTTTCACTTTTTGCGATTTTCTCAAAAACGGCTCCTACGATTTTTTTTAAAAATCGCCTGGTTTACTGAATTTTTATGCTCTACAAGATAGGGTAGGCGCCATGTCGGCTGAAATTCTTGGCAAGGCTGTTTTCTCGTAAACAAATTAGTTTTTTAAAGATTGCAGCTTAAATATGCATTTTAAAATTTATACAAAAATACAAAAATTTATATAATAAAAGTTGTATAGAATTAAAAATCCTACAACTTTTATTTCGAACATTTTTTTGTATAATGCTTAGTTTAGCGGTGATTAGTAATTTTCTGTTTTTTCTCACAAAAACTTGTGCAAAATCAATGTTTTAAGATTTCGGCCTTTGTCATTTCATGACAAAAATGTATATAATCAAATTTATAGGAAATTAAAAGATCTACAACTTTTATTTAGAGCATTTTTCTCTACTGAGCCTAGTTTAGCGTGAAAGAGTGATTTTCCGTATTTTAAAGCCAAACTGAGGTTGATTTCATCTTGCATCTTTCACTCATGATTAAAATTAGGCTATGTTTTTTGAGGTTAGTTTTTTGTTTATTTCTAATGTTTTATTGCTAATATTAGGTTATATTGTTCATTATTGGCATTGGCGAGAGAAAGTCGTGTGAGTGTTTCACACCAGATTTTTTTTTACTTCTGTGCATAGTTATTTATTGACTATGCACTAATAACAACAGTATAGTAATATTAAAGTAATTTGGGGCATTAGTAATTGAGAATTACGAAGAGGATATTTTTCATTGCATTGGTTAAATTTAATTATTTCCAGTAAAATTAAAAATTACAATTCATATCACTTATGTTGAATATGCAGTATAATATGCTTAAAAAGATTTTCATGGGTTCGACACAAATTAGCGTCTTAGGGGGGAAATTGTCTTGGCCAAGACAATTTTAAGAGAGTGCTTTTTAAAGACATTATTATTGAAGGCAGAAAAGTGTTAATGTTTTAACATTCTCCATTATGTGAGAAAATATTATTAATAACAGTAATTACATATAAATAAATAGATAGGTTATTTATGTATTACATAAATAAACATAAAGATATATACCTCTTTTCAACGTCACATTTAATTAAAAAAAAAAAAAACAACACCATTGATACATACATATGTATATAAATACTGTAACTAATAACAAGATTTCCATTACTTATTTTTACTTTCTTTTACCTATATGAATACATAGGAAGGATAGAATTATTTTGTCAATTTTCCAAAATTGAGTTTTCACTTGATCTACACGTTTTCAGACCCCCTGAACCCAAAAACATGTTTTTAGCGATTGGTCTGTGTGTGTGTGTGAACAAAATATCTCAAAAACGGAACATCGTACGAACTTGAAACTTTATACTTAAGTTACATACCACTAGAGGACCCGACACAAACATTTACATCAAAATTAGTCAACCAGAAGTAGTAGTTTGTTCATGTCATTTTTCACTTTTTTTCAATTTTCTCAAAAACTGCTACAATTTTGTTTTTAAATCACCTCGCATTCTATATTTGTTATGCTTTATAAGATAGGGTAGACGCCATATCTGCTGAAATTCTTGGGGAGGCTGTGCTCTTGTAGAAAAAATGGTTTTTTAAGATTGTGGCTTTAATATAAATTTTAGCGAAAAAATATATGTACAAAAGTTGTAGAGACTTTAAAATCCTACAATTTTTATTTCAAACATTTTGTTGTGTAACGGTTAGTTTAGCGGTAATTAGTGATTTGTTTTTTTTTTCATGAAAATCTGTAAAAAAAAATCGATTTTTTTTTAAGATTTCATTATTTGCCTTAGTGTCCATTTTACGACAAAAGAATATATAATCAAATTCATAGTAAATTGAAAGATTTACAACTTTTATTTCAAGCATTTATTTCTACAGAGTCAATGTAGCGTGAAAGAGGGATTTTCCGTATTTTTAAACCAAACTAAGGTTGATTTTCATTTTGCATCATTCACTCATGATTAAAATAAGGTTATGTTTTTTAGGTTGGTTTTTTCTTTATTTCTAATGTTTTATTACTAATGTTAGGTTACATTGTTCATTATTTTCATTGACTAGAGAAAGTCGTGTGAGTGTTTCACACCAGAATTTTTACTTTATATGGTATTTTTTGTCGGGGGTTTTTTAAATTTAACTTTTATTTTGCTGGTTGTTTTTGTTTCACCTGAAGCTACTAGTATGGATATGACAACAGTGTTTATAATCAAAGCTATAGGAAATTAAAAAACGTACAGCTTTTATTTTAAGCATTTTTCTGTATAAGTTGTACAATGGTTGATCTTCATTTTGCATCATTTACACTTAAAAATTAATTTTGTGGTTTTCATTTTACATTGTTTACTCATGATTAAATATAGATTATGTTGTTCATTATCTACATTGGTAAAAGAAAGTCGTGTGAGTGTTTCTTACCAGTTTATTTATTTTTTGTCCATATTCAAAATATAGGGCGAAAAAAAATAGTTCTGTTTCTTATCACATAGTCAGCCACTTATATGACTGAACTATTTAAGAACAGAAGAGGTAGAGGTGTAAAAGACACTAGTTAGAGTTATCTCCTCTGAGAGTAATGAATTTCACTATGCAGCCAGACCCTGTGGTGAATGAAGTGAAGGTGTCATTGTAGGGTGGAAAGTGAGTGCTTTTCGGAGGGCCTGGCATGCTGATAAGCATACTCTTTCAACTCAGTGAGGAAGGCACTGGTAAACCACCTTACTCCTCGTTTTTACTTAGTAAAACCTCTAGAGGTTCAAACCAGCCTTTAGGCTGTTGACCTAAACTACAACATTCAAAATATATTATTTAAACTTCCAGTTTCGACTGGAAGTGGCCCAATACCATAAGATAAGAAATCAAAGTCAGAAATTACAAGAGGTATAGACACTTGAGTCACGAGTTTTCCCTTGTTTGCAACGAGGGGTAAAGGAGGAAAAGCATCAGTGCGCATGTGCGACTGCTTTAATTTCAGTATGAAAAACTTATACTATACCCAGAGCATATTCAGTATATCGTGGAACCTTTCATAGGTTTTCGTACAAATATAACTGTTTGTTACCGTAAACACAAATGTCAATTTCTCGAAAACGTGGTTGAATTATTCACAGTGCTGATTCCAATGTAATAAAATGTTGTGAAGTTGAAGCTAAACAAAAATGCCTATCCGTGCCTCTTAACAAAAGCCATGAGCAAGCGGCTAAATACTGTGATGTTTCTCTTTTACAATTCGAAAAATAAAGAAGGAAATTAAGGACGTGAACAAGCTATACTTTTTACAGTTTTTTTGACACCTGGTAAAAAAAAGAAAACGATTAGGTAGATACTAGAGAGACTAATAATGAAAACACCGATGACAGCAATAGTAAATAAGGCGATTCATTTGTAATTACAGTAAATCAAACATTTCTAGTCATGTAATTAAGCTATAGGCAATATTACAGGTCATATTTATTTCTTATAAGGTTTATGAAGAAAACATTTCCTCAGAATAAACTACAGCGTACAAAAAGTATCTAGAAACTGCACGGCAGTGAAATGTACGAGTAGTGTCTCATTGTTGAGGTTGGCAGCACTGCAAATATTTCACTTCCCTTCCTCACTGCCCATACATATGCAAAAGGCAATCTCGTGACTTCAGTACCTATAGTTAAAAATGGTTTTCGGATTTATAATCTACACAAAAACTTAGTAAGCCTGGATTGGATTTGAATTTCCGGTTTCAACGGAAGTCAAGAAATCAAAGTCGGAATTTGGAAACAAAAATAGTACCATTCAATTCCTCTTAAAGAGTAGATACAGAAATCATTGGGTCTGAAGTTCCAGTTTCGACCAGAGTGGTCCAAAACTGGAAGTCAAGGATTTAAATTCGGATTTGGAAACAAAAATAATGGGTGTTTTATTTAGGATGCAACCCTGATTTATCAGAAAATAGAAGTTATACATCGGTAAATTTTCTGTCCTTCAATCAGTGTGTTGGCAACAGTGTACTCAAGGCCAACACCTAAGACAGTTAAAATGTTCCAGTCAAGCATTAGTGTAGTGACAGCAGTCGTTTTGTTATATTGTGTCAGCAATGGTTTTTTCCAAGGAAGAACCAGGTGTTTTATTAAGGACGCAACCCTGATTATAAGAAGATAAAGTAATACATTGGTAAATTTTCTGTCCCCCAATCAGTATGTTGGTAACAGTGTACTCAAGGCCAACTACCTAAGACAGTTAAAATGTTCCAGTCAAGCATTAGTGTGGTGACAGCAGTCGTTTCGTTATATTGTGTCAGCAATGGTTTTTTCCAAGGAAGAACCGGGTGTTTTATTAAGGACGCAACCCTATGTTAAAAGCTACAATCTACGGCATATGTTTATATTCCGTACTTTACAAATTGTTAATTAATCTAAATTATTATTTTACAAATGAATAGAAAATTACAATGAAAACATTGTATTACTTCTATCTTCTTATAATCAGGGTTGCATCCTTAATAAAACACCCAGTTCTTCCTTGGAAAAAACCATTGCTGACACAATATAACGAAACGACTGCTGTCACAACACTAGCGATTGACTGGAACATTTTAACTGTCTTAGGTAGTTGGCCTTGAATACACTGTTGCCAACATACTGATTGGGGAGACAGAAAATTTACCGATGTATTACATCTATCTTCTTATAATCAGGGTTAAAGTCCTTAATAAAACACCTGGTTCTACCTTGGAAAAAACCATTGTTGACACAATATAATGAAACGACTGCTGTCACCACGCTAATGCTTGACTGGAATATTTTAACTGTCTTAGGTATTTGGCCTTGAGTACACTGTTGCCAACATACCGATTGGGGGACAGAAAATTTACAGATGTATTACTTCTATCTTCTTATAATCAGGGTTGCTTCCTTAATAAAACACCCGGTTCTTCCTTGGAAGAAACCATTACTGACACAATATAACAAAACGACTGCTGTCACCACACTAATGCTTGACTGGAACATTTTAACTGTCTTAGATATTTGGCCTTGAGTACACTGTTGCCAACATACTGACTGGGGGACAGAAAATTTACCGATGTATTACTTCTATCTTCTTAAAATCAGGGTTGCATCCTTAATAAAACGCTCGTTAGTATCATTTGATTTCTTTTAAACTGTAGATACAGAAATCACTGATAGTGTTTATTATTAAGTCAAAGGTAAGCCTTTTTAAAAACTACCATCAGCCTTGAGATGTGTCATTTCATAAAAAAGATTTCTTTTCATTTACATTGATTACCAATTGCAGGATGCATTTTAATGATTTATTAGTAATGTAGTAGATATTAATTATGTATTTTACATTGTCAAAATTACAAAATTTTATTTTTCTGATTTTTACAGCGGGGACTTTATTTTTAACGTTTTGTTCGCAACTGATCCTTGGCGCAATTGTTGGTATAGTACTTGGCCTTCTTGTACTGGTTGTATTCCATTACGCAAAAGGAGATCCAGTCACGGAAGCTACAGTTACCACTGGGTGCGCGTTTTTAATCTTTTGTTTTGCTGTGAGGTTTTTATGTATGTATGTATTTAAAGAATTATGTCAAACCATTTTTTAATTTATTATTAATTAATATATTTTTTATAATTATAGTAATTATATATGGCAGTGAATATAATACAGTAGCCGCTGCTTATTGTAATCACATTTGTCAGAAGTAGATTTGATAAAAATAACCGACTGCGTAATTACCAATGTGCAGAAGTACTGCCTTGAACTCACTGTATTATGGTTGCAAGTGTTTACTGATTAGTAAGCGTATCATGGCTTTGATAATGACAAAATGGAGTCGTTGTTCTTCAAAATTTTACATAAGAGAGGTAGAGAAATGCCAAGTTGAGAAGCAGCATTTTCTTGACTCATTTTTGGTAATTACTGTTTTTTTTTGTCATCAGTCTCTCGACTGGTTTAATGCAATTATCCAAGCTGTTCTATCGTGCGCAAGTCGTTCCATATCTGCATACCTGTAACACCCTACATCTTTTGTAATTTGCTTCATATATTCTAATCTTTGCCTCCCTCTACAATTTACTCCCTCAATATTACCCTCCATTATTGATAAACCAATACGTGGATGTCTTAAGATATGCCCCACTAGCCTATCCCTTCTTTGGTAAAATGCTTCCATATACTTCTTTTTTCATCCACTCGCCTTAATTATTTATTTTGTCCACCCACCTAATCTTTAACATTTTCCTTTAACACCACATTTCAAAAGCTTCTATTCTCTTCCTTTCTACAGCCCTATCACCCACGTTTCATTCATGTATAATGCTACACTCCAAACATAGTGTTTTAAGAAGTTTTTCCTAATCTGTAAATCGATGTTTGTAGTCAGCAAGCTGTTTTTCATATCAAAGGCTTTTGTAGCTTGAACAATTACTTTTGATATTACTTGTGCTTCTACCATCTTTTGTTATTTTACTCCCTAGATAGCAGAATTCCCCAACTTCCTTTATGTTTTCGTTGCTTCTTTTAAATCTTCCATCTCTTCTAAAAAAACTCTTGCTGCTGCACAACACTACCATTTTGTTCTTATTAATTTTCATGAAGTAATCCTTTCTCATGATCTCATCCATTCATTTAAGATATCCTCTAGCTCTTTCTTTGTCTCGACTAATACTACTATATCATCGGAAAATCTCGCATTTTTATTGTTTTTTTAAATATTTTTTAAATCATTTATTTTAAATAAATAAAACAAATTTATTGTTTTTTTTTTCAATTTACTGTATCGATCTAAAATATTATTTTTTTCTTTAAGACTTTAATAATGTCGTTTCTTTTGAGATTCGAACATCTTGCTCAACTTTGAAACTTCAAGTGAAATCAAACTTTACAAAACAAGTAAAAAAAGATCTTCCAAAATTAAAAATAAATGGTGCAGTATGCACGTGAACAAAGAATGACACACAGAATGACGTACAAACAACGAATGAGATCTAAAAGACGTATGTGAATACAAACAGGATATGAATCATCGTATCGCCCAACTGATTTCTCAGAATTGACGACACATGTTAACATTTTTGTTTGGTCTATTCTGGTGAATGTGTATTTTTTTGCTTGACAAATTAAATGATTACAATAAGCACCCGAATTACAATGTATTTAAACGATTCATATCTGTATTTAAATGAAACGATAATAATAACCGAATGATAAAGTTAACCATGATCACATTAAGCGGCGGATACTGTAGTTACATGATGGTGATTTCAACCATTTATGTACAATCAAGGATATCTATAATCACTGATTTATAGGTTAGCTAAGATGACCATTATAAGCATATCGTATGAGGAGTGACCCAAAAAAAAACCAGACTGAAAACACACCATTACTCTTATTGGTGTAAACCATTCTTGAACAAGGTGCGTTAAGTAGAGACCTTCCCAAATTAAATAACCTCAGCGGCATCTGCGTAGGAGATTCCATTTGACCATTGTGTTGTTTCTCCAACTATTCTAATTCATCACTTCTAAAATTATTACGGCAGATTCAAACGGACATTCAGTTTGAAATTTTTCTTCCTACTTGAAAAGTCTGTAACAGAGGCTTATTGAATGCTTCAAAAAAGGCTTTCAAAAAGTATGCTAAGAGCCTCGCACAAGTTTTCGAGTGATTTGGTGACTTTATATGTGGTCAGATGATTGTTGAAGATCTTGCTTGTTCTGTGTACCCTTCATCATCTCAAAATGACAAAAACATTTAAAAAATTTGCAAAAAAAAATGACAAGGATCATCAATTCATGATTGGCAAAGTTTCAGTACAGACAGGAGTCAGTTGGAGATGGTGCCTGTGAATTTTGACAATGGAATCAGGTGAGTGGTTCATTCATTATGACCAACCCTGCACACATACCCTAGTCTTGGAACCAAACAATGTTTGGGCGGTGTGGAGTGTTTGTTCCTGAGCGGAGACAAAAACGAAATCAAGGAATGATCCCTCATCCAGAGCAGTGGACTGTATGCATTGCGTGCACTTTTATGCGTCTTGTGCACTTTTTATTTGGTTGACGTACCTGGAATGCGATGTAAAGAAATACAAAATGAAGCAGCCTCTTACCTCCTTTTCCAGTGTGAATAGTACTTGTAATGAGTGGGGGGGGGGGTAAATGGGGAAAGACAGGAATAAGGAATAGATATACCCATTACACTGCTGTCTTCTTCCAAGGAGCGATTTCTTCACAGGAAACTTCCCGGTTGTATGCTGTTTTCCAGGTGCGCGTAAAGGCGGTGCAATAATAAAGTGTAGCGAACCGACTGTCTTCGGCGCGTACTGGCGAGCGAGTATGCGGTCAGCGGTTACAATACAAACGACAACAGCACCCACAACCCTTCAACTATAAATTCAAATAGTTACATATTTGCTATACTTAGCTCTGTGCGACTTATTTCTTTGTTCCTGAGAATGGAAGAAAATCTAAAATGGAACAGTTTTAATGATGTAGAGGCTGTAAAAACAGCTTTGTAGAAGGGACTGGATGTTATCAAAGTTGAAGAGTTCCAAAGGTGCTTCACACAGTAGGAACAAAGACTAGAGAAGTGCATTGCATTTAATGGAGAGTACAGTGGGTCATCGTTATAATGGAGTAAATGAGAAAGCCACAGTCCGTTGTTGCGAATGTCCGTTACATTGAAATACAGCCAGGTAAAGCAGCAATTTTTGTTATAGCTGTTTATTTTTACTATAGCCGGTTTAAATGTTTTCTAACCAATACAAAGTAATCATTAAAGTAAATATGAGGGTAGGTACTAATGCACACATGCTTGTAGAACGCGAACAAAATGAACTTCAGAAGTGCGCCTGGTGGCATTTGGAAGTACTATTTCTCCTCTATACGCTTGTGCAGTTTGAATTCGTTGTGTTCATTCAGTTTGTTTTGAGCAGTGGAAGTATGGCGTCGTGTTCTGGTGCTATGTCAACGCGAGTTAAACAACGTGCTGTTATTGAATTTTTAACTGCTGAGAATGTGACTCCTAGCGAAATTCATCGTCGTTTATTGTGACAATACTTTTGAAAGGTCTACTGCAAATTGAGGGGTAATAAAATTTCCTGATTGCCAACTTAAAAAAGCCTCAGTTGTTGATGAAACATGATGCTGTGGACGTTCAATCACTGTCACAGACAATAATCATTGCAAATTCGTCAAAGATTTGATTCAAAATGATTGGCGGATCTATGTATGAAAACACTGTATCAACGACATTGCATACGCTAGAAAGTTAGAGCTAATGGCTCATTCTCATCCTCTGTGCTGTAGGTTTTTTCTAATTTGAAGTCCGGCATAGTGAAAGTCCGTTGTATCGGAATCCGTTTTAGTGAGGACTTACTGTACTTTGAAGGAGAAGCAAGAATTTTGTGAAAAACTTAATTAATTTTTTAGAACAAAAGTCCGGTTTTTTTGGGTCCTCATTCATACAGTATACCATTTGTTACTTATTGCAATATATATGAAGAATGAAAGTTGAAACCTCTAGTCTTTGCAATTGTGGATTGTTTTCATATCTCGAAAATATTTTCATCTTTCACTTTGTAGAAGTTTTTCCTCCTCATGTTGCCTTTAGTTTCATCTTGAAATGTTTTTTTTTTTAATTCTACTGTTTCTATCAAAATCAAAATAGTAGTTTGTAATAATTACAATCAATTTTCCATAATTTCCAGTATCGTTTCTCGTTCCAAAAATACTTAAACTTTGCCAATTTAATTTTAGGAAAGTAATGCCAAGTTCAGGTCCAATCTGCCTTGATGATACACAAGAATTTTTCTTCTCACAATCAAGGATTAGGCTTCTGCCTGTTCTGACTCACAACAGCGGCAAACTATTGAATTATTGCTATCTTTTGCGTGGCCTCCCAACATCTCTTCTTCCCTCTGAGAGGGATCCTTCCCTCAGGCATTCTCTCTACATGCTCCTTTTATCGATTACGTTATTCTGCAATCTTCCCATTCATATTGTAAACATCCAGTTCCGTTCTTTTCTTTTGCCCTCATTTCTTTTTTGGTCCCTACGACTGCAACCCTTTGTTCTTCGCAGGAATCACATCTCTGCCTCCTGTACTCTACTCTCCTGTGGTCTAGTACTAATCCACGACTCACTTCCATAGAGTAGGACGGGGGCAACCTGACAAGAATTCTTTTATTATAATAAAGAAAGCCTTTGTTCATTATACACATTTTAAAGGAACACCTTAGAAATTACAAGGTTATCCTTAGAAATAAGTGATTTCAAGTACAGTAGAGTACCGATTTTCCGTAGATCGTTTAACCGGGTTTGGATTAACCGTGCGATCACTAGAAATTTTGTTTTTTTTTTTTTGGTTTAACGTCCGACTGTTTTGCTAATTGCTGCTAATGCAGACGGTGAAGGATGAAATGAATTTTTTGTAACGTATGAAAAAATGCCATGCTCGAGTGGGATTCGAACCCAAGACCGCGTGATGAGAGGCGAGCACGTTACCAGTTCCTAAAATAAGTTGCAAAGAAGCTTTAACAGGTGCCGAAACATTACTAACTTTCATGGAAAATCAGGATGACACAGATTACGTGGACATTTTACATATTTGTGGTTATATAAGCAAATAAAAGAAAAAATATTGCGGCATAAAATGAAACAAAGTAAAATAACAGATTTTTTGTGATTTTTTTTTGGTACGTAGTTTAAGGTAAGACTTATATAAATTTATGTAGTAAATATTTTTATTTCAATACAATTTGTTTATTTATTTCCGATATCCGATAGTATAAACATGTATTAATCAGTAGAATAAAACATACGCGTAACTAGTGGTTTTGTTTATGACGTAAGAGGTCTCGACCGAATTGGGTTGTATTATCCGTGTTTTCCGGTTATCCGGTATAGTCATCCCCCCAATTACCACGGATAATCGGTATTATACTGTAATTCCATATTTGTGTAAGAATTTGCTTGTTAATGAGGTGTGTTTTGCTTATTTTTGTCCACTTTACTTTATGTCTCTAGTTGTAGAAACTAATTAAAGCATTTTTGAATGCTTGGATTAATTAATGAAAAATATTAACATTATAATTAAGTACTACAATTTTCTTACTTCTTAGTTTTCATTGTGTGCAAACTATTGTTGTATTATCTTGTTGAGCCTACATGGTCCCGGGTTTGATACCCGGTCAGGTCTGGCATTTTTTCATCACTCATTTACATTATCATCATTATCCATTGTCTGCATTAGCAGAAATCCCAGAACAGTCAGATGTAAAATTAAAAAAACAATTTTCATGTTGACCGTACCGAACTAAAGGAAACAATATTCTTTGTTACTCTCTGTACAAAAATGTTTTTTTTTTTTTGGTTTAACGTCTGACTGTTCTGCAATTACTGCTAATGCAGATGGTGAAGGATGAAATGATTTTTTGTGACGTATGAAAATATGCCGTGCCTGAATGGGATTCGAACCCAAGACCACATGATGTGGCCAATGCGGCAGGCACAAAAATGTTATGATAGATGTATTATCTATTGTGCAAAAAATTTTAACTTTTTTGTAATGTTGAAACATTTTACTACATTCCACTGTCTGTTATTAATATTAAACAGCTATATGATTAAAAATTTATTTAGTATATTATAACATTTTTTACATAGTTAGATTATTTTACTGATTATCAATTAACTGGGGGAAAACAGGCTAAGTTTGTGTAATAGCTTAATCAAATGATGTTTATTACATTAATTAAATCAATTTCTTTTAATATATAAAAATAGGCCGCAGAAAACCATGTAAGGTTACCACTTTCACAAAAGAAGTGTCATCAAATCGTGACGATAACTTCCGGGGAGGAAATCTGAAAAATTTTGTGGCCCTGAAAAGGGGTCGTGAGAAAGACTGTTGTGTTGATCTCCATAGAGACTGGTAAGGCTTCTACAGCATTTTATCATCCTAGAAAATCTTCCTCGTCTGATGAAATTGATCGGTTTCCTTTGTCGGAGTCGTAGAACGCTCTTGTCTGTTGGATCGACAGCTCCTATCACTGTAATAATCAAAAAAAAGGTATTACCCAATCAAAGACGACATTGTCTTTGATTGTACTAAATAATATCATCCCTGATTGGTCAGTGTTTACTAATGTTTAATGAACATGTATTCATTTCTGTTGGTAAGGATCCGTTGATCTTTCTCTTGCATGTCGATATGGAGAGCATACATAAGAATGTTCTAATTGTAAAACAAATCTTTTCCGCTTCAAATTACACCATTTACAACATTTGGGTTGTCTCGGCCCATTTCTGCTAGGTAACCCTTAATATAGCTATTCTCTTCGTCTCGCCTATGCCGTGTCTCCTCACTCTTGCAAGGTTTTCTGGATAGTCAGCATATGAATGTTCAAATTTTCAGATTCGGAGCTCTGAACGTACACATTACCCCCTACCCACTTGGTAGCTAGCCAATGACTTGCCAGCAATGTGCCAATATTTGCTTTCGTAGCTGTTATATATTTTGTCAGCAATTTTTTTGGTCTTTCAATAACAATTATAACGTATGAACATACAACCAGCTGATTATATTATAAAGTATTGCATGTTAACGCGCTCTGTAATCGATGTGTTCAGTACAAGATGCAATACACGAGTGAACTACTTTGGCTCTTATACGCATGCGTGCATAATGTTTGTCAGACTAATACATTCATACAATCTGACAACACTGGTAAACGTTCTGATTGGTCTAAATGAATGGAACAGCAAAGCTCATCAACGGTGAAAAGCATTATATTTTTTTTTTTGTTTAACGTCCAACTGTTCTGCAATTACTGCTAATGCAGACGGTGAAGGATGAAATGATTTTTGTAACGTATGAAAATATACCGTGCCTGAATGGGATTCGAACCCTAGAAAAGCATTGTAGTCACAGTTTTCAGGTATTCATATGTTCACAGCTGTTCCTTTCTCTTTCCTGGCACTTAACATCTGTCTTGTCTCCATTGTCCCTGGACATAACCATCACCTTGCTCTCTTCAACATTATTCCAATCCTCTTCCTCTGACCACTATCTCCTGTATTTTATCGCATGAATCTGCAATCAACACGATCATCAGCAGAAAACAACTCCTTAGCATACAATGAATCGGTCATTTCAGAAAGCCCGTAAGTCAAAATTTTACATTTTTTTATTTAGTAGTAGTAAAGAAATCGATTTTTGAAGCTTTCAGCCTTAGTATGCATTTTACGACGAAAGTGTATATTATCAAATTTATAAAAAATTAAAAGATCTACAACTTTCATTTAGTGCATTTTTCTCTACAGAGCCTAGCATGAAACAGTGATTTTCCGTATTTTTAAGCCAAACTGAGGTTGATTTTCATTTTGCGTCTTTCACTTATGATTAAAATTAGGTTATGCTTATTGAGGTTAGCTTTTGTTTATTTCTAAAGTTTTATTACTTATGTTAGGTTATATTGTTAATTATTTGCATTGGCAAGAGAAAGTCGTGCGTGTTTCACACCAAATTCTTAATTTTTTTTGAAAATTAGTTTTTTTTGACTTATGTGCTTTCTGAAATGACCGATTCATTGTTTGAGGTTGTTTGATGTTGTAGATGTCATCCACTAGGGGCTGAGACTTTTCCATTTATAGTCCATCTGCTGTAAGAGAACTCCGCACGAGGCAAGCACCTATAGGTTGTAAACGAAAGTTTTACACTAGTTGGCGTGTATCTACCTCTCGCCGGACAATACTATCTTGCACTATGTTCCATCATAAAAATATCTACATCCAGCTAAAATAAACATTATCCATTAAGCGTTTTCAATTATACCGTTCAGATTACTTGTAATTCTTGTAGTTTCATAAAAACTCCTTAATTAATTACTTTAACCATTACATTTAACAAAACAATTTTTTTCTACTTTTTAATATTGACCGCTTTTATGTTTCAAAAACTCAACAAATTCACTATCATGCATGTTAACAAAACACAGATTACAAAACTTTTCAACTTCAGTCTACAAAGAAAATCGAAACGAACCAATACAATACCAAAAGATAACTGATGAAACTAAAAATGAGTTAAACGCGGGCAAGTGCAAACAATTGTATTAAACTAGTCACAGACATTAATTTTAATGATATTAAATAAACAATCTGAAATGATAAACAATGAATCACAGGAATTGTTTACTCTCCTGTTATAATTCAAACGCATTAGTCTCATATTACTTGTGACCAAAAATAAAATAAAACTTAGTCTATAATAAAAACCTACTAATTATAAATAATAATATAATAATAGTAAATAATGTAACGAAAAATAACAATGTAAGAGTAACAATAGTAAAACTTCAGTTATTATTGGTAAACTAATGTTCGATTTATAAAACATTTTTTAACAAATGAATTGAACATGTTTTTGTTATATTAAGCTTAGAGTGAATAATTAGTGTTGCATGGAATTTCGTTTTTGAACATGCTGTCCGTATTTTTAATTAATGCGCATGCTCACTTGTATTGCTGGTTGCCTACGTCGGAGTACTCTTAGCGTAGACAGACTATCTTATATCCAATCGCATCATACACGAACACCTTCTCTTCTCTTCTATGGAGGACTTTATTTACAATACCTCGAAACGGCTACACGACGCTGAAAAAACTGACGGACCCCAGATCATCCAGGACTTGTACCGATGCCCACATCCACCTGAAGTCTCTATGCCATTACCATTCCACGACTTTATCTAAATTCCAGTATGACCCACTTAACAAGATTTAGAGTTGCCACATTTTTATTCCGCCCTGTATTCCTCTTATATGCCCATGCCGGTTCTACTTGTATGACTCACTCCCCCCAGTTGGTAGTTGTCCCCATGTTCCTATGCATAATCACTCCACTACGGTGAAAAGAGCTGCCATTTTAAATTAGTAAACACTCAGAAAATAAAAAGGCCGGTGATTATGCCAACATCTACCCTTTCCGTCTCCCCTGAAATCATAAACTAATCCCTACCTTAAATTATACCTTTAGTCCACGTTCAGTACAATGCATGCCTTCCCCTCCCCAAAATAATAGGACTCCCGCAAAACTGAAAAAGGCCACTGAAATATAAAATAAAATAAAAGAGCCGCTCTTAAACCCACTTGTCCCTTAATTTAAATTTTCTACAAATAACTTCTAAAAATATATTACCTCCTTTCAAGTCCCAGTTCCAATGTCCCAAGAACCAGAATCCTATTTCCTATTTAAACAATAAAATTCCCCCTAAATTTCTTGAGGTTGCTTGAGGTTGTTATATTGTTCCCCGAGCGACCAGGTGTTCCTTAACACGATGTCGCCATCATAGGGCTTCTTAGCCCTCTCAACCACGATTCAGGATTCAGACTCTATTTATACCTGAGGACTTTCATAATCAGTCGTTTAATCTCACCATTCCCTCTGATTGGGGAGTTGATGATATATCATGGCCAACATATTTTGTAAATTCAATGGAACAACCTTTAGCCAGTTTTTCCTCAGTATTCACGAAACAGATTCTTAACCTATGTAATTAATTTTATTGCAGCACTCTCTGGAGTCATAGGCGTAGTAACTTTTGCTGTTGTAATTCAAAGTCGAGCTATAGTAAGGAAGGCCACAGCTTCATTATGGATGTGGCTTACTTACATGATAAATGTTATATTAATGTTTTGGGTTGGACTCATATCTGGGACATTGGTCTCTGGAAACATGTTTCATTGGATATTTATAGGCATGATTTATGTCCTCACGTATCTTATAAGGTAAATTAGTTATATTTGGTTGTTCTTTTAAAGAAGGACGTTCAATAATTAACAAGACATATAATGTAGTTCATTCAATGATATTGAAACTTTGGACCTATTCCGTTATTTGATATCTTAAAGTTGTCTTGCGTAAATGCATCTTTACTATTATTACTGATGACTTCCACTCATTATGATTAATTTTAGGTATTTTTTGCATGTTTATTAAAACACATTAGTTGTTTATTTGCTTCGCACGCGTTCTGTTCAATACATAATGAATGTTTCGGAATTAAATCCTATTATTTCTACTTAGGAAAGAGCTATACGAAGTGTGGCTAAATTACGAGACTGGCAATGTAAAAAATTTTATTTTATACATAATCACTTATTGTCACCTTCAATATACACTCCTTCTCTATCCCTACAATGCTCCATGCGAATTTTCCATTGTTGGAAACGGTGCTGGAAGTCATCTTCTGTCAGCTCCTTCAGGACACGTGCCGCTCAAAAATGTTTGAAATGAAGCTCACAAAAATGTTGTACTGACACTTTGTACGCGATTGAAAATGACCCAGATTTTTTGGAAACGATAATAACATGTAATGAAACGTGGTTTTTTACTTATGATTGGAAACGAAGCGCCAATCCATGCACTGGAAGTGTCGAACTTCACCAAGAGCCAAAAAAGCTTGAAGGAGCAAGTCAAATTTAAAGCAATGATGATTGTTTTTTTTTTTATATCCATGGGATTGTTTACTTCACTGGGTTTCTGAAGGTCAAACAATTAATCAATATTACTACCTTGAGTTACTTTCTAAACTACGTCAAAGAATAGGGAAAACGCCCCGAAATGTGGAAAGACAAATCATGGGTTCTCCACCAAGACAATGCGCCAGCTCATTCCACGTTATCTGTCAAGAGGTTTCTAGCAAAGTACAGCATCTCAGTGTTAGAACATCCACCTTATTCACCAGATCTTGAACCATATGACTTCTACGTGGTCCCTAAGGTGAAATCTACTTTAAAAGGGACAAGATTTGTGTCTGGAAGCTGTAAAAGAGAAATCGGCATGTGTCGAAGGAGCTGACAGAAGATTACTTCCACCACTGTTTCCAACAATGGAAAATTCGCATGGAGCGTTGTAGGGATAGAGAAGGAGTATATATTGAAGGTGACAATAAGTGATTATGTATAAAATAAAAATAAAATTTTTTACATCAGTCTCGTTATTTAATAGCCACACCTCATACGTTTCCTTCAAGAGAAAGGAATACATAATCCGCGCATTTGTTTAAATGGACACGATATGATACTGAACACTACTGGCCAGGATGTTGGCTATTTAAAAAAACAATCTGCAGAATTAGTAAACCTCTAAGAAGTGACACATTTCTCGCTAATACGAAGTTGGACAGTGCCGTAACACACAGTAGTCGTTAATGACCAAGCTGTTGGCGCGACTTAAATTAACTAAAAAAAATTGTCTTGTTAACATTATTGAACGTTCTTCATAGTTAAAGTTAAATCTGTTGATTTCAGTTGCAACTGTGGAGAAACAGATAGAATGGGTGGAAGAATTAGGGTGGATTTTTATTTGCCTGAGGGGCTGCAAGTGAAAGTAAAAGATGCAGGGATCTGGAATAATATTTAGAAATTCATTTTTATTTTTTCTTGTCCTATACATGAAATATCGGAACAGAAAATATTCTTTTCATATCGATTTTTCGAAATCAAGTTTTCACCAAATATACACGGTTTCAGATCCCCTGAACCCAAAAAATTATGTTTTAGCCGATTTAGTGTGTATAAACAAAATAGAACAAGATCGGAAAATCGTACGAACTTGTAACTTGGAACTTAAGTTAGAAATGTATATTTTATATAATTCTAGTGATGGTGATCCAACAAAATATTCGTATGTAATTTTAGGAAAATATAATCATAGATTAAAGAAAAATTGAAACTTTGGTAAAAAAATAAGTGAATATTACAGTAGTTATACATTAAAATTAATTTTATGGTGCAGGATGAATTATGAAGATTTGATTGCCATAAAAATTCCAAGACAGATGTCTAATTAGTAAGACTCCTAGAAACTTCACTGTTTTTTTATGTTCTAGGCTATCAATATGAATAAAGATATCTATTAATCTATTTTCGGATCTTCTTTGTTAGATGTCTACCACTATTAACTCCAGTTCCCTCTGTGCCTGACATTACTACGGTAGGTACTGCATGGTATGAGAAGGAGGGAGTGCAACGGTGAGATCTAGTATGAAGGTGGAAATGGTTATTCACCATTCAACCGTCGTTCTGTTAGTATCTGTTAGCATGCTGTATTATTATATATATTTATATGAGGTGTGGCTATTAAGTAACGAGATTAACATTGTAAAAAATTTAATTTTAATTTTATACATAATCACTTATTGTCACCTGCAATATACACTCCTTCTCTATCCCTACAACCCTCCATGGGAATTTTCCATTGTCGGAAACAGTGCTGGAAGTCATCTTTTGTCAGCTCCTTCAGGACATGTGCCGCTTTCTCTTTTACAGCTTCCACGGACTCAAATCTTGTCCCTTTTAATGCAGATTTCACCTTAGGGAACAGGTAGAAGTCACATGGTGCAAGATCTGGTGAATGAGGTGGATGTTCTAACACTGATATGCTGTACTTGGCTAGGAACCTCTTGACAGATAACGTGGAATGAGCCGGCGCATTGTCTTGGAGGAGAACCCATGAGTTGTCCTTCCACATTTCGGGGCATTCTTTCCTTATTCTTTGACGTAGTTTATAAAGTACCTCAAGGTAGTAATATTGATTAATTGTTTGACGTTCAGGAACCCAGTGAAGGTACACAATCCTGTGGATATAAAACAAAAACAATCATCATTGCTTTAAATTTTGACTTGGTCATTGGAGCTTTTTTGGCTCTCGGTGAAGTTCGGCTCTCCCAGTGCATGGATTGGTGCTTCATTTGCGGATCATAAGTAAAAAACCATGTTTCATCACATGTACATCTTCTACCTGTTGTAATCGTCATCATATTGTCATTTACATCTTCTACCTGTTCCCTAAGGTGAAATCTGCATTAAAAGGGACAAGATTTGAGTCTGTGGAAGCTGTAAAAGAGAAAGCGGCACATGTCTTGAAGGAGCTGACAGAAGATGACTTCCAGCACTGTTTCCAACAATGGAAAATTCGCATGGAACATTTCAGGTGTAAAGAAGGAGTGTATAATTGAAGGTAACATTAAGTGATTATGTATAAAATAAAAATAAAATTTTTTACAATGTCAGTCTCGTTATTTAATAGCCACACCTCGTATAGCAATTCTCCTTCGTAAAGAGGCAGTTTTGTATGTACTGACAAAAAAAGAATCTCTGTATCTAAGTAATGATAGCAGATACAACGTTTTTGTTGGGTTCATTGGATTCCTCATGGTCCAAAACATGTGATATGCAACTAAAAATCGAAAATTTTGCACTTAGGGCACTCTTTCTTAGGTGGGCAGTATACACTTGATTAAACAGATTGTTTCAAATACTGATAATTAATGGAAAAATAAAACAATTTATCACGGATTATAATTTTTGATATGATCTCACCTTAATATTGTAATATTTATTCCATATTCTTGACATTATAATCTCGTAAGTATTTATTTTTGTTTGAATCATACCAGAGCATTGACTTTTCTATTACTTAAACCGTTGTTAGCGAGTATGGGGTATGGATTATCATGGCAGGAAGCAATTGTTGCCACCATTGGAGGAATCAAACAAGGAACTGTGGCACTTCCATTAGCAGTTGCAAGTCGGGCTATTTATCAATCAGATAGACATTTTTTTGAGGATTCGGTAAGACATTTTATTTGAAAATACTGTAACTTAGAAATATTTAAAGTTGAGCCGTTCTTAGTTTGCTCCTACTGTCGACAAACAAAAGCCACCTACTACAGGGTGCACGCTATAGTCCGCGACTTTACGGATGTCGTATTCCTATTAAGTTAACTATTTTTTAAATTATAAGCACTTTAATTGCCCATAACAGACAGATGGAGTGTCAAATTATTTACACTCAATTTGTTCGTTGCAGGGCTAAAATAAATAGTTCTGTTTCTTATCACATGGTCAGCCAATTAAATGACTGAATCATTTAAGAACAGAAGAGGTAGAGGTGTAAAAGACACTAATCAGAGTTATCTCCTCTGAAAGTAATGAATTTCATTGTACAGCCAGACCCTGTGGTGAATGAAGTGAAGGTGTCATTTACAGAGTGGAAAATATGTGCTTTTCAGAGGGCCCGGCATGCTGATAAGCATACTTTTCCATTCAGTGAGGAAGGCAATGGTAAACCACCTCACTCCTAGTTTTACTTAGTAAAACCTCTAAAGGTTCAAACCAGCCTTTCGGCTGTTGACCTAAACAACAACAAGCACTTTAAGTACTAAAAACATCAGTCATGTTTTATGATGTAGCCCTAACAACAGGGCCGGATTTACTATGGAAGTCGCCCTTGGGCAAGGCAAAAATGCCGCCCCTTGTAAAATTTTTTGAAAGATCAGCGTTTTAAATTAAAGTGCATAAAAATTAAACAAGCAAGTTTGTTATTACATTAACATATTAAACTTTATTTGAAACTTTCATATTCACAAATTAATTATCATTTTTCACATTACAACGTATATTCCAGGTCATTTCAAAATCTAACTTTAAAAATTTTTTCGTCTCACTTTTTTTGTCGCAAAATCAGTAATAATTTCTTCGCAATCTAATTGTAAAAGGATATCAGCCTCGATATTCATTACAGCTAAGTCAAATTTTAATGTCGTACTACCAAATTTAAATTTACGAATGAAAATGAGTTGAATAACAATTCGAAATCGTGAGTAAAGTTTATCGATCAAATAATCAGAATTAAAATATCAAAACTAATTTTTTAAGTTTTTTGTCCAAAAATTTGCCGCCCTGGGCACTTGCCCTTGTTGCCCCTGTGTAAATCCAACACTGCCTAACAATTTCATTTATAAAAATACTTTTGAAAGTATTTTGTTGTTAGTACTTTTTAATCAGCGTGTACACATTTTGATATAATGCGCATGCTCAGTGATGTCATTATTTGTTTACATTAGGAGCAAACTAAGAGAGGCTGGACTGTAGGATAATTTTTTTGCAGTATCTTTACTATAAATATTTTAAAATTTACCTTGGAATGTTGTCATATGCGGATTTGCTGTAATTAACAGAAAATTAAACAATTCTAAAACAAAACCTTACAGTTCAACAATATTTAATAAATATATATATATTTTTTTTCTTTTTTTAGCTTTTATTTGTTATTGGGAACTGTACATTATTGACAACTACCCAATTTGATCGCTGCTTTTGCTGTATTATTTGACGTGAATAAGGCATGAGTTTGAACAGGGACCCCCAGTAGAGTTTGTTCATGGATGGCTGTCAGCTGGTCACCATACAAAGTTGCTTGCCCAACCGGTGTTACTTAACAAATAATAGCGACTTTCTACCAGCTGACTGACTGGGCTGGCCTGAAGCCCAATAAATATATAAAATAAAATTTTATTTCAAAGTCCAGGTTTCCTAAAAACCGCTTAGCTTTTCTTCTGCTGCTGTCAGTGTGGTTCCTTAGTAAAATCCATTTACCTATGTTTAGAGAAAGGAACTCTCACTTTATTATTACCAATATTACTTTCTCTTGCCTATATGAATATATAGGAAGGAAAGTATTGTTTTCATGTTGATTTTTCGAAATCAAGTTTTCACCGGATCTATATGTTTTCAGACCCCCTGAACCCAAAAAACATGTTTTTAGCGATTGGTCTGTGTGTGTGTGTGTGTGTGTGTGTGTGTGTGTGTGTGTGTACAAAATATCTCAAGAACGGAACATCGCACGAACTTAAAACTTGAAACTTAAGTTACATACCACTACCGGACCCGACACGAACATTTTCATCAAAATCGGTCAGCCGGAAGTAGTAGTTTATTCGTGTAATTTTTCACTTTTTTGCGATTTTCTCAAAAACTGGTCCTACGATTTTTTTTAAATTTTTAGAATTTAAAATTCTACAACTTTTATTTCCAACATTTTTTTTTATAACGCTTAGTTTAGCGGTAATTAGCGTTTTTCTGTTTTTTTCTCACGAAAACGTGTGAAAAATCGTTTTTTTAAGATTTCGGCCTTAATATTCATTTTATGCCAAAAGTGTTTATAATCAAATTTATAGGAAATTAAAAGATCTACAACTTTTATTTCTAGCATTTTTCTCTACAGAGCCTATTTTAGCGTGAAAGAGTGATTTTTTGTATTTTTAAGCCAAACTGAGGTTGATTTTCATTTTGCGTCTTCCAGTCATTATTAAAATAAGGTATTATTTTTAGAGGTTAGTTTTTATTTATTTCTAATGTTTTATTGCTAATGTTAAATTATATTGTTAATTATTTGCATTGGCAAGAGAAAGTTGTGTGAGTGTTTCACACCAGATTTTTTTAACGTACTTTCACTTCATGTTCAAGATGAATTTTCTGTGAACACTACCTAAATAGTGTTTGATTTTATTTTGTTAAGTAATCTACTTTTGTTATTTATTTTAACAGTTGGTGGCGTATATTGTTGGTATATACATTTTGTCAGCCATTATTAATGGAATTGTATTTGGACCATTGGTACGTGTACTTTCTATAGAACGAGTTACTTTAGCTAAAAAAGGAAACATGACTAGAGCTGTTGAATATATTCTTAATACAAGGGAAAGGTATGTAAAAATTTCTTACGTTTTAATTTTAATCCTTTCTTACCCAGTGTGACATAGAAGCCACATTGGAGTGAAATAACGGACATCAAAATTTTAGTTATCAGCGACTACTTTGGATTAAAGAGTGCTGGGTGTGAAGTGTATAATTTTCTTTATCCTAGCTAGGAATCGAACCTGAGACCTCCACTTTGCAGTGTAGCATGCTGACCATTGTGCATCGGAGGTGAACATTAATTTCTTTTACTTTCTCTTGCTTATATGAATATATAGGAAGGAAAGTATTGTTTTCATGTCGATTTTTCGAAATCGAGTTTTCACCGAATCTATACGTTTTCAGACCCCCTGAACCCAAAAAACATGTTTTTAGCGATTGGTCTGTGTGTGTGTGTGTGCGCGCGCGTGTGTGTGTGTGAACAGAATATCTCAAGAACGGAACATCGTACGAACCTGAAACTTAAAACTTAAGTTACATACCACTACCGGACCCGACACGAACATTTTCATCAAAATCGGTCAACCGGAAGTAGTAGTTTATTCGTGTAATTTTTCACTTTTTTGCGATTTTCTCAAAAACTGGTCCTACGATTTTTTTAAAATCGCCTGGTTTATTCAATTTTTTATTCTCTACAAGATAGGGTAGGCGTCATGTTTGCTGAAATTCTGGGTGAGGCTGTTTTCACGTAAAAACATAGTTTTTTTAAGATTACGGCTTTAATATGCAATTTAGCGCAACAATTTATATAATAAAAATTGTAGAGAATTAAAAATCCTACAACTTTTATTTCAAACATTTTTTTGTATAACGCTTAGCTTAGCGGTAATTTGCGATTTTCTGTTTTTTTCTCACGAAAAAGTGTGAAAAATTGATTTTTTTAAAATTTCGGCCTTAGAATGCATTTTACGACAAAAGTGTATATAATTAAATTTATAGAAAATTAAAAGATCTATAACTTTTATTGAGAGCATTTTTCTCCACGGAGCCTAGTTTAGTGAGAAAGAGTGATTTTCCGTATTTTTAAGTCAAACTGAGGTCGATTTTCATTTTGGGTCATTCGCTCATGATTAAAATTTGGTTATGTTTACTGACGTTAGATTTTTGTTTATTTCTAATGTTTTAATACTCATGTTAGGTTTATTGTTAATTATTTGCACTGGCAAGAGAAAGTTGTGTGAGTGTTTCATACCAGATTTTTTAAAGTTAATTTTAGTTTGAAATATATTCGTCTTCATTTACTAAAATAAAGTAATTTCTTCGAATATGTTGTATGTATGTACATGTATATCTTTTAGACTGTTTGTAAAAAGTGATTTTATCCATTTTACCAATATTTTTTAATTGTACATTCTTTTAAGTCTTAAATAATGACTTTAATATTAAAATCATTTATTTTTTTGCTACAAATCTAAGAGAATATATTTCGTTTAGGAAGCCCGAACATGATTTTTTCATATTGTTAGGAAATTTGATACCATCAAGTCCCAATATGACGTACTTGTCACACTTTTTTGTCAAGCTAGTAAAAGGGCTGAAGGTCTAAAAGTAATATTATTACACTTAAATGTCAGTACACTGTACACATATTTTTTTGTGTATAGTTAAAAATTTGGGATTGAAAGGGTTAATATTTTTAATTGAAAGTCATTTGAAATCGTCATGATTAAAGTTTATTCTGTTTTAGGAATATCCTTGAGTGTTTTAGTGTGTCTCCATTGATTTCTTCAAAGTAAATCATCTCTTTATTTTCTTCGTACAGCGGATGTGAGCCTTGGACTCCAACACTTAGGGTGTTTTCCCACCAGTGATACTGGACTCGATGTCTCGTACAAGTCCTAGCCAGTGTATTTATTTGTTCTTTCTCCTACCAGTATGACCTCGACACAACTTTGATCAAACCGGTTGCATCCAACTCAGTTTGTCCTACAATTGCTTGACCAGTTGCATAATCATGGCAGATGGAACTGCCAAAGTAGCTTTTGTACTGAAAGTTGAAAAGCAATTGCTCCTCAGGAGACAAACTGCTAATAGACTAATAGAAAAACCAATAGGAAGGAAAGTAAATTTTTTGAAATCGAGTTTTAGCGATTGGTCTGTGTGTGTGTGTGTGTGTGTGTGTGTGTGTGTGTGTATGCGCGCGCGCGTGCGTGCGTGTGCGTGTGTGTGTGTGTGACCTTTTATTTTAAACATTTTTTTGTATAACACTTGGTTTAGCAGTAATTACCGATTTTCTTTTTTTTTCACGAAAATGTGTAAAAAATCGATTTTTAAATAGTTCAGCCTCAGTATGCATTTTACGACATAAGTGTATATAATCAAATTTATAGGAAATTAAAAGATCTTCAACTTTTAATTTGTGCATTTTTCTCTGCAGAGCCTAGTTTAGCGTGAAAGAGTGATTTTCCGTATTTTAAGCCAAACTGAGGTTATTTTCATTTTGCATCTTTCACTCATGATTAAAATTAAAAATTAAATTATGTTTATTGAGGTTAGTTTTTTGTTTGTTTTTAATGTTTTATTACTAATGTTAGGTTATTATGTTAATTATTTGCATTGGAAAGAGAAAGTTGTGTGAGTGTTTCACACCAGATATTTTTAAATAAAGGCATTCTTTTTTGTTTATAGTATAAATCTGGAAACACTTTGTTACCGTATATCAACGGTTTTCTTATTTAGCAAATTATGTATTTATTTGATTTTGATGCTAGTGTTCTTGGAAAAGGGTAATATAATTGAAATTTTTTTAAGTTCTATTGGTATTACTAATATTTTTTTTATATTCTTTCTTTTTTAGGGCATTAGATACACTAAAATTAGATAGAACGACAGCTGATGCAAACTGGTTAATAGTAACGTCTTGTACTCAAATCCAGAATCCTTATATACAAGCTGCTGATCTTGTAAGTTTACAAATTCCTCATTTTTTTACAATTTTTATGTGCCTATATTTTTACTCTTGTGTAGGGCCAATTTTAGACCACGTGAGATGACTTAAGACGTTTATGGAAGCTCTTTTTGCAGCTGAAATTCTCATCATTCCCTCACAGTAGGTTTTTCTCCTTCCACCCAGTGTTCTATTTTTGATCTTCATGGATCTTCATCTTAAAGTCCGAAATTAGTTGTCTGAATTTGGTTCAGTTCATATGTACTGATATGTTGTTGTGTTTAGGTCATCAGCCAAAAAGCTGGTTTGAACCTCTAGAGGATTTACTATGTAAAACGAGAAGTGCGGTTGTTTACATTGCCTTCCTCACTGAGTTTAAAAGTACCTATGCTTATCATCATCCCAAAAAGCACCCTGCAAATGACTACTGTACTTCATTTACCACAAGATCTGGGTGTACAATGAATTTCATTAATTTCAGAGGAGGTAACTCTGATTAGTGTCTTTTACACCTCTACCTCTTCTGTTCTTAAATGATTCAGTCATTTAATTAGCTGACCATGTGATAAGAAACAGAACTATTTTTTATATCCCTGTAACTAACAGATTGTGTGCAAATAATTTAACACTTCACCGGCCTGTTGTAGGGCAAAAAATACAAATAACCTAATAAAAAAAGTTTATGACAATTACACAACGTTAGGGCAGCTCCAGTTATTCTGTACGGAAGTGAGATGTGGACAACATCAAAAACCCAAGAGCAGAGAATCCAGATGGCAGAGATGAGATTTCTTTGCAGAACTAAGGGGTGTACACGCTTGGACAGAATAAGGAATGAGGGAATCAGGTCAGAATTGGGTATTTACAACTTGAACAAAAAGATAAAGGATTATTACCAAAGTTAAAGACAGCACATGGCAAGGATGTCAGATCACAGGATACTTAAGGAGGCACACTGGTATGCTCCAGAAGGTAAAAGGGGTGTCGGTAGACCTAGAAAATGGAGATAGGTGATATAGTTTGTGAGTTCGGAACAGGCTGCAGCTTAATCCTTGGTTGTAAGAAGAAGAAGAAGAAGACAATTTATAAACGCAACTATTGTTCCAACATTATTCTTCTATCTTATGTAGTTTTGTCGCAGTTAATAATTTTACATATACTGCTCATCAAAACTGGTCTTTTTATAACATTGGCATGAGAAAGTCATGTAAATGTCACACACCAGAACTTTTTTTAACTTTCTTTAATTATTCAGTGACTACCGTATTTGTAACAGTTTTAATATCTAGTAATTATTAACTTACTTACAGTTGAGTTTATATAAAATATTTATTTTTTCTAATTTTTATTTACAGGAAGAAGAGCGCATAATTGAAAGGGGTCGTGCTGGAAACGATGCTATGGAAAGTTTTAAAGACACAGCTCTTGGTGCTGTCTATATTGGTCACACAAGTTTTTTTAATGAAGCATTAAATGAAGCCAATATTCGTGTTCTTAAAGTTAAAAGGGTATGTTCAAATAGTGTACAGTAAAACTGCCCCTAAATGATCAATATTTATCTCAGTATAGTGCACAATATTTTGTACCCACGCGATGCAATATTATTGCTCAATGAATTTCTTCACGGCTGAAACTTCTGCGGTCAACATATGGAATAATAAAACCTCTCCACGAAAAACGTAATCATCAAAATACAAGGATTGAATTCATCAAAAAAATTCATTGATTGATAAACAAATCGCACTTAGAATTTATTTTTACTTTCTCTTGCCCATATGAATATATAGGCAAGAATACGAGTACTTTTCCTTCCTATATATTCATACAGGCAGGAAAGTGTTGTTTTCATGTCGATTTTTCAAAATCAAGTTTTCACCGGATCTAAACGTTTTCAGACCGCCTGAACCCAAAAAACATGTTTTTAGCGATTGGTCTGTGTCTGTGTGTGTTTGTGAACAGAATATCTCAAGAACGGAACATCGTACGTACTTAAAACCTGAAATTTTTCTAAATCAAGTTTTTACCGGATCTAAACGTTTTCAGACCCCCTAAACCCAAAAAACATGTTTTTAGCGATTGGTCTGTGTCTGTGTGTGTTTGTGAACAGAATATCTCAAGAACGGAACATCGTACGTACTTGAAACCTGAAACTTTAGTTAGATACTACTACCGCAACTGAACGAACATTTTCATCTAAATCGATCAACTAGAAGTAGTAGTTTATTCGCGTCATTTTTGACTTTTTGCGATTTTTTCAAAAACGGCTCCTACGATTTTTTTAAAATCGCCTTATTTACTAATATTTTTATACTCTACAAGATAGGGTAGGTGCCATGTCGCTGAAATTGTTGGGGAGGCTGTTTTCTCGAAAAAAAATTGTTTTTTTAAGATTGCGGCTTTAATATTCATTTTAGCGCAAAATGTATATAATGAAATTGTGCAAAAAAAGATCTTTTTAAGATTTCAGCTTTAGTATGCATGTAACAACAAAAGTGTGTAATCAAATTTATAGGAAATTAAAAGATCTTCAACTTTTTATTAGAGCATTTTTCTCTACAGAGCCTAGTTTAGCGTGAAAGAGTGATTTTCCATATTTTTAAGCCAAACAGGTTGATTTTCATTTTACGTCTTTCACTCTTGATGAAAATAAGGCTATATTTTTTGAGGTTATTTTTTTGTTTATTTCTAATGTTTTATTACTAATGTTAGGTTATATTGTTCATTATTTGCATTCGTAAGAGAAAGACGTGTGAGTGTTTCACACCAGATTTTATGTTTTGGTTATAGGTTTTATGTATGAAACAATTTGAAAATGGTTACATTAGCCATGATGTGCTGCGTGCCCTTCATAAAGCCATAGATTCAGCATCTGACCGACGAAGAGCTCAAACAAATCTTGAGGATTTACGCAAATATTGGAGACCGAAAAAATATTTACTTTTTCTTAGACGTCGTGTTTTTAAATTATTTAATTTAATAAGAACAACTGAGTATTATAAACCTAATAGCAGGTAAGTCAATAGTTTACTGATAGAATACGAGGTGTGGCTATTAAATAACGAGACTGACGTAAAAAATTTTATTTTAATTTTATACATAATCGCTTATTGTCACTTTCAATATACACTACAACGCTCCATGAGAATTTTCCATTGTTGGAAACAGTGCTGGAAGTCATCTTCTGTCAGCTCCTTCAGGACACATGCCGCTTTCTCTTTTACAGCTTCCACAGACTCAAATCTTGTCCCTTTTAATGTAGATTTCACCTTAGGGAACTGTTAGAAGTCACACGGTGCAAGATCTGGTGAATAAGGTGGATGTTCTAACACTAAGATGCTGTAATTGGCTAGGAACCTCTTGACAGATAACACGGAATGAGCTGGCGCATTGTCTTCGTGGAGAACCCATGATTTGTCCTTCCACATTTCGGGGAGTTTTTCCTTACTCTTTGACGGAGTTTAGAAAGTACCTCAAGGTATATTGATTAATTGTTTGGCCTTCAGGAACCCAGTGAAGTAAACAATCCCATGGATTTAAAAAAAAAACAATCATCATTGTTTTAAATTTGGACTTGCTCATTTGGGCTTTTTTGGCTCTCGGTGAAGTTCGGTTCTTCCAGTGCATGGATTGGCGCTTCATTTGCGGATCGTAAGTAAAAAACCACGTTACATCACATGTTATTATAGTTTCCAAAAAATTTGGGTCATTTTCAATCACCTACAAAGTGTCAGTACAAACATTTTCGGGAACTTCTTTTCAAACATTTTTGGGCGGCACATGTCCTGGAGGAGCTGACAGAAGATGACTTCCAGCACTGTTTCCAACAATGGAAAATTCGCATGGAGCGTTGTAGGGATAGAGGAGTGTATATTGAAGGTGACAATAAGTGATTATGTATAAAATTAAAATAAAATTTTTTACAACGTCAGTCTCATTATTTAATAGCCACACCTCATAAATCATATAATATGCACAAGAACAAAACATCATTTTGTAATAGGCTTACACTAAATTCATACCATAATAACCTGAAACATTCTATAACAATAATCACAATAAAATATGAAAATTAATGAAAAATTGGGAAAATAATCACAACAGAACCGTAGAACTACTTAACGGTATAATAACCGAACTGAACTTCATGACCAATAACTTTTCAAGACTAAACGCCAACTGACCAATTAACAGGCCTACTTGTAGGCTATAATTGTATCGTTTTGTTCTTCATTATAATATTTTTGACTTATTTAAAATACTGTAAATTTATAAACTCATTATTATGTGGGGTTATTAACATAGATAAAGAAATTGTAGCATTATAGCAACACTGAAGCCAATAAATTATTGATGTAGGCAAAACTTTTATGTCTGAGCACCTCGAAAATAATAAACAGCCGTGTGTATTTTATTTTCATTTTGATATATAGTCATAATAAAGCTATTACATCATATACTATACTGTGTCTGTCAAATGTTTAAGGACACCACGAAAAAAACAAAATTTGCCACATCACAGTGGTATTCACTGACTTGCGGCCAATTTTTAAATTTTTAAGTTAAGAAACCTAAAACTCGCTATTAGTAAATTTAACAGCATAAATGACAAATGGTGGGAATCAGTTGTTCGTCAATGCTACCAGCTCCTCAGATCCTGATTGAATGGCAATAACTGTTTGACATTAATATGGCGACAATTACCAACACAGCAAAGTTAGAAAAACAGGTCTTTTTTTATCTGCAGAGTTAAAAAATTGATGCATTCAACCCTGTGACCAAAATGAAATGTGTTTTTTTTTAAAAAAGGAGACTGGGCCAAAGTGCTGTTCCTGTAAGTCCCAATTCGTTAGTCTGAGTGTAGTCATTTGAAAGTTATAACATTTTTGAATTAAAATTTGACGTACATTTGACTTTTTTTTGAAACAGGAAAATACAATAATTAGTTCTATAAAAGATAGAGAAGTCGAATATGTGCTGAAATACTCCTAATTTTAAGGGCTATTTGGCTAATATTGTACAATTATATAGTTCAGCAAATGTGTAAGAACAAAACCCAATAATGTGGAAAGTAGCGGTGTCCTTAAACTTTTGACAGACACCGTAGGCCTAACAATGTTTATACCAAACTTTGTTATTTTTTTTACGTAATTTAATCCATGCAATTTAATTATTTATTTGAAAAGCTTTATCTTCATTAATCGTAGGGTGTGAAACAAAATTTTATTTCTATCTCGTTTTATTTTTCATATGAAATAGAAACTTTACAAGTACAGTATAGTGAGTTTGCCCTTGTTTGCAACGAGGGGTAAAGGGGAAAAGCATCAGTGCACATCCGCGACTGCTCTAATTTCAGTACGACAAACATAATAACTTATACTATACCCAGAGCATATACAGTATATCGCGGAACCTTTTGTAGGTTAACTCTACGAATATAACTGTTTGTTACCGTAAACACAAATGTCGGTTTCTCAAAAACATGGTCGAACTATTCACAGTGCTGAACACAATGTAACAAAATGTTGTCAAGTTGAAAGTAAACAAAAATGCCTATCCGTGCCTCTTAACAAAATCCATGAGCGAGCGGCTAACTATTATGATGTTTCTCTTTGCACAATTTGAAAAATAAAGAAGGAAATTACAGACGTGAAGAAGCTATTCTTCAACAGTTTTGTTGACACCTGGTAAAAAAAGAAAACGGTTAGGTATACTAGAGAGACTGATAATGAAAACGCAGATGACAGCAATAGTAAAAAAGGCAATTTATTCGTAATTACAGTAAATCAAACATTTCTAGTCATGTAATTAAGTTATAGGCAATATTACAGGTCACATTTATTTCTTATAAGGTTTATGAAGAAAATATTTTCTCGGAATAAACCACAGCTTACAAAATGCATCTAGAAACTGCACGGTAGTGAAATGTACGAGTAGTGTCTCATTGCTGAAGTTGGTAGCACTGCAAATATTTCACTTCCCTTCCTCACAGCCGATACATACGCAAAAGGCAATCTCGTGACTTCAGTATCTATAATAAAACATACGTGCCGTAAATCTCTACAATCAAATACTATAAGCTCATTTTTAAACACGAAAATAGAACAGTATGAAATTTTTCTTTTTTTAATTTTAATTTTTTTAACGCGTACGTCGCAAATATATAAACTTGATTAGTATCAGATATTATAAGCGGGGTACATTTTTTGAGCGTAAAGGATGAAGTAAACTTTAAAATAAGGTATAAGTTTCAAGTCAAGAGGAGCAGTAAGAGAGGAGAAATTGCTCAACTGGTGGGAGTGATGAGGTGAGGAAGTGGCGATATACACAGCAAACTCCCACCCGCCTAAATTTATTGTGGATATTACGAGGGTCATTCGTAAAATAAGGTTCCCATGAATTTTAAAAATAGACAGCTATATTTTTTATCTTAGTGTTGTTATACATCAATTTAAAGCTTAAAACTTACGCTATTTTTCTACATAATCGCTGTTTCTGTCCAAACACTTTTGCAGACGATGCTCTAACTTTTTTATCCCCATGTTGTAGAATTCTGCTGCCAATCATTTGAGGTTCCAAAGTAACCTCTTCCTTGACTTCATCATTGGTACTGAAGCGTAGGCCACCCAAGTGTTCCTTTAATTTTGGGAATAAGTGATAATCACTTGGGGCTAGGTCCGGGCTGAAAGGGGGGGGGGCACTACAGTCCAGCCAAAATCTATCAGCAGTTCTTGAGTTTGATGTGAGACATGAGGTCGAGCGTTGTCATGGAGCCTCACACCACTGGACAATCTTCCTCTCCGCAGGTTCTGGATCGCGCGTCTCAGTTTTCTTAATGTGTCGCAATATCTGTCAGAGTTTACTGTTGTTCCATGATGAATGTCAACAGGTGAAATCCGTTTTGCATTCAAAAAACGTATCACAGCACGAATTTCGCATCTGGTGGTAACTGCGATAGGGAGCTCCATCTTCGAAAGCTGCTAGGCCAGCACTGATCGACGTAGTGAGGCGGGAGTGGTGCGGATAAAGAGAGTGAGAGCTGATGAGTAAAACAGTGTTGCCAGATTTTTCCCAGCACATCGTATTCTGTCTCAGCAGCTTGGCGAACCTTTTTTTACGAATGACCCTCGTACAATGGTTTTTTGTGATAAGTCAAAAGTAAGCCTTTTTAAAAACTACCACCAGCCATGAGACACGTTGTCTCATGTAAGAGATTTATGTTCTTCAATTGAACAGATTGGACCGTACATACATTGAAATTTATTTAACTCTTTATAGGTCTTTGGTAAGTATACTTACCACTGGCAATAAGGGCGATTTTTAAAATAATTAAGCTATGCAGTTGAACCTTATTGGAATTTTATGGTTTTATAGATGTTCTCTGGTAAGTAGGCTATTCACATACTGAAATTAGCGCGCAGCCACCATTTGCTTCGTGAGTTGCTCGAATGTGGTAAGGATTCATACCAGTGCATTCTACCGTGTTGTTTAGTTTTGTTACTTTTGTACAATGCTTAGAAAATTCGAGTATTTTACGGGAAAGCAAGCATTCATGCTAATATAAAGTTGAGATAAGTTATTCTACACATTTTTCTGTTATATAGTACTATAAGTTGTTTTACTAAGCATTCTTACCATTAACATTATCTGATTCCCATTTCAATAAATGTTCCCTGGTAAGTATACTTACCAAGGCTTAACATCTACAAAAATAAATATCTTACTGTTCTTTTTTTTTGCGCCCTGGAGACTTCAGGAGGAGTATAGAACATGTCGTCAATTATAACACTTAAAATACATACAAGAATCACACAATGTATCACTACTATCAAGAAAGAAATTCTTGTACGCTATAAAAAGTTTCACCGATCAAGTAATTTTTCAGATTTTTTTTGAAAGGAATTCAAATCCTTACAACATTTTAAAAATTGGGGTAATTTATTCATGAATTTTCTCCCTGCATAAGTAGGTTTTTGTTCAAACAATTTTGTGGAGTGATTAGCCACATAATAATGCACTATAAATCACTATAAATACATTATTCAAGTCCCTATAAAGCAAAATTTAACATACAACATGTATATTTCATAATTATAATGAATTAATATAATCATTTCACCAACCTTCTTTTTAAACTGCTTCACCTTTATTTTTATTACTTACACGTGTTTCGGTGGATCCACCATCATCAGGGTAAATAAAAAAATTGAAACTAAAAAATTTTTATCTCACTTATTTAAAATTTACAGAAGATGATACATCTTCAGTAACTTGTATAAAACTATATACAAGTGATATACAAAAAACTATATACAAGTATTTTATACAAGTGACTGAAGATGTATCATCTTCTGTAAATTTTAAATAAGCGAGATAAAAATTTTTTAGTTTCAATTTTTTTATTTACTCTGATGATGGTGGATTCAATTTTTTTATTTACTCTGATGATGGTGGATCCACCGAAACACGTGTAAGTAAGAATAAAAATAAAGGTGACGCAGTTTAAAAAGAAGGTTGATGAAATTATTATATTAATTCATTATATGAAATAGAAATAATTTCAAACTGCAGGATGCATTCGATAAAGATTTATTTTTGAATGAACAACATGTATACTTTTCCCCTATAAAGGGTTAATATGGAGAAGATAGGAATTTAAAAATTTTCTTGGATTCCCTTGAAATTGTTTTAATGTAACTCAATTTGTTTTAGTGTACGAGCGTTCTTTTATACAATCGTAATGTGGCGATATTATGGACTCCTTATTGTACTAGTCCTTCTAATTAACATTATGCCGGATTTGTACGAAGTGTACTGGATGTCAACATATAACTTAACAAAACATGAAACCGTTTTGGTTATTAATCTATTCTCTTCTACTTTTTATGTGTTTGACATTGTAGCAACTGTAAGTAATTTATTTATTCATATTATCATATACTTTCATATTGCAGTTTTAATATGTACAACGGTCATTCGAAAAGTAAAGACCATTTTTATGTTCAGATTTAATTTTTTTACTTTCTCTTACCTATATGAATATAACGGAAGGAAGGTATTGTTTGCATGATGATTTTTCGAAATCGATTTTCACGGGATATACGAGGTGTGGTTATTAAATAAGAAAACTGACGTTGTAAAAAATTTTATTTTATTTTATAAATAATCACTTATTGTCACCTTCAATATACACTCCTTCTCTATCCCTTCAACGCTCCATGCGAATTTTCCATTGTTGAAAACAGTGCTGGAAATCATCTTCTGTCAGCTCCTTCAGGACACATGCCGCTTTCTCTTTTACAGCTCCAGACTCAAATCTTGTCCCTTTTAATGCAGATTTCACCTTAGGGAACAGGTAGAAGATAATAACATGTGATGAAACGTGGTTTTTTACTTATGATCCGAAAACGAAGCGCCAATCCATGCACTGGAAAAGCCGAACTTCACCGAGAGCCAAAAAAGCTTGAATGAGCAAGTCAAAATTTAAAGCAACGATGATTGTTTTTTTGATATCCATTGGATTGTGTACCTTGACTGGGTTCCTGAAGGTCAAACAATTAATCAATATTACTACCTTGAGGTACTTTCTAAACTATGTCAAAGAGTAAGGAAAAAACGCCCTGAAATGTGGAAGGACAAATCATGGGTTCTCCACCAAGACAATGTGCCAGCTCATTCTGCGAGCCAAGAACACCATCTCAGTGTTAGAACATCCACCTTATTCACCAGATCTTGCACCATGTGACTTCTACCTGTTCCCTAAGGTGAAATCTGCATTAAAAGGGACAAGATTTGAGTCTGTGGAAGCTTTAAAAGAGAAAAACCCATAAAATATATTTTTAGCAATGTGTCTGTGTGAACAAAATATCTCAAGAATGGAACATCGTACGAAGTTGAAACTTGAAACTTAAGTTAGGACCTGACACGAAAATTTTCATCAAAATCGGTCAAACGGAAGTAGTAGTTTATTCGTGTTATTTTTCACTTTTTTTGATTTTTCAAAAACAGCTCCTACACCTCATTTACTACATTCTTTATGTTCTACAAGATAGGGTAGGCACCATGTCTGCTAAAATTCTTGGGGAGGCTGTGCTTTCATAAAAAAAAAGATTTTTTTTACGATTGCAGCCTTAATATGCATTTTAGCGCAAAAGTGAAAATAATTAAAGTTGTAAAAACCTACAATTTTTTTTGTGTAACGCTTAGTTTTCCAGTAATTAGTGATTTTCTGTTTATTTCCTTGAAAATCTGTAAAAAATGGATTTTTAAGATTTCGGCCTTAGTATGCATTTTACGACAAAAATGAATATAATCAAATTTAGAAAGAGCTACAACTTTTATTGTAAGCATTTTTCTCTAAAGAGCCTACTTTAGTGAGAAAGAGTGATTTTTCAGTGTTAGCCCAACTAAGGTTGATTTTAATTTTTCGTCTCTCACTCATGATTAAAATGAGGTTCTGGTTTTTGAGAATAATTTGTTCGTTTATTTCTAGCGTTTTATTACTAATATTAGGTTATATTGGTCATTATTTACATTGGTAAAAGAAAGTTGTGTGAGTGTTTCACCCCAGATTTTGTTGGTTTTGTAATTAGGGGGTGTTGGAATTAAATTCAATAAATTTTATGTGAAAAGAATGGTGTTTCTACTTACCCCTCAGCAATACTGATTTTCTTCAATTGTTCCAACAGATTCTGTAAATGGAAACGAACAAAAACTATGGATGTTTCTATTGACCCCACTCGACAAGGTGTGGCTATTTAATAACGAGACTGACGAAAAAAAATTTTATTTTTATTTTATACATAATCACTTCTTGTCACCTTCAGTATACACTCCTTCTCTATCCCTACAACGTTCTATACGAATTTTCCATTGTTGGAAACAGTGCTCGAAGTCATCTTCTGTCAGTTCCTTCAGGACACGTGCCGCTTTCTCTTTTACAGCTTCCATAGGCTCAAATCTTGTCCCTTTTAATGCAGATTTTACCTTAGGGAACAGGTAGAAGTCACATGGTGCAAGATCTGGTGAATAACGTGGATATTCTAACACCAAGATGCTGTACTTGGCTAGGAACCTCTAGACAGATAACAAGGAATGAGCTGGCCCATTGTATTGGTGGAGAACCCATGATTTGTCCTTCCACATTTTGGGGCGTTTTTTTGACTCTTTGACGTAGTTTATAACGTACCTCAAGGTAGTAATATTGATTAATTGTTTGACCTTCAGGAACCCAGTGAAAGTACACAACCCCATGGATGTCAAACAAAACAATCATTATTGCTTTAAATTTGGACTTGCTTATTCGAGCTTTTTTGGCTCTCGATGAACTTCGGCTCTTCAAGTGCGTGGATTGGCGCTTCGTTTTCGGATCATAAGTTAAAAACCACGTTTTATCACATGTTATTATTGTTTCCAAAAAATTTGGGTCATTTTCAATCGCATACAAAGTGTCAGTACAAACATTATTGCGAGCTTCATTTCAAACATTTTTGAGCGGCACGTGTCCTAAAGGAGCTGACAGAAGATGACTTCCAGCAGTGTTTCCAACAATGGAAAATTCACATGGAGCATTGGAGGGATAGAGAATGAGTGTATATTGAAGGTGACAATAAGTGATTATGTATAAAATGAAAATAAAATTTTTTACATCGTCAGTCTCGTTTTTTAATAGCCACACCTCGTATGTATGGGGTGTATAGAAACAGCATTTTTTAAATTTTTTTTAAATTTTATCTAGTCCTTAAAAGAAAAACCAATGTTGTGGGGTTGTAGAGGGTGAAAAGATCCTTAAACCAAAGCAAGTTTAAATTCCATATGTCATATAGTATGTGTAAATATTTATGTCAAAGTTCAAAACTGTTGCTATTCACTCATTCATTTTACGGTACGTGTTTAATGAATAGTAAAATAAATTACATGCTAAATTATAAACTTAACGTTATACACTAAACTGCGGTACAGAGTAAACTTTGTACTACATTAAAAGTTTATATTGTTAACACAGTATGTATTTAAATTCAGTAATCTAATGTATTTTTACGTAAAAATGTCCGTAATTTTTTTCTGTATAGGTTCTTCACAGCGTTTGCGAACTGCTATTTTTTTGACCTCCAAACATTTATTTGAAGGCGCTTTTTATTTTTTTTTTACGTACCATATTAAAATGTTTGTTTCGGTTTGTTTTACTATTTTGTTTTTTTGTCTCAAACGGTTTCAGTTATCTAGAGTTCGGTTAAAAAACGTTATGGTGTATTCACGTTGGCAAGAGAAAGTCATGTTAGTATTTCATACTAAATTATTACTTTCTCTTTCCTACATGAATATATAGGAAGGAAAGTATTATTTTTCAAAATAGAGTTTTCACCGGATATACACGTTTTCAGAACCCCTGAACCCAAAAAAACCATGCTGTTAGTGATTTGTGTGTGCATGTGTGTGTGTAAAAAAAGTATCTCAAGAACGAAACATTGTACGAAGTTGAAACATGCAACTTAAGTTAGGTACCACTAGAGGACCCATCGCAAAAAGTTTCATTAAAATCAGTCAACTGGTAGTTGACATTTATTCATGTCATTTTTACCTCACTTTTTTGCAGTTTTCTCAAAAACTGCTCATAAGATTTTTTTAAAAAATCACCTCATTTACTACTTTTTATGCTCTACAAGATAGTGTTGATGCCATGTCTGCTGAAATTCTTGGGAAGGCTTTTCTCTCATAAAAATTTTTTTTTTTTTTAAGAATGTTGCCTTAATATGCATTTTAGTGCAAAAGTGTATGTAATAAAAGTTTTAGATAATTTAAAATCTACAACTTTTATTTCAATCATTTCTTTGTGTAACGCTTAGTTTAGCGGTAATTAGTGATTTTCTGTTGTTGTTTTTTTCATTTAACAGGTTGGCTGCCGCCTATGTTAAAGGAAACCCCTTCCTGACAGGCCGCGCAATATAAACTTTTTTTTTTTAATTATGTATTTATTATTCTATTAATATAAAAAAAACCATTAATACAATTAAAAATAATGAAAAAAAGTGAGTTCACCGGTTTAAATTAATTAGATAAAAAACGAATACGATAAAACAACAAATTAAACTAAAAAATGGACTAAATTCACAATAATACTATGTTTATTCAATGAAACAACAGAAGTGAATTGCGTCAGTTCTCTGGCGTGTCATTAGGGTTCTTATGACTTCTCAAAGATGTTGCTACCGTACATATACGCAAAAGTATGCCATAGAGGCCGTATTAAAATTACAACACTCACCAAGCAGGCCGCGAAAAGATATTAACAAAATTGTACCGTGCGTTCGGAAAGTCGCTGTGCACTGGAATTGTGACTATGGATTTATGAAAATATGTATAAAGAAATGACTAAGCATTTTGGAAAAAAATTTATTCAATACCTTAATTACATTGTTAAACCGTGATTACATTGTTTATAGAAGGTGTTCGAAATGACCTCCATTGGCATCAATACAGCATTGCACTCGTTTCATTTTGTTTGCAAACACCTTTCGCAACTGAAGAACAGTGATTCCTTGAATGTATGCCGTTATTGCGGCTTTAAGTTCGTCAATCGTGTGTGGTCTGTTCCGATACACAGTTTGTTTCGGAACAGACCACATCTAACTTCATTATGTGTATCGGAACAGACCACACACGATTGACGAACTTAAAGCCGCAATAACGGCATACATTCAAGGAATCACTGTTCTTCAGTTGCGAAAGGTGTTTGCAAACAAAATGAAACGAGTGCAATGCTGTATTGATGCCAATGGAGGTCATTTCGAACACCTTCTATAAACAATGTAATCACGGTTTAACAATGTAATTAAGGTATTGAATAAATTTTTTTCCAAAATGCTTAGTCATTTCTTTATACATATTTTCATAAATCCATAGTCACAATTCCAGTGCACAGCGACTTTCCGAACGCACGGTAGAATAGGAATTGAGTAGGAAGCGTATTACTCACGGGCTGTGGGTAACAAAAACCTGAGTAGCGCCGGTGCATCTCATGGAAGCCAACCTGTTAATCTGTAAACAAATGAATTTTTTTAAAGATTTTGGGCTTATACTATTTTTGAGGGCTGATGAGCTATGAATGCGTGCGCATTGCACCCCACCCACTTCATAGCTAGCCAATGACTTGCCAGCACTTGCTCTCGTAGCTCAGTTTTATATATCGTCAGCCAATTTTTACTTTCTCTTGCCTTTATGAATACATAGGAAGGAAAGTATTGTTTTCATGTCGATTTTTCGAAATCGAGTTTTCACCGGATCTATACGTTTTCAGACCCCCCTGAACCCAAAAAACTTGTTTTTAGCGATTGGTCTGTGTGTGTGTGTGTGTGTGTGTACAAAATATCTCAAGAATGGAACATTGTACGAACTTGAAACTTGAAACTTAAGTTACATACCACTACCGGACCCGACACGAACATTTTCATCAAAATCGGTCAACCGGAAGTAGTAGTTTATTCGTGTAATTTTTCACTTTTTTGCGATTTTCTCAAAAACTGGTCCTACGATTTTTTTAAAAATCGCCTGGTTTGGTCAATTTTTTATTTTCTACAAGATAGGGTAGGCGTCATGTTTGCTAAAATGCTGGGTAAGGCTGTTTTCACGTAAAAACATAGTTTTTTTAAGATTACGGCTTTAATATGCAATTAAGCACAAAAATTTATATAATAAAAGTTGTAGAGAATTTAAAATCCTACAACTTTTATTTGAAACATTTTTTTTGTATAACGCTTAGTCTTCTTCTTCTTCTTCTTTCAAACAGGGATTAGGCCATGGCCTGTTCCGACTCACATTCAGCTTATATTAATAATTTTAGAAAACATCTATATTAAATATGTAATTCATATTTTATCAATGATAAATTTAAGTCTATCTTATAACATTTGTTTTTTTTTCCTTATGGTACAATCATTGCCACCTTTTCCGTGGCCTGCCTATACCTCTTTTGCCTACCGGTTGATACTTGTAAATTTTTAGTGGAAGCCTATCGGCTGACATTCGTTCAACATGTTCTTTCCACTGTTGGCGATACGATGCAACTCTCTCATTCAGGCAGAAGATGTTCAGCTCCCTCCTTATTTCCTCATTCCTGATGTGATCTCTCCTGTCACAGCCCTTAGTTCTGCGAAGAAATTTCATCTCCGCTGCCTGCACTTTACTCTCAAGTGTTTTTGATGTGACCCAAGATTCACTACCATAGAGGAGTATTGGAGCTGCCATTGTTTTATAGAATTTCATTATTGTGTTTGTGGTAGCTTTTTTCGCCAATGTCCTACTGATACTTCCACAAATCATTTGGAACTTTCCTATTTTCTTCTCCACATCCATTTCATCTTTGTAACTTATGTCACAGCCCAGATATGTGAATTGAGACACTTGCTCCAATACTTTGTTGTCTATCACAATTTTAGATCGTATTGGGTACTTTCCTTTAAAAGCCATGATTTTTGTTTTCTCCTTTGATATTTTGAGATTATATTCTTTACAAATTTCGTGGAGGATATGCACAGATTTTTGGAGGTCATCTTCGTTTTCCTGTATCACACACAAATCATCAGCAAACAACAGTGCATTTAGGTAAACGTCTTTACCAAGATTGATTCCTAAATCTACTCTACATTTCCATTTTCGGAAAATGTGGTCCACATATATATTAAATAAGGTGGGCGATAAACTACACCCTTGTCTAACACCTTGGTTGATCGTGATTTCATCTAGTCGTTTATCACCTGTATTGACTATTATTTGAGTATTGTGATAAAGAGATCGTATTGCGTTTGCAAGATGCAAAGGATATCCTCTTTCCATCAGAATTCTCCACATAAGACTTCTATTCACTCTATCAAAAGCTTTTTCAAAATCAATAAAAGCCATATGCGTTTCGAGGTTGAACTCTCTTCTTTTCTCTATCAGTCTTTTAACTGAGAAAATGTTGTCTGTGCATGAACGACCTTTTCTGAACCCACACTGCTCCTCATTTAAAACTGCTTCAGCGATACTTTTCACTCTAGAATTGATTATTTTTGAGTATATTTTATATCCTGCATTCAAAAGACTGATACCTCTATAATTTTTGCAGTCATTTCGTTTGCCTTTTTTGAAGAGAGAGATTACTTCTGCTTTACTCCACTCTTTCGGAATTTGACATTTCATCCAGCATTCATTTATCAGGTGTAAGACCCTTAATTCTAGTAACAAACCACCGTACTTGAAAAGCTCACCAGTAATTCCATCCAAACCTGCAAACCTGCAGGTTTGGATGCACAAACAGCCTCGGAAATAGGACCGATTTAAAGGATTATAAAACATAACGCTTAGTTTAGCAGTAATAAGCGATTTTCTGATTTTTTCTCACAAAAACGTGTGAAAAATCGATTTTTTTAAGATTTCGCCCTTAGAATGCATTTTACGACAAAAGTGTATATAATAAATTTTATAGGAAATAAAAAGATTTACAACTTTCATTTAGAGCATTTTCTCTACAGAGCCTAGTTTAGCGTAAAAGAGTGATTTTCCGTATTTTTAAGCCAAACTGAGGTTGATTTTCATTTTGCGTCTTTCACTCATGATTAAATTAAGGTTATGTTTTTGAGGTTAGTTTTTTGTTTATATCTAATGTTTTATTACTAATGTTAGGTTTATTGTTAATTATTTGCATTGGCAAGAGAAAGTTGTGTGAGTGTTTCACACCAGATTTTTGGTCTTTCAATAACAATTATAACCCATGAACATATAACCAGCTGATTACATTATACAGTATTGTATTGCATGTTAACGCGCTCTTTAATCGATGTGTTCAGTACGAGATGCAAGACTTGAGTGAACTTGAATGAGTTGCTCTTATACGCAGGTGTGCGTAATGTTTGTCAAACTGATACACTCGTACAATCTGACAATGCTGGCAAACGTTCTGATTGGTCTAAACGCTTGGAACAGCAGAGCTCATTAACCGTAAAAAGCATTGTTGTTTAGGTCATCAGCCAAAAGGCTGGTTTGAACCTGTAGAGGTTTTACTAAGTAAAACGAGGAGTGAGGTGGTTTACCATTCCCTTCCTCACTGAGTGGAAAAGTACACTTATCAGCATGCCGAGCCCTCTGAAAAGTACATATTTTCCGCTCTGTAAATGACACCTTCACTTCATTCACCACAGGGTCTGGCTGTACAATGAAATTCATTACTTTCAGAGGAGATAACTCTGATTAGTGTCTTTTACACCTATACCTCTTTTGTTCTTAAATGATTCAGTCATTTAATTGGCTGAACATGTGAAAAGAAACAGAACTATTTATTTTAGCCCTGCAACGAACAGATTGAGTGTAAATAATTTGACACTCCACCTGTCTGTTATGGGCAGAAAAAAGCATTATAGTATGCATTTTACGACAAAAGTGTATATAAATTGAAAGATCTGCTACTTATATTTTAAGTATTTTTCTCTATATACCCTAGTTTAGCATGAAAGAGTGATTATCCGTATTATTAAGCCAAACTACAGTTGGTTTTCATTTTGCACCATTCATTCATGATTAAAATTAGGTTGTGTTGTTTGAGTTTAGTTTTACTTTTTCTTGCATATAAGAATATATAGGAAGGAAAGTATTGTTTTCTTGTTGATTTTTCGAAATCGAGTTTTCACCGGATCTACACGTTTTCAGACCCCATGAATCCAAAAAACCATGTTTTTAGCGATTGGTCTGTGTGTGTGTGAATAGAATATCTCAAGAACGGAACATCGTACAAACTTGAAACTTGAAACTCAAGTTACATACCACTACCAGGCCCGACACGAATATTTTCATCAAAATCGGTCAACCGGAAGTAGTAGTTTAGTCATGTAATTTTCACTTTTTTGCAATTTTCTCAAAAACTGGTCCTACAATATTTTTTAAAATTGCCTGGTTTACTAAACTGTTTATGCTCTACAAGATAGGGTAGGCGCCATGTTTGCTGAAATTCTTGGATAGGCGGTTTTTATGTAAAAAAATTGTTTTTTAAGATTGCAGTTTTAATATGCATTTTAGCACAAAAATTCATATAATAAAAGTTGTAAAAAATTAAAAATCCTAGAACTTTAGTTTAGCGGTAATTAGCGATTTTCTGTTGTTCTCACGTAAACGTGTGAAAAATCGATTTTTTTAAGATTTCGGCCTTAGTATGCATTTTACGACAAAAGTGTATATAATCAAATTTATAGGATATTAAAAGATCTACAACTTTTGTTTAAAGAATTTTCCTCTACAGAGCCTGGTTTAGCGTGAAAGAGCGATTTTCCGTGTATATAAGCCAAACTGAGGTTGATTTTCATTTTGCATCTTTCACTCATGATTAAAATTAGGTTATGTTTATTGAGGTTAGTTTTTTTGTTTATTTCTAATGTTTTATTACTAATGTTAGGTTTATTGTTAATTATTTGCATTGGCAAGAGAAAGTTGTGTGAGTGTTTCACACCAGATATTTGTTTATTTGTAATGTTTTATTATTAATGTTAGGTTATGTTATTCATTATTTGCTTTGGCAAGAGAACGTTGTGTGAGTGTTTTACACCAGATTATTTTTTGTTACAGATTATTGGAATCGGTTCAAAGTCTTATTTTACAAGCACTATTTTTATATTCGATCTTATAGTTTGCATTTTTTCAGTGATGGAAACTATTGTGCAGTTTGTTGTATATATTAGTAGAAATGGAGATAAGGCTTTCATTGACCAAGAAATTTACTTTGGCATAATCTGCGTTGTTACTATTTTAAAAATTATTCGATGTATATTTTATCTTTACTTAGTTTTAAATTCGGTACGTATTCATTTTTAGTTTTTATAATATTTTTTTTTTTGTAATCCCTAATTAGTGTACGTTGCAATCTGTTCATTTCAGAACAATAAGCAACCCCATGACCCAATGGGATGAGGATGGTGTGTATGACGTGTAAATGAGGTGTAGTCTTGTTCAGACTCAGGTCGACCATTCCTGAGAGAGTATGGTTAATTGAACCCCAACCATCAAAGTACACCGGTAACCACTGTCTAGCATTCAAATCCTTATAAAAGTAACTATAGTTGAGCCGTTCTTAGTTTGCTCCTACTGTCAACAAAGAAAAGCCAACTACTACAAGGTGTACGCTAGAGTCCGCGACTTTACGGATGTCATTTTCCTATTAAGTTAACTATTTTTTAAATTATAAGTACTTAAAGTACTAAAAACATCAGTCATGATATGATGTAGGCCTAACAATTTCATTTATAAAAGTAATTTTAAAAGTATTTAGTATTTAAATACTTTTGAAAGTATTTTGTTGTTACTTTTTAATCAGCGTGTACACATTTTCATACAATGCGCATGCTCAGTGACGTCATTATTTGTTTACATTAGGAGCAAACTAAGAGAGGCTGGACTTTACCTTTACTAGGATTTGAACCAGGAAAATTTGTCTCTGAAAATCAGCTGTTAAACAGCTGATTTTGGCGACAACTTTACCTCTAGACCAACCCAGTGGGTTTATAATATTTAAATCTTTTAAAATCTGCTTCCAATCTATCAGATGTTGAATTAATAAAATACAATTTTTTATATAATTTACAGCATAAATAAAATTTATCACCTTACCTTTAGTTGCATTTTAAGTTTAAAAAAACTTACGCGCATTTCGGTGATACCATCTTCAGAGCAATATTGTTAAAATAAAAATTTAAAACTGTGTTTCCATTCAGTCATTTAATTTTAAACTCAAAAGGTAACATTTTTTACTTTCTCTTGCCTATTTGAATATAAAGGTAGAAAAGTATTGTTTTCATGTTGATTTTTCGAAATCGAGTTTTCACAAGATATACACGTTTACAGAGTCGCTGAACCCAAAAAAAAACATGTTATTAGCGATTGGTCTATGTGTGTGTGTGTGTGCGCGCGCGCGCGCGTGTACGTGCGCATGCGCGTGCGCATGTGTGTTTGTTCTTGTGTGCGCGCGCGCGCGCGTGTGTGTGTGTGTGTGTGTGTGTGTGTGTGTGTGCGCGCGCGCGCGCGTGTGTGTGTGTGTGTGTGTGTGTGTGAACAGAATTTCTCAAGAGCGGAACATTGTATGAAAATGAAACTTGAAACTTAAGTTAGATACCACTAGAGGACCCTGCACGAACATTTTCATCAAAATCAGTCAACCGAAAGTAGTAGTTTATTCGTGTAATTTTTCATTTTTTACAATTTTCTCAAAAACAGCTCCTAATTTTTTTTAAAATCGCCTTATTTACAAAAATTTTTTATCTCTACAAAATAGAGTAGGCGTCATGTCTGCCGAAATTCTTGAGGAGGCTGTGCTTTCGTAGAAAAAAATTATTATTTTTTTACGCTTGCAGCCTTAATATGCATTTTAGCGCAAAAGTGTATATAATTAAAGTTGTGAAAACCTACAACTTTTATTTCAAAATTTTTTTGTATAATGCTTAGTTTAACAGTAATTAGTGATTTTCTGTTTACTTTCATGAAAATCTGTAAGAAAAATGAATTTTTTAAGATTTCGGCCTTAGTATGCATTTTACGACAAAAGTAAAGGGTGATTCAAAAAGAGCGCCGGTTTTGATATATCAAATTAAGAGATTTATTTTATTGAAAAACTGAAAATAGATACATCAAAAAGTTCATCTTTCCTTCCGATTTTATGTATGAAAAATGATGTCATGCATGTGTCCTCCTCTACTGCGCTGGCACGCATCAACTCTGTCCATGAAATTGGATATTACTGCACGACAAGTTTCGACTTCCATTTGCCCGATAACCCGTCGAATTTCCTCCTTCAAGTCATTGATGTTCTGTTTATTAACAAAACCGTTTAAGTGGAAGTTCGCCTCATCACTGAAAATTATTTTGTTTGCGAAGGTGTCATCATCCTGCCGTTTTCTCAATACCCAGTCAACAAACTGTCGTCTCTTCTGGTGGTCTGCCACTTTTAAATGTTGCGTCAACTGAATTTTATACGGGTGATATTGGAGATCGTACCGAAGAATTCTCCGTACAGAAGAACATCTTAAACCCAATTGTTGAGAACGGCGACGTATTGATTTTGCTGGGCTAACAGCCACACTGTCACGAACCAACGCAACGTTCTGCTCAGTTTGACCAGAACGACGACGTCCAGAACTTTTAAGGTCGACTGTTGAACCCGTCTCAAAAAACTTTTTCATGAGCCTGCGAACTGTTGATTCATTCGGTGCTTCATTACGTCCTAGAGTACCACGAAGTCGCCTGACAGTAGCCGCATAACTCTCTCCACTCTGGTAAAATGTTTTGACGATTAACACTCGTTGCGTAATAGTAAACTTCTCCATGGTTAGACACAGACTGCGAGAGTACTACACTGCGAACAAGAGAAACTACAACTGAATCGTCAATCGGAATGTTCTCCAAAATAGAAATGAGGTCAAACAATGTTGCCAACCGTTAAACAAAAATTTACCAGCCGTTTAAAAACCGGCACTCTTTTTGAATCACCCTTTATCTGTAATCAAATTTACAGGGAATTAAAAGATCTACAAACTTTATTGCAACCATTTTTCTCTACAGAGCCTAGTTTAGCGTGAAAGAGTGATTTTTCATATCATTAAGCCTAACAGGTCGATTTTCATTTTGCATAATTCACTCATGATTAAAAGTAAGTTATGTTTTTTGAGATTAATTTTTTTGTTTATTTCTAATGTTTTATTGCTAATATTAGGTTTAATTGTTCATTATTTGCATTTGCCAGAGATAGTCGTGTGATTGTTTCACACCAAATTTTTTTAAACGTAAAAGGCAACTTAAGCTAAGGTAACAAATTTAATTTATACTATAATTTATATTAATGGTTGACAGGATGCATTTAAAAATTTTATTTGTGAATTTTTTTATATATATGTTCATAAACTACACTGTTAAAATTTGTTATTTTGGCAACAAAGACAAAATTAAATAGATAAGAACCCCGCTAATTTAACGGATTTTTTGTTTTTGTAATGTGTTTTTTGGTGGTAATTTTTAAAATTGAATTAGTCATTTCAGAAAGCCCATAAGTCAAAATTTTACAATTTTTCTTTAGTACATTTTAGAACTAACTGAATGAACACAAACCATCCCTACAAAAATCACATAAGTCTGGCTTTCCTGAAGTAATATTATAACACTAAGAAAACGCGTATCCTTAAGGATAAAAAGTATTTCCGTCTAATTAAAAAATGAAAATGGATGTTTTTTGAAGCTTAAACTCTATTTTCTAGTGGGAGAGGTCATACGAAGATCTATTCAAAGATTTATGCAAAAATCTTTTTAAAGTGTATGACTACTGTTTATGACAACGATGAACGTTAATAGCCATAAGAATCAACATTTTTCTTTCTTAAAGTTCAGAATTTAATTTTTATTACTGCAGAAAGCTATTTTAAGTTTAATGCAAACGACTGAAATAAATGAATGAATACAATATTGTACAGCACAATGTTTTTCTGGTCTAACAACGTATTTTACAGAAAACAACGCCAGTTATTTTACTCCAATTTATTTCAGAAACACCTTAAGTCTAAATTTTCAATTTTTTTAAACAGGGGCGTCGATTATCCAAACGTCAGTCATCCGAACCACCAATCGATGAAAAAAAATATACACGAGGGCTATCCACAAAGTCAATTACGTTTTGGTAGAAAAAAAACAAAGTACAAGAAAAAACATTTATTATAATTAATTAAGTCACGAGTTTGACCTTGTTTACAATGAGGGGTAAAGGGGGAAAAGCATCAGTGCGCATGTGCGACTGCTTTAATTTCAGTGCAACAATCACAACAACTTAGCCTATACCCAGAGCGTATGCAGTATATTGCGGAATCTTTTGTAGGTTAAATGTATGAATATAACTGTTTGTTACTGTAAACAGAAATGTTAGTTTCTTGAAAACGTGGGCAGACTATTCACAGTGCTGAACGAAATCTATTATGCAGTGTAATTAATTGCTGTAAATTTGAAGCTAAACAAAAATGCCCTTGCCTGCTTCTTAACAAAAGCCATGAGCGAGTTGCTAATTAGTGTGATGTTTCTCTTTCCACAATTCAAAAAATAAGGAAGGAAATTAAAGATGTGAAGAAGCTTATTCTTCAACAGTTTTGTTGACACCTGGTAAAAAAAGGAAACGGTTAGGTAGATATAAATGAGACTGATAGCGAAGACGCCGGTGACAGCGATAGTAAAGAAGGTGATACATTTGTAGAAAATTTTGTTCCAATTGAAAAAGGTAGCTTGTAATTACAGTAAATCAAACATTTCTAGTCATGTAATTAAGTTTTAGGCAATATTACAGGTCACATTTATTTCTTAGGGTATAAGGTTTATGAAGAAAACATTTTCTCTCGGAATAAATCACAGCTTACAAAATTTATGTAAAAACTGCACGGTAGTGAAATGTACGATTAGTGTCTCACTGTTGAGGTTGGCAGCACTGTCAAATTTTCACGTCCCGTCCTCACAGCCCACCCATACGCAAAAAGCAATCTCGTGACTTCAGTATCTATAGATACCATTGAAAGTGACTCTATAATACCAATCTTTGACATAGTCTCCATACAAATTTAGGCACATATCATACCGGTAAAATAACTAGCTTTGAAATTCTGGCGTCATAGAATTCTGCCGCCTGAGACTTTAACCAGGTAGTCACAGTCTTTCGCAGTTCCGTTTCGTCTTCAAACCACTGCGTCGCAAGCCAGGTCTTCATTGCTGAAAACAGATGGCAGTCGCTAGGAGGAAGATCCGGACTGTATGGCAGATCAGGAAACACCTCCCACTTGAAAGTATCCAAGACTTGTCGAGTCCGATTTGCCGTATGTGGTCGGGCGTTGTCATTCAAAAACAAAATTTTCAAACTCAGTTTTCCTCTGCGCTTATTTTGAATTGCTCATTAACTTTTCCAACGTTTCACAATACCTTGCAGAGTTTATTGTTGTGCCATGTTCTAAGAAATCAACACAAAGAATTCCTTTTCTGTCCCAAAAAACAGTCGCCATAATCTTCCTTGCAGACAACATTTGCATGCATTTCTTTGTTGTTTTTTTTTTTTGGGAGAGTTTCTATGCCCCCATTCCATAGACTACGATTTTGTTTCGCAATTCACATGTTTTACCCAAGTTTAGTCTCCAGTAATGATTGAATCGAGTAGTGAATCACCATCTTTTTCATCAGACTCCAAAACTGTCAATGAAGCAGCCATAGGCTGATTTTTATGTCAAGATTTTCGAAACCCATCTAGCACAAAATTTGTTGTAACCTAACTTTTGTGTAACAACTTCGTGCAAAAACATTCTTGAGATTTGTAAAAAACTAAGCGAGAGATCTGTTATTGTAAATCGGCGGTCGGCAACAAAAACCGTATTACTGACCGCATCTCACAATTTGCGAGGTTTTCAATTGCGGCACACATTTCAAACTGTTTCTATAAAATAACGAGGACTGACAGCAACATTCACTAGCACAGCTAGATAGCTACTGAAAAGAGAAATGCTGTGACATCATAATGGCCGCAATAGCCCGGCTCTTAGCGGCTCCAGAACAAAACGTAATCGACTTTGTGGATAGCCCTCATATTTACTTACGCAGAGGCCTTTCCCCCCTATAAACTGCAATGTTATGGTGCGAACAACAGTCTGAATTTAGTGCTACTGAAGCATTATTACTAAAAAGAAAAACAATAAGAGATGTTGCTGCTACAAAAAGTTCTGTCTTAGTTCAAAAGAAAATTTGAGCTTTTTAAAATTACTGTACAGTATGTAAAAGTGCGTTCAAAAAATATTTCTTAAAGGAATTTACTGCAGTTTATTTTGTTAATTTATTCAGTATTTTTCTGTTTGTTTTTATAATCTTTAGTAGGCCTACTCTACATTTTGCAATAAATACAATAGATTAGTGTTTTTTTTAAACTAAACTTTATGAGTCTTTATTAACCTTATAAACATTTATGTTATAAACTTTTTTTTTGTTATTCCTAATTTGTGTACATTGCAATCTGTTCAATTCAGAACAATAAGCAACCCCATGACCCAATGTGATGAGGATGGTATGTATGATGTGTAAATGAGATGTAGTCTTGTACAGACCCAGGCCGACCATTCCTGAGAGAGTATGGTTAATTAAACCCCAACCATCAAAGTACACCGGTAACCACTGTCTAGTATTCAAATCCTTATAAAAGTACCTTATGAAACTACCTTTACTAGGATTTGAACCAGGAACCTTTGTCTCCGAAAATCAGCTGTTGAACAGCTGACTCGTGGCGACGGCTTTACCTCTTGACCAACCCGGTGGGTCTATGTTATAAACTAAAGCTAATTTTTTGTCTGCGAGGTGTTTTTCTTTCTCATGACGTCATGTATAAGGGTTCCCCAAAACCGACGGCTTGTGTGTGTTACATGAAGCGATGATAGTTACCATTTGTGAGGATGGTAAAAAATAAATATGTTCACTTCAAACTAAATATGGGTGGACAAATTGTCTGTCTGATTTTAACTATAAACCATAGACTCTTTTTCAGTTCAGTAAAGCTGATTCTTCACATATCCGAGGCCACGTCGTAGCAAGTGTACCTCAAAATCTGGACCTTACCGACCATCTCGGCAGAACCTTTTACCAGTTTTGATCGGTCGAAATTCTTTTCGGTACAGAATGAACCCCGTACTGTGGTTATTTAATAAATATTATATTTTATTTTTTTAGTTCCTTGGAGTTACATGCTCATCATTTGTTGATTCCATGATAGATCGACAACTGCTATTTGGTTATGAAATTGGACGCGCTTATTTAAGTGTCTTAGAAGATGTAGATAAAAAGTTGAATCGAGTCGTTGATGATCCTGAAATAATTGAAGCTGTACGTTCTCGAGAACAAAATGAACGATATCAACTAATTCAAGATTTAGGTAGTATCTTAGTTTTACGTTATTGTTGTTAAGAAAAGTGGTTCCCTGATACACTTAATATTTACTATAAGCTTTTAAATTCAAACAAGTAATGGAGTGAATCGTAAGATATTGGTAATACAGTTAAACTTCTCGTAACGACCACCCCTCTTCGGGCCGAATATTTGTGGAACCGATTTTATTACTTATAAGACCAATGTACCGAGTGGCCCATATGTCAGTTTCCTGTACCAATAATTTTGTAACATTGTTACGTTAGCAGCAACCACGCACAGGGCGTTTCATAATGTACTTCGGGGTTACGAAAATTTAGTACAAAAAAAGTATTTCACTTATAAGAATGAAACAAGTACTGTACGAAAGAGCACTTAAATATTTTTTTCACATATTCTGGGCAGTTAGTTAACTGTTTGCCCGCTAGGCGTAGACAGTAGAGAAAATGGCTGCCATGGGAAGCAAGAAGTCATTTTGTGTTAGAATTTCACGTGTCAAAGTCAGTAATTACTGTGCAACGTGCGTTTCGGTTGAAATTTAATAAGGATCCACCAAGTGACCATTCAATTTGTGCATGGCATAAACAATTCAGTGAAACTGGTTTCTTGTGCAAGCGGAAATCAACCGGTCGTCCATCAACCTCAGATGCCAATGTCAAACGTGCATGTGCAAGTTTTAATTGCAGCCTGTCAAAATCGAATGCGTCTGTAGGCAGAGTCAGGAATTCCGAAAATAACGGTGTGGAGAGTTCTCCATAAATGTTTATTATTTAAATCGTACCTTCTGCTATTAATGTAGTATCTATCTAATGGAGATAAAACTCGTTAGCCTCGTCACTGGATAGGACGCGTGTCTGGAGAAGAGCAACACATTATGCTGTGGCCACCAAGATCACCAGACCTCACGTCATGTGACTTCTTTCTCTTGGGTTATGTGAAAGGCAAGGTGTTTATACCACCAATGGTGAACGATATCGCTGAGCTGAAGGATCGCATAATAAATGCAATCAACTTTATCAAAAGGGACATGTTGAACGTGTTTGGCAAGAGCTAGACTTTCGTGTTGATGTGTGACGTGTCACCAAAGGAGCACACATTGAAAATTTATAGATTTTTAAAAATAACTGAGTCCCTGCATCGGCCCGTACAATTTTTATTTAGTTAAAATAGTTTTTTTTACTGAATTTTTGTTACCCCAAAGAACATATGAAACACTCTGTATAACATTAATTGTTGTTCGTTATAGTGAGATGAGTCTCTAAGCCATATCGTCCATCTTAACTCCAAGATCTTCAGGAGGTTGATCCCGTTAGGCGATTGAAATTCTGTGAGACAGTCGCTATCCGTACAGAAGCTGATCCAAATTTCTTGCAATCAATTTTGTTGTGTGTTGAGGAATGTTTCAAACTCAATGAACGTGTTAATCGGCAAACTGCGTGTACTCGTTGGATGCAAATCCTCATAGGAATCTAAGAAGAGCTTAATGTGCCTGGTGTTATGGTATGGGGAGAAATTTCAAGTGCTGCATTGATAGATCCATATTTTTTTTTAGGGAAATGGTAACTCGGAAAGTTACTAACAAGTGTAGCAGGAACTTGAAAAACAATCCTGTTTACAAATTTCAATCGCACATCTGGGAACAAGATGGGGATCTAGCATATTTTGGTATTAAAGTTCAAAAGCTTTTGAATTCCAAATTTAACGAATGGATTGGTCGCTGTGGTACAATTGATTGCCCTGCGCGCTCACCAGACTTAACCCCATGTGATTTTCACTGTGGGGTGTTATAAAGGATTGGTGTTTTCTTTAAAACCACAAAACCTAGCCGAACTAAAAGGCATAATAGAAAATGCATTTGACACCGTCAATGAAAAGAAATTGTTATTGTTGAAAATTTTTCAATCAGTTTTCATCGTGTGAAGTGTATAGACACTGATGGTGAACATTTTGAACCGCTATACAAAAAAGATATTAAAGGTATTATGTAAGTACAGTTCAAATAATAAATCTGTTTTCTTCCCTGTAGGTTTTTTATCCGTTAACTTGTAACGACTTCAATTTTATTTGTTTCGTATGTGGGGAAACTGACTTATGGGCCACCCGTTATTCTATACCCCTATTAAGCGACCACCCCTCACTCTGACCAATGACTGCCAGGTAAAAAGACATTTTCGTTTTTGGGCGATCATAAATTTTGTATAAATTTTATAAAGTTTTGAATGAACAGGTCAAATTTAGGAATGATGAAGTCATATTGACTGCTGCTGCCATCAATATTGTAAATATGAGAAGGTATAAATTGAAAGAAATTAATTTTAAATCAGTTTTATACAAATGACTGAAGATGTATCATCTTCTATAGATTTTAAATAAGTGGAAAACAATTTTTTAGTTTCAATTATTGTATTTACTCTGATGATGGTGGATCCACCGAAACACGTGTAAGTAAAAATAAAAATTGACGCAGTTTAAAAAGAAGGTTAGTGAAATTATTATATAAATTCATTTTACAAAATAGAATAAATTTTACAGCTACAAGATTTAGGGAATTTTGAATAACTTACTGTAGATGGACACCAATTGTACATGTTAGTTGTTTACGTACTGTGATTGATTGTTAGGTTGTGTACGGAATAGTTATACTCCTAGAATTCCAAGAATTTTGTTGAAATGATATTTTTGCGTTTCTATTACTGTATTGTGTATAGTTCATAAACTCATTCATTCCTGGGCTAAATGGGTCGAACTCCCTCCGCTTTATAACATGGTTTCTAGGGCCCTCCCTGTACGTATTGTTAATTTGCCCAAACGTTCTAAGCCGAATAGTCCTTATACGATTGTTAGATGACGAGTATGTAAGTACTCGGCAGTTTGTGTAATAGTGAAGGTCAATGTACAAGCACACCAGTAAACATTTTAGTTAAATAATAGCTGAATGTATGAGGAAGAAAGTAAGCTACTTAGAAACACAATCAGGTTAGTGGGAAATTTTCTATTGATTTGTGAATGTTGGGATACCACTCAATTCCGGTTTTTTTTTTAAGGAAACTGTGTAAAGGCCGTATCTCATTTAAAAATGGAGTTATAACCGCGTTTGAAAGCTTGAATAGTAAAGGTACAGTAGGTAAATTGTTAATGGTACTATTATAGCAAAACTGGTTGAATTGAATATGACCTGTAAAAGGATTAAACACTCCAAAATTTGTAAAATATCCTATTTTCTGACATTCATCACATTGGAACTAAAATTTTCCAATATTATCTTTTATAATTTTTTTTCTACATGCACGTGTTCACAAAATTCTGTGTTTTCATTTAATAACATATGTCATATAAATAACTGTACGAATGGGTTAATGACATCAGCTCAAAGGAGAAATTTTTGCGACCTGAATTTTACAAGAGAATCCATATTCATTTGAATCTTACAGACACTAAAATAGTCGTATAGTGTGGTAAGTGAGGACGTTAGATGTATCAAATTTTTTGCTGGACTTTTTTCTATAATACCAGACTAAAAAAAATATATATATAGGTATTTATTGCCAAATTTTGACACAAACGCGCGACTTCGCATAAATTAACACAAATTTTTAGCAAATTCGCTGTAATCGGTGTAAAAAAAAACGGAGTTTCATGTTTGTTTTTTTTTAAACATCTCTCGAAGTTTTCTTAATGTCTCATAAAAATTTAAAATTTTTTGGATAAATAAAGCCAAGTCTATCGGCGCGTTCTCGGAATCAGTGTTCGAAATATTTTAAAACCTATCAGTCACAGAAGGGCTAAACTTGAAATTCATGCTAATATGAGCTTAATTTTTTTACGAAATGAAAAAGAGTAAATTTCATATGTAGCGGTAATACAGCCTAATGTAATGGAGTTCTCCCACATTTATCCCCTCCTAAGCTGTATTCCTAAAGCATACAGTATGTTTGGCGAAACGGTAGCTACCAGCGCGCACAGCCATAGCTACCGTTTCATTTAATAACATTTTCATTAACGGTAATACAGCCTAATGTAATGGAGTTCTCCCACATTTATCCCCTCCTAAGCTGTATTCCTAAAGCATACAGTATGTTTGGTGAAACGGTAGCTACCAGCGCGCACAGCCATAGCTACCGTTTCGTCAAACGTACTGTATGCTTTAGGAATACGCGCTGGAGCGCGCACAGCCATGAGCCTGGAAACTAATGGGTGACTAAGAAAGTTTTACTGTACTTACATTTGACAATACAGTACTACCTACAATACATCTACATTTATTATTGCCATATCATACTACCTACATTAATATTGCCTTACTTTATGATTAATATTTGTATCGAGCAAATAGTTATATACAATTAATTTTAAATTTCAAAATCAATGTCTTTTCTTAATGTTGCTTAAATTGTAGCCAAAGTAGGCAACATTTTTTCACTTTGGTAAAATTATGTACCACCCGCCTAACAAAACACTTATCAAAGTTGTCTATCTCAGTCACTGGGCGCTTCTTGTTTTTCTTAACTGGAGTTCGAAATGATGCCTCTCCTTTACCAGAAATAATTTCTTGATTTCTTTGCGGTGTTTTTAACAGTAGCTACAGAAACTTCATAAGCTGTCGCTGTTCTGTTATCACACAGATGAACAGTTAACAAATTCACCCGATTGTAATGTTCAGATTCTTTTTTCATAAAGTCATTTACATTTGAAATAATTTCTAGCGCCTGACTATGTAGTTTTTTTACTAAGTTTGGACCTAACAGTTTGTGTTTCCATATTTTTTTTTATAACTACAGCGCTCACTTTTATAACAAAAAAAAACTGTAAAACAGAAAACAAAATAAATCGCGTCAACTCAAAACGTTTAGTAAAAAAGCAAAAAAGGAAGTAAAATAATGATTTGCATGCTTCCTTTATCAAATTCAAACACAGACTAATTATTTATCAGAAACAGGTTTAATGCACGCATTAAAAAGTTACATGACAGGACGTGTGTTACAGTAAGTAAGAGATTAATCGGTGACTAATTGTTTTGACTACACCCGGTGGACAATATTGTCCCCCGTGAGCGTCCTGACTGGCGAAGGTGATAGCTATCATTCCAACAAAAGAACTGTACAGTAAAGTCATTTTACAACACACTCAGCCGGTATTAGATGTGATACATCGTTACATTTATAGTTTCAGCTGTTTAAAACCGTTCTTTTCAGGAAGAAACTATCTTACTACTGTGCTTTACTCATTACTCACCGATCTTCTAAGAATGATTAGGTTTGTTGTTAACTTAAATTATTTATTTTCTGACAGGGGTTTGAAACCCGATAACAATGTGCGAATTTATTCGCACAGGTCCACTATGCTAGTCTGACATAAAACATAAAAATTAAGGGTCAAAAATAAAACATTTTTACATTTCGTAAAATAATTTTGTTACTTGCTTAATTAAGCTGTTACTTTTATTTAATTCAAAACGCAGAAAATTTATGTAAATTAAGAAAGTTAAAAACAAATAGAAGTTATTAAAATTTTATTTGGGTCTTTTCCGTTTTCTGTATGCCTCTATCAATTATCCGAATTCCTTGAAGAGTTGCACACTTGTTCATTTCTCCCACTCCCTGCCTTACTGAATACTCATACAGAGACAGCCATACTCATGCACGCGTACACACCTCCTTCCCAGTCACAGTACATAGTACTTTTTTTCGTCCTGGAGACTCCAGGAGGAGTATAGGACATGTCACTTATAACGCCTGAAATACATATAAGAATCACCCAATGTATCACTACTATCAGGGAAAAAATTTTTGTACGCTATAAAAAGTTTCACCGATCATGTAATTTTTCAGATTTTTTTAAAGGAATGTAAATTATCACATTTTAAAAATTGGGGTAATTTATTCTTGAATTTTATCCTTGCATAAGTTGGTTTTTGTTCAAACAATTTTGTGGAGTGATTAGCCACATAATAATCATTTCTGTTTCTCGTCTTATGATTGTGAACATTGAAATTCTGCATAAAATTATTTTGCCTAACATACATAATCACCTCAAAAATGTAGACAGGGAACTGTAAGCAATTTAAGCTCCTTAAATAGTGGCCTGCATGAGGTTAGCTGGTTAGTTCCCACCATACACCTAATAGCTTTCTTTTGAATTTTAAAAACCCTATTCATATTACCAATGCTAGAATTACCCCATACTAAGATACCATAATGGATATGAAACAGAATGAGGCCATGGTAAGCTACCATTAGTAATTTTTTATCATTTAATCTGGCAATTTGTTTTAGTGCAAATACCCCAGATGAAATTTTACTACAAACTTGATTGGTATAGAAGTCCCAAGACAAAAATCTATCTAGAGATACTTCTAGGAACGTCACTGTTTCTACATGTTCTAAACTATTATTATGAATAAATACATTCACTTCTCTACTTTCTTTAACGTTATGTTTGTTTTTGAACTGCAAGTACTGACACTTTTTTCCATTAACTGTTAATAATATTTGATTCACGAACTGTACTACGGACTCTATGTTAACATGTATATTTACTTCAAGAGCATCTACCTGTAAACTGTTACTGATTACTGAAGTATCATTAGCAAACAACAAAGCTCTGCCATTAGGTATGACTTCTGGTAGCCTATTAATGTACAATCGTGTACTATGTTACACGTTCTATTGTTTTATTTTGCTATTACTAGGTTGTTGTTGTTTAGGTCAACAGCCGAAAGGCTGGTTTGAACCTCTAGAGGTTTTACTAAGTAAAACGAGGAGTGAGGTGGTTTACCATTGCCTTCCTCACTGAGTGGAAAAGTACGCTTATCAGCATGCCGGGCCCTCTGAAAAGCACATATTTTCCACTCTGTAAATGACACTTTCACTTCATTCACCACAGGGTCTGGCTGTACAATGAAATTCATTACTTTCAGAGGAGATAACCTCTGATTAGTGTCTTTTACACCTCTACCTCTTCTGTTCTTAAATGATTCAGTCATTTAATTGGCTGACCATGTGATAACAGAACTATTTATTTTAGCCTCGCAACGAACAGATTGAGTAAATAATTTGACACTCCACCTGTCTGTTATGGGCAGATTACTAGGTTACCTAATACTATTACGTTATATTTTTTAACATTTACATTGAGAAGAGAAAGTCGTGTGAGTAACACATACTTTTTAATTGTCAAATCTTCTGGGATTATGTAATAACCCGTTTTCCTGAAGGAACAGCGTCTTCCTCCGTCCGAATATTCTTAAGTAACTCGACGAAATTCATAGCAGACTGTGTAGTAACTGTGAAATCGGAGTGGAGTTGACACTACACAGGAATGTTGCTAGTCAGATTGGCACGCTAGACGCAGGAGTAGAGACGCAGGAGCAGGAGTAAGAGAATTGTGTCTTCAGGGAATTCGGATTTGATAGTGGCATACAGAAAACGAAAAGACCCTTTTATTTTATTGATAACTAACCCAGAAAAAATTGTTATAAAACACTATTACATTTTTCAACATAATGAAATAATTTTTTCGTAAGTTGGCATTAGAATTTCTGTTAGAAATAATTGTTAGACCTGTATTATTCCTGTTTTTAGTAGCCCGTGCCACTTAATTTAGATTGTGAAACAGCCAAAACAAAATTTATGCTTGAAAAATTCAGTACATTGTACTGAATTGGAAGCAGTTGTTTCTTAACGTTCGAAAAGTACTTTATAAGTTACTATAAAAATCGAAATCTCATGCCCAGAAGACAACTGCTATGTTTGCATCATCCTGTGACTGTGAGCAAATTTTACTTTCTCTTGCCTAGATGAATATAGCCTATAGAAAGGAAAGTATTGTTTTCATGTCGATTTTTTGAAATCAAGTTTTCACCGGATATATACATTTTCAGACCCCCTGAACCTGAAAAACATGTTTTTAGCGATTGGTCTGTGTGTGTGAACACAATATTTCGAGAACAGAACATCGTACAAAGTTGAAACTTGAAACTTAAGTTAGGTACCATTAGAGGACCAGACACAAACATTTTCATCAAAATCAGTGAATTGGAAGTAGCTGTGTATTCATGTAATTTTTCACTTTTTTGCAACTTTCTCACAAACTTTTTTGGTTTTTTGTTTATTACTAATGTTAGGATATATTGATAATTATTTTCATTGGTAAGAGAAAGTCATGTTAGTGTTTCACATCAGATTTTTTCTTTTCTGAAACTTTGGAAAAGTAGTGTCAGAAACAGATTGTCAAATGACCGTTTAACTTCACTTTTGAGTGTCAGTTCATCCCAGTTCCTACCAAATTTTGAGATACTTTTAGAAACTATTATAGTTCCTTTCTTCATGCAATCCCTCATGTTTTTTTTTCAATCATTATAGAGTTTTGTAACAATAAGGAATTAACATTTATACCCCAACAAACTAAAGACTGCAGATGAGATCTAGCCAATAACAGCCAAGGTTGGATGTGAGGTTGCCCTTTTGGTAAGTCACAATCTGTTCCACCGAACTCCAGCTGATTTTTAGTTACGCTATCATCCACGGTGGAACCACAACGTGATAACGCAGGATGCAATTATGGAAAGTTGATTGGCTCTGTGCTGTGATCTAAGTCACTTTGTTCTCCCTTCATCTGCAGTCTCTGGTTCGTTAAGGTATAGTAAGGAATTTATAAAAAAGTAGTTTTTCTAAGTATTTCTTCTAAATAAATTTTGTTGGTATGCCTAGATATTTTCAGTTTCCTCTGGCTCTCTACTACAAAAGTTTCCCCATCGCTGGTCTAGGGGTTATTGTTACATTACATCCCCAGCCCGAATTAAGTAAAATCTAGATTAAAAACGTCTGAATTAACAAAGTTTTACAATGCCATTATTTCTGCATTTGATTTTGGTTTATAGGTGAAATCCAAAGAGATCGACCTATGTTAGCTATTACGACAAAAACAAGATTTGCTGTTCTTACGGTGATGAAGGAAATGAAACTTGCGCTTGATTTGCTTTCAGAAGAAGGTATGTTGTTTGTTGGAAATATTAGCTCTTTATTTTAATTTTGTGATAATATTTATGTATGTAAGTATTTAACGGCCAGCCGGATTGGCGTAGTTGTTAACGTGCTCGCCTTTCATCTTGCAGTCGTGGGTTCAAATCCCACTCAGGCACAGCATTTTTTCATATGTTACAAAAAAATCATTCATACTACATTATACACAGTAAGTTACAACCCAACGTCATCGCTAATGACCATTGTAGTTAATGCAACGTTAAATAAATTTAAAAAAAAATCAAAATGAAAAACAGCTTACTGATTACAAACATTGATTTACTTATTAGAAAAATTTCTTAAAACAGTTTTGAGTGTAGCGCTATACGGGAGCGAAACATGCATGATAAGGACAATAGAAAGGAAGAGGAAAGAAGCTTTTAAAATGTGGTGTTATAGTAAAATGTTAAAAATCAGCTGGGTGGACAAAATAAGTAAGTAATTTAGATGTTCTTAGGAGAGTGGATAAAAGAAGTATGTTGAAACATCTTACCAGAAGAAGGGGTAGGCTATTATATCGAGGGAGTGAATTGTAGGAGAAGGCAAAGATTAGAATACGAGGGGGACCCAAAAAACACTTAACTGAGGGCGCTGCCCTTTGTAGACATAGTAGAGAGTTCTCCTGCTAGGTGGAACTAGTAGAGATCTTCAACAATTAACTATCGGTTAAATTTATTACTATCGGTTTCATAATCATAGACACCCGAGTTTCAACCCTTGCATCTTCAAAACTATGAGTCTGATTTTATCATATTTTACATCAAAATATAGCTCATTTTATTCTGATATAGCTCATAGCTCATTTCATCTTACGTTATTCACTCAAATTTTAAAATTTGGTTAGATTTTTCATTTTACATTATTTTTGTAAATAAACATAAGTTATATTGTTCATTATTTACATTGGCATGAGAAATTCGTGTGTGTGTGGTTTTTTTTATTTTTATTCTTGGTTTTATGTCTGACTGTTCTGCCATTACTGCTAATGCAGACGGTGAAGGATGAAAATATGCCATGCCTGAATGGAATTCGTACCCAAGACCGCATGATGATAGGTGAGCATGTTACCAACGCCAATGAGGCCGATGTGAGTGTTTCACACCAGTTTTTTTCTCCCTGAATTCTATTATTTTAGTATTATGTTAACCTTCTCTATCATTGACCATTGAATAACCAAATAATCTGGAACTAATAACTTGACAATCTTAAATTTGTTTGTAGGTTTATTGGATGTACATGAATATGAGTTATTGGCTTCAGCTTTAGATGATTGTGCTTATCATCTGAGTAAGGTTGGTATGGTACAACCTTGTCCTCCTCAGATTATATTACAAGGTGTTAGTTGGTTAATGGGTGAAGAAACAATTTGCAATTTCCTTCTGGTAAGTATCTGCATTTTTTTCATTTTTTTACAACCTTGTAGGATCATTTTAGTTCAATTTCTGGGCCAGTCCATTCTGTAATAGGTTCTTTTTATTCCATAGCCTATAAGTTGTTTTATTCTTGCTTGTTTCGTTTTCACCCGTATCTTTTTGAGGCGTTCCGACCTTTGGCGCCTGACCTCGCCTGAATACACCCTGTTGGATTCCTTTCTAGTTTGTAACTGTTCCGCTGCGAAACGGAGAGCCACAAGATTTTTAAAAAAATCAAGCGTGAATAGGAGATTGCTACCATTAACAGTCACCAAAAGAAAAAAAACACATTTTGTCTGCCAAAATAAAGTTTAATAAAGATTGCTAAAAAGGTAAGAAGAGTTTGACAATGAGAGCGCGGTTGGTCTGAGAGTGAACAAAATATCTCAGGAATGGAATGTCATACAAAGTTGAAATTTGAAACGTAAGTTAGGTACCAGTAGGGAATCCGACATGATCTCAAATTCATAATCTACACAAAAAAATAGTGGGCCTGGATTGGGTTTGAAGTTCCAGTTTTGACCGGATGTGGGCCAAAATCAGAAGTCAAGAGATCAAAGTCGGAATTTGGAAACAAAAAAAATGTCATTCGATTCCTCTTAAAGAGCAGATATAGAAATCACTGGGTTTGAAGTTCCGGTTTCGACTGGAAGTGGCCAAAACCAGAAGTCAAGAGATCAAAGTCGGAATTTGGAAACAAAAAAAATGTTATTCAATTCCTCTTAAAGAGCAGATACAGAAATCACTGGCGTTGAAGTATCGTTTCAACTTGAAGTGACCAAAATCGGAAGTTAAGAAATCAAAGTCGGAATTAGGAAACAAAAATAGTGCGATTCGATTCCTCTTAAAGAGCAGATACAGAAATCACTGAGTTTGAAGTTCCAGTTTCGACCGGAAGTGGCCCAAAATTGGAAGTCAAGAGATCAAAGTTGGAATTTGGTAACAAAAATAATGCTATTCGATTCCGTTAAAAAAATCACTAATGCTTTTCCCATAGATCAAAGGTTAGACTTTTTAAAAATTGCCAGCAGCTATGAGAGATGAAAGGGATTTTTATTTCAGAGTTTTATGTTATTTTTTATTTTATTTTATTTATCTGGGTCTCAGATGTAGGAAACTATATTGGTTACTGGGACGTCAATCGCAGTTGCCTCTCTATAATAAAGTAAGTCTATAATCAAATTTTAAAACCCATCTGCATTTATGGTATACAACTCCGGGGTTGCGTCAGAGAAAGTCAGATAAGGATTATACAGACATTTCAGAACAAAGTACTGAGACTATATCCTGAAAAATACTGAAAAGTCCTACATCAAAGTACTGAGCTATGGTTAACGCCCCTTGGTACGTTATAAATAGTGATCTGCATAGAGATTGGGACATCCATTTTGTGTCCAGTGAGATAAGATGGTTTGCTGTCAAACATGAAGCTCGTCTACATGGCCACATCAATCCTGAAGCAATTCAACTACTTGATTATGAACATGTTCCTAGAAGGCTTAAGAGAAAGAAGACCTTCGAACTAATGTAACAGTGCAGTATGAAGTGCAAAAGTTTTACGTATATTTTAGTGTTAAGATATAAAACATTGTTGAATGGAATAATTTAAGTATTTAGTTTTTAAGAGAATATGAATGAAAAATTAATGGTTGGTCTTTTAGACCGGTTTTAATCTAAGTACAAAAAAAATTGTTTATTTTTTAGAATCATGCTGAAGTAGTATCGTTCAATGATGAGGATGACATTATACAACGTGGTGATCTACCGGATGGCATATATATTTTGGTGTCTGGTTTGGTTCGAGCCGTTTATGACCCATCAGTGGAAGCACTTGAGGTAAATATATTTTTTTTATAGTTAATTTGAAATTGTTGTGTCCATTTTCTTTCAACTCTCATTTTTTCTCATTCACTTGTACTGAAACTCCCATTCTCCTGATCGTACTGATACCTATAGGCTTCAGAGCACCTGAAGCTGCTGACATATCCTATACTCCTCCTGGAGTCTCCAGGGCGCAAAAAAAAACCTATAAGTGTTTTGTTCTCTGGTAATATCGGTAATAATAATAATTATTATTATTTTATGTTATGATTTTAAATACTACAGTGAAACCTTGGTCATTCAAAGCCGAAGGAACTGCTTAAAAAATTTGAATTAACAAAATTTTGAATTACAAAGTTACTTGGACTCTGACTTAAAATTATACATAGTTACAAAAGGATTTACTACATGTTTTTAACCCTTCTGGGACTAATACTTCTAGGAATACTAACTCTTCGGAAACTAATTCCGAGATTGCGGCGATAGACTTGGCTTTTTTTATCTGTCTTTTATCCAAAATAATTAAATTTTTATGAGACATTAAGAAAACTTTGAGAGATATTTTTAAAAAAATAAACATGAAACTCCATTTTTTTACGCCAGTTACAGTGAATTTACAAAAAATTTGTTGTAATTTATGCAAAGTCATGTGTTTTTGTCAAAATTTTGAAATAGAAATTTTTTATTTTTTTCATTTTCTCTGTTTTCTTGTCATTGCCAAAAAAATAACTATATCTGTTTTTATGTATGTACGAGGTGTGGCTATTAAATAATGAGACTGACGTAAAAAATTTTATTTTTATTTTATACATAATCACTTATTGTCACCTTCAATATACACTCCTTTTCTATCCCTACAATGGTCCATGCGAATTTTCAATTAATTGTTGAAAACAGTGCTGGAAGTCATCTTCTGTCAGCTCCTTCAGGACACGTGCCGCTCAAAAATGTTTAAAATGAAGCTCGCAAAAATTTTTGTACTGACACTTTGTACGCGATTGAAAATTACCTAAATTTTTTGGAAATGATAATAACATGTGATGAAACGTGGTTTTTTACTTATGATTGGAAACGAAGTGCCAATCCATGCACTGGAAGAGCCGAACTTCACCGAGAGCCAAAAAAGCTCGAATGAGCAAGTCAAAATTTAAAGCAATGATGATTGTTTCTTTTTTGATATCCGTAGGATTGTGTACCTTCACTGGGTTCCTGAAGGTCAAACAATTAATCAATATTACTACCTAGAGGTACTTTCTAAACTACGTCAAAGAGTAAGGAAAAAACGCCCCGAAATGTGGAAGGAATTATGGGTTCTCCACCAAGACAATGCACCAGCTCATTCCACGTTATCTGTCAAGAGGTTCCTAGCCAAGTACAGCATCTCAGTGTTAGAATATCCACCTTATTCACCAGATCTGCACCATGTGACTTCTACCTGTTCCCTAAGGTGAAATCTGCATTAAAAGGGACAAGATTTGACTCTGTGGAAGCTGTAAAAGAGAAAGCAGCACGTGTCCTGAAGAAGCTGACAGAAGATGACTTCCAGCACTGTTTCCAACAATGGAAAATTCGCTTGGGGCGTTGTAGGGATAGAGAAGGAGTGTATATTGAAAGTGACAATAAGTGATTACGTATAAAATAAAAAAAAACTTTTTACAACGTCAGTCTCGTTATTTAATAGCCACACCTTGAACTCACAATAGCAGCAACAAGGTGTTTAGGATAGCCCTTCTCCAGCATTATATTCCAAAGACGGCCTCAAAAAACATTATCAAAAGCTTTCTCCCAATCGATAAAAGCCATATGTGTTTCATAATACTCACGGTGTTCATTTTTTGCTTCAATGTGAACACTGCATCAGTACATGAACGTCCTCTATAAAAGCCCATTTGTTCAGTTTTCATGTTTTAAGAAAACTATTTTTTTTTATCCCTAATATGGCGTGTCTGCCCATAACAGACAGGTGGAGTGTCAAATTATTTACACTCAATCTGTTCGTTGCAGGGCTAAAATAAATAGTTCTGTTTCTTATCACATGGTCAGCCAATTAAATGACTGAATCATTTAAGAACAGAAGAGGTAGAGGTGTAAAAGACACTAATCAGAGTTATCTCCTCTGAAAGTAATGAATTTCATTGTGCAGCCAGACCCTGTGGTGAATGAAGTGAAGGTGTCATTTACAGAGTGGAAAATATGTGCTTTTCAGAGGGCCCGGCATGCTGATAAGCATACTTTTCCATTCAGTGAGGAAGGCAATGGTAAACCACCTACTCCTCATTTTACTTAGTAAAACCTCTAGAGGTTCAAACCAGCCTTTCAGCTGTTGACCTAAACAACAACAATATGACGTGTAAGTTCCAATCTGTTCAAATAATGAATAATAAGCAACCCCATGGCCCAATGAGATGAGGATTATATGTATGAATGTAAATGATATTGGACGGAATAACGGTTATAAGATTTGATAACAGTTGATTAATTTTAATGATTTTTATTTCAGAACTGGCATGGCTTTGGTATAGTTCCTAACTGTGATTTCTTTATCCATTTGGATTTTAGTGAAACACAACAGGATGTTGTGGTGGCTGGAAATGTAATTGGTGAATTTGGTTTATTTTCTGACGAACCTTACGATTATACTGTTACGTGTTTTACGAGTACTCAGGTATGTGATATAAAATATAATATTAAATTGAAATATTACCAATATGAGGGGGTTCAAAAAGTTCCCAGAATTACCTTGTCGTTGCCAAAAAGCGCACATACTCGTATTTCCCAATAGTTGAGATTGTACATCGAGGATGTGCACAATCAACGTATGTTAAGGTCAGGTAAGAGCGGAAAAATTTGAACGCTTAGGAATGAGGCTCTGTTCTGGAAAAACCACGCTGAATCACATCCTGTGTATAAATTAAGATAAACACACTTGTTTATGTGAGCGAGCGGCATGGAAACAGAAATTTTATGATGCTTCTGTTTTTTTCCCACACTTTTAGCTATCGCACTAAGTAATGTCCGCTGTCGATTATAGGACGACTCATAATATGTACAGTTTGCAATAGTCCGTTCTGTAGTTCATTTCTTTGGAAATTACGGTACCTACCAGATTTTATTGTTTCTTGTGGTTTTACCTCGACACTGTAATTTAACTTTGAAGTTTACTTTTTGTTTTGAAGGCAAAAACCAGGGCAGTTACCATCGCCTGTTATTCCACACTAGGGTGTTAAAGGGCCCAAGTGTGGAACACACTTTTCTTTATTATAACATATTAAAACCTTACAAACATAAATAAATAAATAAAATTTATATAAAAATGTTATACTATTTAAGACTTATAGGACAAACATAAACTTAAATCTAATATCACAGTCAGAATAAATAACACTAACAACAACTTATCAAATTAAAATCTTACGAACTAGTATCACAGCCAAGAAGCGTCTTACCTGTGACATGTGGACGTGCATTATCATGCAAAAGTACCATGCCGTCGGTAAGCCGACCACGGTGCCGATTTTGCATGGCACGTCGTAACTTGCGTAGAGTTTCGCAATAATATTCTGCATTTACAATCGTTTCGTTTGCCGTAAAGTCAATCAACAGTATGCCAAATCGATCCCAAAAGATCATGGCCATCAATTTCCTTCCAAACAGCAGTGACTTGATCATTGTCGGTTTCGTTGTTGACTGAGGGTGACGCCATTCACATGACTGCCATTTCTCTTCTTTCTTTTTTTTTGAACGTCCGACTGTTCTGCAATTACTGCTAATGCAGACGATGAAGGATGAAATTATATTTTGTAACGTATGAAAATATGCCGTGCCTGAATGCGATTCGAACCCAAGACCACATGATGAGAGGCGAGCACGTTACCAACTACGCCAATGCGGCCAGCATTTTCTTTCTGGCGTGTAATAAGAAATCCACATTTCATTGTCGGTAACTTTTGAATTAAGGAATTCATCACAATTTTCTCTGTAGCGCATCACAAATTCCAACGCAGATCCTATTCGGATTTGTTTGTGATGTTCCAATAACAGGTACGGCATCCAATGCGCACAAACCTTTCTGAAGCTTAAATGGTCACGCACAATGCGACCAATAACAGCTCTTGAAACGTCAGGGAAACTAAAGGCCAATTCAGATATTGTCACGCGACAATTGTTTTTTATTTCTTCATCAACTTTTTTCAACAAGTCCTCGTTGATTATTGAGGGCCTCCCCGAATGTTTTTCATCATGCACATTAACCCTCATATTTCTAAACCTTTCACACAATTTTCGAACGTTTCTTTCATTCAGTACATTATCACTGTACACAGCAACCAACTGCCTATGAATTTCAACCGGTTTAACATTTTGATGGTTTAATAATCGTTTATTAAACCATCATATCGGCGGCAACATCAGTTTTCTGATTCATTTCAAAATGCAATAACACCAAGCGTAAATAAAGATACAACAACGCGACAACTGACAAACAACAATGCAGTGTATATATTATGAGACTGGCCTTTCACCACACAGGTTAGCCAACCTCAAGGCAAGAAATTTCCCAACGGTCTTGACTTTAGTGATGACCCTCGTATTTTTATTATTTACATTGGCAAGAGTAAGTCGAGAGAATATTTCTCAAGATTTTTTTCTATTTCATCATTTATTCCTTATAATTTTCATACTTTTCCTTTTTTCCCCTTTGTTAATTTTCCTTTCCTATCTCCCATTAAAAAGAAAATTAATTTCTCATTAAGTTATTTGATTTACTTATTATTTTCAGGCTTATTATATATCTAAAGATATTATGGCAAAAGCACTTGAAATCACTCCAGTTTTTGGTTACAGTTTAGAAACTAGAATTTGGAAGACAATTTCAATTCGTATTGCTATGTTGGTAATTCCAAAAGTATCACATTTCCATGTAAGTTTCAACAATTTAATTACGTTAATATTTTAAATAATCACATTATAATTTATGTAAATGAATTGAAAAAGATTTCCTTGTTTGGACATTTGATGAGAAAGCCCAAAGATTAAATGACTAGATAATTAACAAAAAAATTGTTGTGTATACGAACACAACAGTCACGTAAAAAAACACACACAATTGTTGGGTTTATTATCAAAACAGGAATCTCGACCAGTTTTGGCAAATTTAAATAAACTCTGTACAGTATAGTTAGAGACCTACTGTCGGTTTCATAATCATGGACACCTGTTTAAACCCTTGCATTTTCAAAACTATAAGACGGATTTCAACATATTTTACATCAAAATTTAGCTCATTTTATTCTGTGCTAACCCATAATAGTCCTATATTTTTGATGTTGTTTAAAAATTGCCATATCGAGATTGGAAAACAAAAAGACCCGGTTTTTTTACCACTGCAACAAATTTCATGCCTTTAGAGGCGTGTAACTCGATAATTATTTGACCATAAAAATAGAAATTTTAACACAACGTAGATAATTATATTCTTACAGCGTGTATAAAATTTTAAATTTCTTTCGTTATTTAAATTTTAATTTATTAACAATATTCTGAACCATTGCTATCTCGGTAACTGCTCGATCGTTCAGCATGGGCAAACTATCGTTTTATTCAGGGTAAAAAACTTAGTACAAGTATGTTAATAACATGAAATATTGATTGGCCAATGTGGTAGAATTTTGAAAATTTTGAAAAATAGACTGGGTAATTCAGGGGAAGTGGGCGCTATTATCCATGTTGCAGGTTCTGTACATGACATCCTGTCAGACTGTCTACCTGAATTGACAGACTGTACAGTCAATTCAGGTAGACAGCCAGATTCAAGCAACATGGAGAGTAGCGCCCCCTCCCGCATTACCCAGTCTATTTTTAAAAATTTTAAAAATTACCACAACATTGGCCAATCAATATTTCATGTTAACATATTTGTACTAAGAAGAGAATGTAAACCTATTCTCGCCAGTGAATTATTCAAAGTTATAAAGATTTTCAATATGTTCAATATTTTCGGCCTTGGGGTCGAAACGACCTCAACCTATTCTCAAACTTTAAATGTGTGAGATCTCCGGCCTGCTCGTAAGATGAGGCCGGAGTAATCAGGATTGGAGTGCCAAGTGGGCCAGTTTTGGTAAGCAAAACTTGCGCTGTGGGATGAATCAACGCCCGGTTAAGGCGCCTAAATCGACGCTCATGGGGAACCATGAAAGGCGTTGGTTGCTGAAGACAGCAGGACGGTTGCCATGGAAGTCGGAATCCGCTAAGGAGTGTGTAACAACTCACCTGCCGAAGCAACTAGCCCTGAAAATGGATGGTGCTCAAGCGTCGTGCCTATACCGGGCCATCAACAGTACAGCGGGCCTTGCCCGCCAGGCCGTCTGGCCGGCGGGGGTCGTTAAGTCTTGATGAGTAGGAGGGCGCAGCGGTGTGCGCAGAAGGGTCTGGGCGTGAACCTGCCTGGAGCCACCATCCGTGCAGATCTTGGTGGTAGTAGCAAATACTCTAGCGAGGGCCTGGAGGACTGATGTGGAGGTCATTTTCATTTTATTTTTGACAGTTTTATTTTTTTCTGAAAGTACCTTCGAAAATCAGTTGTGCAGTATGTTCGAGAAAGTACGGTACTTATTATTAATAAATACTACTTTTTATTTCATCACTCTGTTTACATTATAAATGAATTGTGATAATGCACCGTGAGTGATTTTAATATAATCTAAAAGTGGTGATATTTTTTCCAGAGCTGGACAAAAGATAGGTTGAAATTACATCTGCAGCGTGGTTTTGTGCCGTTTATTGATCTTTTCGAGAATATTCCTATAAATGATCTGATTGAAGATATTTTCTTAATACAAGGAGTTACATGGGATGCTAAATCAGGGATAAAATTTATAGCTCCCTGTTACATTCCGTTAACTATAAAACTTCTTTTATTAAACGTAAGTATTCAATGTTTTATTAGTATTTCATAATCTATCTATTTTGTAAAATCAGAAAAAAATAAAATGGTAGAATATTTCAATACTCGGATTTTAATCGATTTCCATGTAGCCAAAAAAAGTTATTGCTTTTAAGGGTCATGTATTTTTGATGCGCACACCTTCTGAGTATGTTATTCTTTGTATTTAAAATTTATTGGATTAATTAGGCTGAAATTTGTAAACTAAGGTTCCTTTCGAGATTCGCTACGTAGCCTCAAAATTAAGGCGTTCTCTAATTTTAAGACAAAATTTCAATATTTGTTTATTGTCCCTCGATATTTTAGCTTCAAAATGACGTATATTTCATTAAATTCTGAGCTCTAGAAAAATTGTATGATTATTTAATTTTTCAAAAGAAAATAGTTTCTTAAAAAGAAAATGTTTTTGAAATGGTAGTATATGACGGGGGTACCCAAAAGAAACTGAATTATTTTTCAAAAGCTATTTATTTTCAATTTTTTTTCCAAAACAACCTTATCCCCTTTAAAATATTCTCCATTACAACTAATACATTTATCCCGCCAGTGCTTCCACTGTTCGAAAAATTTTTTTAGTCATCTTTAGAAATGGCTGACAGCTCCTCCCTCATTTTTTTCTTGATCGCTTCAATGTTGTCAAATTGGTGTCCTTTAATGTCCCTTTTCATGCGTGGAAGTAAGAAAAAGTCGTACACAGCCAGGTCAGATGAGTAAGGTGCGTGGGGCAGCGGAACCATGCCATTTTTAGTTAAAAAATCTTTCATCAAGATGGCTATGTGTACAGGTGCATTGTCGTGGTAGAAGAACCAGTCTCCTGTCTGCCACAAATCGGATCTTTTTTTGACAAACTCTGTTGCGCAATCTTCTTAAAACTTCCAAATTGTCAGTCGACGGTCTGAGAGCAAATGCTCTCGAATTTTTTAAACATTTTCTTCGATTCGGGAAACTGTTGATGGGAAATTAAACTTGTTTGTGTACATTTTATTTTTTATTTGTGCCTTTTCCTGTAAATTTAAATTTTTAACACTTAGGTACATTTTTCTCAGAAACAATTTAACCTATCAGGCTGAAATTTTTACCAGTTAATTATCATCTACATTCACACTCATCGACATTGTTTTTACTTTCTCAGGCGCTCAAAAAATTAGTAATTTATCTAAAAACCATAGAAAAGAATTGTAAAAATTTTATGTTATTTGTTATTCTTTTAAAAACTTTATGGTTCAACAGATTAAATTGAAAAAATGTCAGTAGCTAAAACCACCCTACAACTATAAGTATGTAAAGTTTCATTTTTCTATCTTTCACCAATCCCATGAAAAATGTACCTAAAAATAGAAAATTTAAAATTGGCGGGGTATAAAGTACAGTCTCCCCTTAAGCTGTTTTCAATATTAAAACAGTTTCAGCAGCACTTTTATCTAGTAGAAAACAAAATTTCACATCTACACGTTCACTTAAACTTGCCATCGTAAAAAATGAAACAAGAACAAAACAGCGCTAGCAAAAACAATCACCGCAGATACATATTGAACTCGCAAAGAGTTGCAATCACAGCTCAGAACTCGCAATGAGTTGCGCTATACACGGCTGTGCGGCAGAAATGCATAGCCTACTACACAAGCACCGCCCACAGTAATGATATTCCGGTTAATTTTGATTACATTTAATTTTTGTTCTCTAGGATCCAAATGAAATTAGACATGATCACCGCGCACCATCAGCATTAGTTAAATTATTTATTATTCCAACAGAAGGGACACAAGAATGGGTTTTAATGAATGCTCTCGCTAGTAGAACAGGCCCTGCAAAGAAAGCTGCATTGCCATTCCGAAGTATAACAGGAGCTGGTATTGATGAAAATGTAATAAAGGTAATTATCACACTAATAAAGATTGGTTTGAGGTGAAGAAATGTATTATTGACCGTCCTATTCATTACACTTTCCCATAACAGGCAGATGGAATGTAAAATTTTTTGCACTCGATCTGCTAGTTCCAGAGCTATAAAATATAGTTCTGTTTCTTATCACATGGTCAGCTTTTTTTTTACTTTTAAGACCACACGGAACACTAGTCTTACGTTGTTTTCTCTTCTCCCAGTAGGCCCTCATTCTAAGCGATCGGGCCAGTCTCACTTCATCTGATACGACACTCGTTTTATATTGTTTAGTTGGAGGAGGTGCAAATTTAAAGCTTTTAATGATGTTTAATTTTTCGGATTTATTTTGGAGGTCTTCAATTTTTAATCCCATCTCCTCCAGATCTTCATTTATTTCTCTCATCCGTACCGGTTTGAGAGCGAGTCCACAACAGAAATTCAATATCTGTTTGACATATCTATTTTCTGGATATCTCAATATGTGACCGAGGTATGATATTCTCTTTTTCCTCATCGTCTCAGTTACTGGATCAATAGTTTTGTAAACTTCACTATTGGGCAAAAGTCTCCAGTGTCCTTCCACTTTGTTTCTCTTGCCTATGCAGGTTCTCACTATTTCTCTTTCCTTTTTGACAACTCTATCAGTGTTAATCTTGGATTTTATTTTAAACAGGGTCTCACTGCAATAGGTACTTTTGGGTTGGACAACTGTTTTATAGTGTTTTAATTTAGATTGAATTGAGAGGCATTTTATCTTATATGTGTTTTTCACCATCTTATAGGTGCTGTTTATCTTGGCTGATCTTTCAGCCCAATTTATTGCCTCATTATTATTTTTAGTGATTATTTCCACTAGATAATTAAATTTCTCAACTAATCCCACTTTTTTGTCATTTATCATTATGTGTTTAGATTTGTCCTCTCCTAAATTCATCATTTTAGTTTTTTCATACGATATTTTCTGGCAATTAGGCAGATAAAGGAGGGGAAAAAAGCTGGATTAGACCAAATACTAGCTGAATTTTTCAAAATGCTTGATGTAGAACAACTGCAATGGCTCACAGCAATATTCAATTCCATCTATGAATCGGGTCAAATTCCCTCTGAATGGTTTAAGTCGGAATTCGTAGCCTTACCAAAGAAACCAGGGGCAAAAGTATGCGGAGATTATCGTACCATAAGTTTAATGAGTCACATGTTGAAGCTCTTCCTTAAAGTTATTCACAGAAGAATATACCGTTTGTGCGAAAGAGAAATAGCCCCGAATCAGTTTGGGTTTCGCAATGCAGTCGGAACACGAGAGGCGCTATTTAGTGTTCAGGTCCTGTTTCAAAATTGCAGGGATGTCAGTTGTGATGTGTTTGCATGTTTAATTGATTACCAGAAGACCTTTGACCGTGTCAAACATGGAAAAATGATTGAAATATTGAAACAGACAGGAATCGATGGGAGAGATCTCAAAATAATATCACATCTGTATTGGAATCAAACGGCCATATTGAGGGTTGATGGCGAGCATACAGATGAAGTGGAAATCCTGCGAGGGGTTAGACAGGGGTGCATATTATCACCAATATTATTCAACCTGTACTCCGAACACATCTTTCGAGAGGCTCTACAAAACTTGGAGGAGGGCATTTTAGTTAATGGACTCAGGCTTAACAACCTGCGGTATGCGGATAATACAATTGTTTTTGCGGATTCAATAGAAGGACTGCAGACGCTCATGAACAGAATCCAAGAAACAAGCAGCATGTATGGACTTGACATAAACACCTCCAAAACTAAATTCATGGTAGTTAGCAAAAAACAAATTAGGGGTGTTAACCTGTATATAAATCAAGAAAGAATTGTAAGAGTCTCTAAGTACGAATACCTCGGAACAGTCATTAATGAGGCATGGGATAACTCACAGGAGATCAAGAGTCGCATTGGTAGGGCTGGGAACATCTTTAGCTCTATGGGTGCGGCTTTCAAAAGTCATGATCTTACTTTGGGAACCAAACTGAGACTTCTGAGGTGCTATGTTTTTTTTGTCTTGCTGTATGGAGTGGAGTCCTGGACTCTAACAAAAGAAACGACCAACCGACTAGAAGCCTTCGAACTCTGGCTCTACAGAAGGATTCTGAAAATACCATGGACCCATAAAGTGACCAACGTTGAAGTTCTGCAAAGAATGAAGAAACCCACAGAACTTGTTAATATTGTGAAAGCAAGGAAGCTGCAATATTTGGGTCATATCATGAGGAATTCGCAACGTTATGAACTGTTACAACGCATCCTGCAGGGAAAGATAGATAGCAAGAGGAAGCCCGGTAGGAGAAGAATATCCTGGCTTGGGAACTTGCGAACCTGGTTTGGTAGGAGCTCCATGCAATTGTTCCGGTTGGCAGCGGATAAAGTCAAAATAGCCATGATGGTCGCCCACATCCGTAGCGGATAGGCACTCAAAGAAGAAGATACGATATTTTGAGTCCTATCTTCCCTGCTACATCTTCTAGAGATTTAACTTGGGAAATGGCTCCCTCTGCATTTGTTGCTAGTAGCGCTAGATCGTCAGCCATTGATATGAAGCATTTAAGAACAGAAGAGGTAGAAGTGTAAAAGACACTACAATAAACGCAATAAATTTAGGCACGTGGGAGTTTGCTGTGTGCTTCACCACTCCCACCAGTCAAGCAGTTTCTCCTCTCTTACTCCTCCTGTTGACTTAAAACTTTTACCTTATTTTAAAATTTACGCTCAAAAAATATACCCCACCTATAATATCTAGTACAGGACTACTGCACGTATATTTCATTACCTGTAAAGTTTATACGAGGTGTAGCTATTAAACAATGAGACTGATGTTGTAAAAAATTTTATTTTTATTTTATACATAATTACTGACTGTCACCTTCAATATACACTCCTTCTCTATCCCGACAATGCTCCATGTGAATTTTCCATTGTTGGAAACAGTGCTGGAAGCCATCTTCTGTTAGTTCCTTCAGGACACGTGCCGCTTTCTCTTTTATAGCTTCCACAGACTCAAATCTTGTCCCTTTTAATGCAGATTTCACCTTAGGGAATAGGTAGAAGTCACATGGTGCAAGATCTGGTGAATAAGGTGGATGTTCTAACACTGAGATGCTGTACTTGGCTAGGAACCTCTTGACAGATAACACGGAATGAGCTGGCGCATTGTCTTGGTGGAGAACCCATAATTCCTTCCACATTTCAGGGTGATTTTTCCTTACTCTTTGACATAATGTAGAAAGTACGTCAAGGTAGTAATATTGATTAATTGTTTGACCTTCAGGAATCCAGTGAAGGTACACAATCCCATGGATATCAAAAAAAAACCCTTTGTTTCCGGATTCCTTTGTTTCCTTTGTTTCCTTTGGCCCTTTGTTTCCAGATCATAAGTAAAAAACCACGTTTCATCACATGTTCTTCTGCCTGTTCCCTAAGGTGAAATCTGCATTAAAAGGGACAAGATTTGAAACTGTGGAAGCTGTAAAAGAAAAGTGGCATGTATCCTGAAGGAGCTGACAGAAGATGACTTCCAGCACTGTTTCCAACAATGGAAAATTCGCCTGAAGCATTGTAGGGATAGAGAAGAAGTGTATATTGGAGGTGGCAATAAGTGATTATGTATAAAATAAAAAAAAAAATTTTTACGTCAGTCTCGTTATTTAATAGCCACACCTTGTACTCCTCACCAGTGCCCGTGCCTCCTACTGAGGCATTAGTAAAAGGTATGCGCCCCATCAGCGACCACTCCCGGCAGCATTAGAGACGATACTTGCCTAGCTAGTAGCTGCTCCTCTCCGAGGCAGCAGCAAAGGTTACCTCCAGTTTCCCCCCTTCAAAAGCAGCTAAACCGCGGGATGCCTTGCCGCTCCAGTCGTAAGAAGAACGCTGCCTACTTAACCAGCTAACCTCATGTAGGCCACTATTTAAGGAGCTTAAATTGCTTACAATTCCCTCTCTCTACATTTTTGAGGTGATTATGTACGTTAGGCAAAATAATTTTATACAGAATTTCAATCATAACTCGATAAACAGAAATGATTATTATGCGGCTAATCATTCCACAAAATTGTTTGAAAAAAACCTTTCTTTTGCAGGGAAAAAATCCATGAATAAATTACCCCAATTTTTAAAATGTTGTGATAATTTACATTCCTTTAAAAAAATCTGAAAAATTACTTCATCAGTGAAACTTTTTATAGTGTACAAGAATTTCTTTCTTGATAGTCTTCTTCTTCAGGTGCCTTCTCCATTACGAAGGTTGGCTATCATCATGGTCAGTCGTACTTTGTCCACTGCTGCTCTAAAAAGGTCATGCGACGAGCACTTTAACGCTTCCCTCAGGTTTCTTAACCAGGATATTCGTCTATGTCCCACCGAGCGTTTACCTACAAGTTTTCTTGATAGTAGTGATACATTATTTGATTCTTATATGTATTACAGCCAGTGCCTATTTTTCATAATGAGTCGAAAGTAAAAAGTTTTGGCTGCTATTGATTGAAGTAGGGAAAAGACAAAAAATTAAAATTATTATTTTTGGATTCTGTAAACATGAAGAGTCCGTAAACAAAATATAATTGGGTTATAAAATGGTCAAGAAACATTTCCTGAATCACTTATTTTAGTTTAACGTCCTACTGTTCTGCAATTACTGCTAATGCAGACAGTGAAGGATGAAATTATTTTTTGTAACGTACGAAAATATGTCATGCCTGAATGGGATTTGAACCCAAGACTGCATAATGAGAGGCAAGCACGTTACCAACTACATCAATGCAGCCGGCACAATGACCCTTCATATTTTGTGTGATTTGACTCTTTAAATATTTTTCACTTTCAGAGTCTTCGAAAGAAATTCAGGTCCCGAGATTCTGGTTCTATACTTACCGTTGAATCAGATGATCAAAGACCTTCCGTAAGCCATAAAACTGGATATCGGTCTACTAGGCAAAGTGAATCGAGTGTCAGAGAAGTTCTTAGTGAACCTGAACCACCTAAAGAAGTGGAAGAAGATGTAAGTAAAATAAATAAATAAATTTTTTTTTTTTTTATTCCTAATATGTGTACGTTGCAATCTGTTCAATTTAGAACAATAAGCAACCCCATGACCCAATGAGATGAGGATGATGTGTATGACGTGTAAATGAGGTGTAGTCTTGTGCAGACCCAGGCCAACCATTCCTGAGAAAGTTTGGTTAATTGAACCCCAACCATCAAAGTACACCAGTAACCACTGTCTAGTATTCAAATCCGTTTAAAAGTAACTACCTTTACTAGGATTTGAACCGGGAACCTTCGTCTCCGAAAATCAGCTGTTAAACAGCGACGACTTAACCTCTAGACCAACCTGGTGGGTTAAATAAATAAATTACAGTACAACCTGTCACATCTGGACTAATATGGCGACCGGCCGATCTGGATATGGAAAAAAATATTTAAAAAAATAAAAATAAAATTCGGATATGGAATCCGGTTTAAAAAAAAAAAAAATCTGGTGTGAAACACTCATACGACTTTTTCTTGCCAATGTTCATATAATTTTTGTCAATGTGCATTCTTGCCAATATATGTGAATAAGTTACTATATTTTATAGTCTTCACACATACTATAAAATGTATAGGGCTACAAAGTATTATAAAATAAACGTTTCCACATGTAATGCATATTTTTGTTTTACTTTTGGGCAACTGGTTTTCAAATTGCAGCCGTTTTAAAAAAATTGTTATTTCGGCTATCAGTAATATGATACGGAAATAATTTTTCTACTGACGGTTACATATTAACAGCAGATTGGAAAACATGACATAATTTTTCATTATGGTAAATTTTTCATTGACTGGTGTAAACCTATATATAAAACACGAAAGAATTGAGCGCATGGAGAGGTATCCATATTTGGGCACTATTATTAATGAAGCCTGGGATAACGTGCAAGAGATCAAGTGCCGTATTGGTAAGGCGAGGAGTGTGTTTCACGCAATGAGTTCGACGTTTAGGAGTCATGATCTCACTATGGGCACTAAGTTGCGGCTCTTACGGTGTTACGTGTTTTCCGTGCTTCTGTATGGAGTGGAGACTTGGATGTTGACGAAGGCAACCACTGCTAAACTTGAAGCCTTCGAACTTTGGTTGTACAGAAGAATGTTGAAGATACCATGGACGGACAGGGTGACCAACACCGAGGTACTGCGCCGAATGAGCAAGGAACCGGAGGTAATAAACATCACAAAGTGTCGCAAGTTGGAATACCTTGGTCATTGTCGCCACCGGCTTCTTGTAGCACAGTCGTCGAGCTCATAGGACCGGCCGGGCCTCCGGCGGCGTAGTTCAAAAGTAAAATGAAAACATCGAAGGGGGGACGGGAAGTCGTCTTCGCCGCTGCCTAAAAGATTAGGAGCAGCCGCCGACACAGCGATCACCTTCACCGCTGCCTCCGAGGAGGAGCAGTCACCGGTTAAGTGAGATCGGGGTCGTCTGTACCGCTGCCTAATCTAATAGGAGCCCGTCGCCGACGCAGCGTACACCTTATACCGCTGCCTCCGAAGGGGAGCAGTCGCCGGTGAAGCGAGGGTAAGGGAATGGGGGTAGAGATGACTGGAATGAAACTCAATGTTGAGCTGTCACTTCCCCGTATCGATTCCTCGTAACACAGAGAGTATCGATACTGTCACCTTCTCCACTCTTGCCTCGCCAGTCGCAGATACTATATGATGCCACTTGGTACATGTGCTGTGAGAGGTATGACCGCTGGCGCATTCTATCGGCAGCAGTAATCCCCATCACAGCGCATAGTGGACAAAATATGAACTACGGACCGGCGTACAATTAAAAACAGTATCATCATATTATGAGGAACCACGGTAGATATGAACTGTTGCAGCGCATCCTGCAGGGTAGATTGGATGGTGGAAGACGGCCAGGCCGAAGAAGAATATCCTGGCTTGCTAACCTGAGAGACTGGTATGGACAAAGCTCAGCCCAACTTTTCCGCATTGCAGAGGACAGGACCAAGATAGCTATGATGGTAGCCAACGTTCGAACCGGACAGGCTTGTTAAGAAGAAGAATGAGTTTTATGCGGAGTTGAAGTTTTTAGAAACCAACAATTAAACAAGTTTAAATTTGATGTATCGTAATTATTTTACATACAACGGTTTAAAAGATATTGCTATTAAAATACAGGTGTTTTCTTTCGTGAAGTTATCTCTGTGAGGGTAATAAATTTCATTGTACAGCCAGACCATGTGATGAATGAAGTGAAGGTGTCATTTGCAGGGTGTAAGATAGATACTTTTAGCCTGGTGTCCTGATAAGCATACTTTTCCACTCAGTGAGGAAGTCAATTTGTTATAAATTGTAAAAATTGTAAACCACCTTAGGGTAAGCGCATAGTGAACGCAGGTCGCTGGTCGCTAGTACTGAATCATGGTGGCGAACGCGCGTAGTGGGAGCATGTAACTACACGCTTAACCTTCATTCAGTTATCAGTATTCAACATGAGTTCCAGTAGCAGCAGAGATGATGATTTATTTCTTATGGAAAAAGTTTCCACAAAATTATTATCATTTAAAGATGATACCGTTAGTTACATTAATAAGAACAGAAAATTGTTCGGCATAATCATCTTTTTCCGCAATTAAAAAAAAGATAGAGATAGGTTTTTTAAATGTATGAGAATGACTCTGGAAATGTTTAATTTTATATTGTCTAATGTAGAACTCGTTTTCAAAAACAATGGTGCAACTTGCACAAGCAATTAACGAAAGAAAGACTTGTGATTACTTTGAAATAACGTTTTTTGAATATTTTGACTACCAATATTAAATATAATAATGCATTGTTTGGCCAGAATAATCTTTTAAGTTATTTTTATAAACCTATGTTATAATTAATTAACAAGATGTTATTATTTATGAATATGTATTATATGATGTCAAGTACATTTAGCAACCTGCTAGCAAGCAGCAGGCAGGTTTATGGAAAACAAACCAGTGAACTGATATGCGCAGATGACCAGTGCACAGCTTTCTCCACCAGCATTTTACTGTGAGATGTCCGATTAAAATATCATGGCGTATTCCTACTAGCAGGCTCCCGCATGTAAGCAACCTGCGACCAGCATTCACTGTGACCTTTACTCCTCGTTACTTTCTGTTGGCTATATGAATATATAGGAAGGAAAGTATTGTTTTCATGTCAATTTTTCGAAATCGAGTTTTCACCGTATATACGTTTTCAGACCCCTGAACCCAAAAAACATGTTTTTAGCGATTGGTCTGTGTGTGAGCGCGCGCGTGCGTGTGTGAGTGTGTGTGTGCGTGTGTTTGGCAATAGGGCTATTGGGGGACATTGGTATTGATTTTCATTGACGTACTGAGGACTAAAAACGGACTGAGGACACACACATGGTCCTCGGAACGTAAAACGTTGAAATTCGGCTTCTACGGCCTCCTACGATTCAGAAAAGTATATATTTTTAAGAAAAAAAAATGTCCCCTGTTAGTACGGTGTGCAGGCACAGTTAGTTCCAAGTGTGTCTCCCACGTAGCGCTGACACTTGAGAGTCATACACACCAAACACACAAGTTCTTGTTCTAACCCGCATAACCGAGGACTCCCGAGCCATTCTCATAGTTAACAAAAAATTCAAAGTAAGTCCTCAGTTGAACCATCTGTTACAACCGTACAATGTAGCCTTGTGTGAATTAGCAGTACACTGATGCCAGTTTCATACCCACATTGTATTGTCCTAAGTCGTATAAGTGAGGACTCACGAGCCATTCTCATAGTTAACAAAAAATTCAAAATAAGTCCTCAGTTGAACCGTCTGTTACAACCATACAATGTAGCCTTGTGTGTATTAGCAGTGCACTGATGCCAAGTTTTGTACAACACTGTTAGTCTATAATGTATACAGGAGAAGCATAATGTTCTGTCTTTGCAAACCACTTCATTCAGAATAGTGGGAACTGTTGGCGCATTTGCATTTCCCTTTTGGTTTATCGGTATTATAAATGTAAACTTACCATATAGCTCTACCTATTGTTTTTTTGTGATTCAAACGATTCCTAAATTTGTGATTAAACTATTCTACGGCGTATAAGTACTAATCAAAGCGTACATAGTACGGATTTTAAAGTACTTTAATTAATTGTAGCACCCTAAATCGCTTTGATTAGTACTTATTAAACATTGTTACCTTATTTGGTTTAAATTTATAATTAATAAAACATAATGTAATTTAGCTTCTACAGAAAGGAAGTAAAATATATATGGTTTGTTTAAAGTTTAGCGGATATTTACAGTTGTCCCATTGCGTAAGATTAGCTCATTTTCCTTCTGCAACCCACATTCTTAAATTATTAGAGACATTCTGTTTTGCCAAACTACAAAGTTTATTGTGAACTGAAATAAACTAAATAAAATAACTAAATATTGTCACCTGTACAGTTTATCACTCCACAAAACCCCCTCTAAGTTGAAATTTTTATAAGAAATTTCTTTCCCCGCCTTTCTGACGTAAGAAGTCTGTTTGTACCAAATTTTGTATTAATGGTCTTGTAGTTTTGGAGAAATCGTGATAAATGAGTTTAGTAAAATTTAGTTGCTATAGTTTGAAGAATTCAGTGTGGTATTTAGCTTTTTTAAATATAACTTACTTTTACAACCTTTTTTACTCCATATTAGGTTGTAAGCTGCCCATAGCAGACAGGTGTAGTGTCAAATTATTTACACTCAATCTGTTAGTTGCAGGGCTAAAATAAATAGTTCTGTTTCTTGTCACATGGTCAGCCAATTAAATGACTGAATCATTTAAGAACAGAAGAGGTAGAGGTGTAAAAGACACTAATCAGAGTTATCTTCTTTGAAAGTAATGAATTTCATTATACAGCCAGACCCTGTGGTGAATGAAGTGAAGGTGTCATTTGCAGAATGGAAAATATGTGCTTTTCAGAGGGCCCGGCATGCTGATAAGTGAACTTTTCCATTCAGTGAGGAAGGCAATGGTAAACCACCTCACTCCTCGTTTTACTTAGTAAAACCTCTAGAGGTTCAAACCAGCCTTTCGGCTGATGACCTAAACAACAACAACAGGTTGTAAACCCTATTTTTGATGGATGAGGTTAGAAACAATACAGTTTAAACTATTGTATCCAAAAATGTTGTCATGTTTTCCCCAGCAGCAGTGGTGAAAAAATAAACCCGCCAAAGGTTGCAACTTAGAAATAGAGACTGAATATCAATTGAAACGTTGTTGTTTAGGTCATCAGCCGAAAGGCTGGTTTGAACTTATAGAGGTTTTACTAAGTAAAACGAGGAGTGAGGTGGTTTACCATTGCCACAACTCACTGAGTGGAAAAGTACTCTTATCAGTATGCCAAGCCCTCTGAAAAGAACATATTTTCCACTCTGCAAATGACACCTTCACATCATCACCACAGGTTTCGAAAAAAACTCGATTTCGAACTCGATTTCGAAAAATCGACATGAAAACAATACTTTCCTTCCTATATATTCATATAGCCAACAGAAAGTAACGAGGAGTAAAGGTAAGCGCACATTGAATGCTGGTCGCAGGTTGCTTACATGCGGGAGCCTGCTAGTAGGAGGATTTACACCTCTACCTCTTCTGTTCTTAAATGATGATGTTCTTTATGATTGAATTAGAACTATTTATTTTAGCCCTGCAACGAGCAGATTGACTGTAAATCATATGACATTCCACCTGCCTGTTATGGGCAGAATTCAAACGTGGCAAGATAATATGTTTTTTTTTTAATAAGTCTGCACATTACTATCTGTTCGCAGAAAATAGAACTGTCAGTAATTTTGTTAAATGTTACTTAACATGATTACAATTTCATCTGGTAATGAACCTGAAATTAGTAATAATTAATATTTGAGTTGAAAGAAAGAAAATATACCAGTTAGAAAAAAGGATAATAACTGTAACAATGTTCATTAATACCTATAACCTAAATCGAAAATACTATGTCTTTTCGATCTTGAAAACCCGGTATCAATGTTGGTTAGCAGATTCAGAGCCAGAAAGTTTGGATGATGATTGAGTCTTTCTTCATATTTACGGCTGAATTTTGATATAGTTTGTTTCACAGTGTCTATACCAGGTAGCCTGGAGGAAAAGGGCACTATATCACAAACAGTGAATTTTACAGGATAAGCAAAGAAAGTTATAAGTTTCATTGTTTTTCTTCTCCTTTTTCTACGTTGTCTATTTTGAAACTTCTTTGTGTTGATTATTATGATAATTTTATGCTCTTTCAACATGGATATCTCACATTCTTGATTTTCCTAACCGTTCAAAAGAAAATGGACATAGTGCCTTTTTCCTCGATTTTTTTAAATTATTAGGCCTAACCAGTAGTTTTGTTTGTATTACGTAAAAGCACTACATCCAATTTTCTGAGAAAATTAGCCGAAACAATGGTATTAAAAAGACTTTTTAGAGCTGTATAGTAGAAAAACGATTTTATTGTACAAAAACATGGTTTTATGTAAATCTAATTGTAAAAGTTACAATATAAAACATATTACTGTTATGATAAACGATAATTTTTGATAAGTGTAAGAAATAAAATGATCTTACGATAAACCTAATAAATCGTGTAGTAGAAAAATTTATAATCTAACATAAAAACATTAATATCATTAAAATTTTTGTAAAATTACTGTATTGAAGATATGAAGATATTTTTTAAACATGATTAGAAAATGAAAATTCTATTAAAAATTAAACTATAAGCTGGTAATAATGAAAAAAAAACAATGAAATAATATCAGTATCTTTTGTAATGTACTCGTATTAGTCTATGATTTATAAAAAAAATAGATTTTGTAAAATGGTTTTTAGGACATTTTAATATTTTTAATCATTTTCATCAACTTCTCGAACTACTGAAAAATCTGGTACATTATTTTCATGTTTCAGATTCTTAAAAAAATTTGTGTATGAAATAGGTAGCAACTGTAAGAGTGTCAAAAGGTCATTGTAATTAACTGTTGTAATTACGTTTGGCGTTACCGACTTTATGTCTAGTTCTTCTCGGAATTCAATCGTTTGATCTCTCACCCTTATAAAATTTACTTCTTTAAATTCTTTATCAGCTGAAAATGAATCTTTCACATATAGATATCAATACAATCCTGTCTTACTTGCAGGTAGTAACATTGTAACAGCTTTACGCTGCTTCTTCTGGTAACAAAAGGAGCTTCTACAGTTTTTTATTTACGTAGTCTCCTTTTGACGACATGTAATATTGTAAAGTTTTCAAAATCTCACAGTTCCATATTGTGAAAAATATTTTTTTGAAGAATGGCTAATTAATTGTTGCCAGTCCCATGGAGTAAGACTTGTAAATTCTATACCTTGCTTTCTTTATCATTTAACGGCTACATGGACAGAGTCAACCTCCATATGTTGTGTGCGTCACTTGATGGAGGTTTAAATGACAAATTAAATTTTGTATTGAAAATATCAGCATAACATCAACCTTGTAGCATAATTGAGCAATCTTGTTTTCGGCAATTCGTTTTTCTTTGCACGTAGCAACATGATAATTCATGAATTCGAGCATTGGAAATCCGAGTTCAAGAAAGTTTTTAGTTGAACATTCCCTGCTGTAGTGATTTATTAATGAAAAGTAAACCTTTTGTGAAGTAAAACTTGTAATGTTTCTTGAAACAAAATAATAACACACGATACTCGGCTGTATATTCGACTGGTATCGAAGCTGTACTACAGACACGTCATTACAATGGAAAATGAGAAAAATAATAAATGGAATAACAGAAAATAAGCCAATTAATGAATGTTTATACTTCAGTTCATACAACAAATTTTTAATAGTCAAAACAACATAACATTGATGACTAATTCAAGGCACCAACTCCATTATGATACTTTTTTAAAGTTTAGAGCGATAAGGCACTATGTCCACATAGTGCCTTATACCTCTAGAAAACATACCATGTTGGTGCCTTATACTTCTTGCTAAATTGGTTATTATCAATCGTAGGACATAGTGCTTTATACCATTAGAAAGAGTGTAACAAGTTTTGTAAGAATATGACAAAAACAGAATTTCGGTAAAAATGGACATAGTGCACTTTACCTCCGGGCTACTGATATTAAGATCGGCATAGATATAGGTGTTTTTGATGTACCGCGGCTTAAATTGAAAATTTACTGTGATAAATGGGGGTTAGTTGTAAGTTTAAGTAAATCAAAATATTATGATATTTAGCAAAGGGGCGAAGGGGTCAGAGGGAATACTGGACGTGGGAGGGGGAGCCTATTGAAATAGTCAAGGAATATAAATAGGTATTTAGGGGGTTACGTTAACGCCGCATTTAGTATGGAAAAAACACATAGCTGATAAAGTAACTATTCTAAATGTGTTTTAAATAATATTTGGGAAAATTTTAGCGTTTAGAATAAATTCCCTTCTCTGCTAAATGGGCGGTCTACAAATCCACGTGTAGAGCGGTGGTAGGTTATGGGGCACAAGTTTGGGGCTCTAATTGCATAGAAGGGTGTGAGATCTTCCAGGATTTTGCGATAAAAAATATAGCCTATTAGGATTACCCCGTCGTACGCCAAACTACTGTTTGTATTTGGAAACGGGAATTGATCCTTTATGGCTGTTTTTCCTCAAATTACACGTGGATTATATTTTAAAAGTTTTGAAAATTCCAAGGCGCAGGCTACCCAGAATACTAGCGGAGTTGGCAATCAGGGAGAATGTGGGATTGTACAAGATCTTGAGGGAACTGGCGGATAAGCGGCACTGTGAGTTAAAGGAGCGAAATGAGTGGAAAGATCAGTTAGAGGGTGTACTGACTACTATTAGAAATGAATTAAGACGTAAGTGGTTAGAAAGAGCTTGCCGAGCTGAATTAACGAATTATACAGGCGGCTAAATTGTGTGCTGGGAGACAGCTCGTAAATAGTAGACACAAATGTCGCGCGTACATAAGTACAGTTTTTAGGGCTAGGTGCGGACAACTGTGAAATCATTCTGCTTTAGTAATATTTTTAGTAAAAAAAAATCATGTTTTGTAAATAGACTACTATAATTATGTATCTACATAATCTTAATGAGACTGTAGGAACAGGAGGGGAAGTTGATTAATTAATGTACGTATTATTTTGTTTTGCTTTTTGTAAATATAAAGAAAAGGGTGCTTGCCGCGTTAATAGGTAAATTCTTGCATTGTATGGACACGGTGAATAATTGCCGATTGAGTATTACGATCGATTTGCCGCTATATGTGAATTTCGCTTAGAGCAGTACTTTTTAGGACTACCTCGGTTAACCCGGAACGAGGTTAACTGGGGCTCTACTGCATATATAATTGGAGTGGGTGTAGTTGTAATTAAACCTAGTTTGGCTGCTGTTTTCAGGTTTTTCAGCGAGTTAAAAGTTGAAAATAAAAATATTTTCTTTTTAATCTTGTGGTTCCTAGTTTTATGTCCTTTAAAAGATGTAACATGAAATGAAAATTCTGTAACGAAGGGCAAACATCAGAGGGCTATACACGAATGTAGTAGACTTATGTCCGTTGGATGAAACACAGTCGCGAGTGCTTGTATTAAAAAATTACAATTAAAATTTGAAGGAAGGTCATTACAAGGTCATCTTCTTTCTCTGATCGCTACCAAATGCCGATGTGTGGGTTCCTACAATTAAAGTACTCAAAACAATGGTGTAGAACTATGGTCCACGGTTTGTAGCCAGGAGGCAATTTTATAATGGCAATTTGCGTGTGTCCTCGGTGAGATGGAAGAAATACAAGGTCCTCTAATAGTGGATAGAAATTATTTTTAACAGATTTTCGGGGTGTGTGTGTCTTCACTTTGATGGCTAAATACTATGGTCCTCAGATAGTGAATGAAAATCATTTTTAACGGTTTTTTGGTGTGTGTCCTCACTTCGATGACTAAATACTATGGTCCTCAGATAGTGAATGAAAATCATTTTTAACGGTTTTTTGGTGTGTGTCCTCACTTCGATGGCTAAATACTATGGTCCTCAGATAGTGAATGAAAATCATTTTTAACGGTTTTTTGTGTGTGTCCTCACTTCGATGACTAAATGTTATGGTCCTCAGATGGTATGGTAGTTTCAAAAAACTTAAAAAATTGCGATAGCTCAAAATTTGACAATTCGGGACGCATAAAAAAATTTTTACAACACAGTGATGCATATATTTTCCAGAAAACTGATTAATTAATGATGTCCTCGGAACGTGTGGTTTGTGCTTTTGACCTCGGAACGTACCCGGGGAAAACCTGTGTGTGTGTGTGTGTGTGTGTGTGTGTGTGTGAAAAGAATATCTCAAAAACGGCATCGTACAAACTTGAAACTTAAGTTACATACCACTACTGGACCCGACACGAACATTTTCATCAAAATCGGTCAACCGGAAGTAGTAGTTTATTCATATAATTTTTCACTTTTTTGCAATTTACTCAAAAACTGGTCCTACGATTTTTTTTAAAAATCACCTCATTTACTAAACTTTTTATGCTCTATAAAATATGGTAGGTGCCATGTTTGCTGAAATTCTTGGTGAGGCTGTTTTCAGGAAAAAAAATTGTTTTTTTAAGATTGTGACTTTAATATACATTTTAGCGCAAAAATTTATATAATAAAAAATATAGAGAAATTAAAATCCTAGAACTTTTATTTCCAACATTTTTTGTATAACGCTTAGTTTAGCGGTAATTGGCGATTTTCTATTTTTTTCTCACGAAAACGTGTGAAAAATCTATTTTTTTTTAAGATTTCGGCCTTAGTATGCATTTTATGACAAAAGTGTAGATTTTTCATATAATCAAAGTTATAGAAAATTAAAAGAAAAGAAATTAAAAGATCTACAACTTATATTTAGAGCATTTTTCTCTACAGAGATTATTTTAGTGTGAATGAGTGATTTTTCGTATTTTTAAGCCAAACTGAGGTTGATTTTCATTTTGCGTCTTTCACTCACGATTAAAATTAGGTTATGTTTATTGAGGTTAGTTTTTGTTTATTTCTAATGTTAGGTTTATTGTTAATTATTTGCATTTGCAAGAGAAAGTTGTGTGAGTGTTTCACACTAGATTTTTTTTACTTAGTAAAGCCTCCAGAGGTTCAAACCAGCCTTTCAGGTGATGACCTGAACACCAACTTACCTTTTTATATTTTAGTTATTTTACTGAATTTTTATTTTATGTTGTAGGAAGAAATTGTGGTGTACGTTAGAAAAAAGACTGATGACAAACCCAAAGAAAATGAATAAAGAAACCATGTCAAGAGTAAATATTTTCTTTGCAATTATTTAAATTCAATTAACTTCAGACATTGAAACTCTTTCATGAGGTTTGGTTATAATTTAATAATTTATATTATTTAATTTTTTCTTTTTAATGTAAAGAATTACGGTAGAAGAATTTCTGGATAGAGAAAAAACAAATGTTAATAAAAGTATAATGTCTTTATGAGATATTTGAGGCAAGGAATTGGCTAGTTTGACGCATGCAGAAGATCTTTACTAAGATTCAATCAATATTAATGTTTTTACTTTTATATACGCTTTCTTTTATTAAATAAATAAACTATCTTTTAATAATTATATATTTTTTCATTTATTTATTTGTTTATCTATACTAATATAATAAAGAAGAAACGTTTGTTTGTTTGCTTGTATGGGGTAATCTCAGAAACTACTGAACAAATTTTTAAAAATCTTTCATTGATGCATAGCTTAGAGCTTCCTGATCAATATAGGCTATTTTGCAACTTTAAGTAACTTTAATTAAGTTATTTAAGCAACTTAAACTGTGACGATGTCGCTTGTTTTAGTTTATCGGGTGCATAGCACTTTTATTTTTTCCAAGTCCTCTGGATGGTGTATTTTTTGGGCTAGAAGCACGATTCAATTTTTATATTTCATAGAAAAACGTGAAGAATAACATTCAATTCCAAAGACATTAAAAATTCGGAAATATTCAAAATTTTGAATTCTGTACTGTATTTAATATATTTGTTTTCAATCGACAGGTAGCGAATGAGTCATATATTTCCAATTACACTGCGTACCACACCTACACATTACTGTCTCTCTCAGCCATATATGAACTGTCTCTTTCTTTTCCATCGGTATTCTTCTATGCATTCCCTTCAATTCTATTAAATCGCAGGGACAAAAATTTAAAACGGTGGGCATCGATTTGAGACAAAAGTGCTTCCTTCACTCATGGACATCAAGTCCGACATAAGTCGAACTTTCTATAGTTGGAAGTGCAGATAAAAAATTTTTTTGCTGCCACAAGGCAACAAACCACAAATATTGTGTATAGAGAGGTTTTAAAATAATTTAATGAGGCCTACATTAGCTGCTGTGAAGCGAAGCGACCGGGGGTTGCCAGTACTTAATAATTTTCCCATAACAGACAGATGGAGAGTCAAATTATTTACACTCAATCTGTTCATTGCTGGGCTAAAGTAAATAGTTCTGTTTCTTATCACATGGTCAGCCAATTAAATGACTGAATCATTTAAGAACAGAAGAGGTAGAGGTGTAAAAGACACTAATCAGAGTTATCTCCTCTGAAAGTAATGGATTTCATTATACAGCCAGACCCTGTGGTGAATGAAGTGAAAGTGTCATTTGCAGAGTGGAAAATACATGCTTTTCAGAGAGCCCAGCATGCTGATAAGCGTACTTTTCTATTCAGTGAGGAAGGCAATTGTAAACCACCTCACTCCTTATTTTACTTAGTAAAACCTCTACAGGTTCAAACCAGCTTTTCAGCTGATGACCTAAACAACAACTTCAGAATATTTTTTATATACTCTTGAACATCCATGTAAAAAACCACTCATCTTTTTAACAGTTTGTTTAATTGTTATTTTTTTGCCCATAACAAGTAGGTGGAGTATTAAATTATTTGCACTCAATCTGTTAAATCCAGGGATATTAAAATTAATTCAGTTTTTTATTACATGATCAGCCAATTATATGACTGAAGCATTTAAGAACAGAAGAGGTAAAGGCGTAAAAGACATACGAGGTGTGGCTATTAAATAACGAGACTGACGTAAAAATTTTATTTTAATATTATACATAATCACTTATTGTCACCTTCAATATACACTCCTTCTCTATCCCTACAACGCTCCATACGAATTTTCCATTGTTGGAAACAGTGCTGAAGTCATCTTCTGTAGCTCCTTCAGGAAACATGCCGCTTTCTATTTTACAGCTTCCACAGACTCAAATCTTGTCCCTTTTTATGCAGATTTCACCTTAGGGAACAGGTAGAAGATAATAACATGTGATGAAACGTGGCTTTTTACTTACGATCCGGAAACGAAGCACCAATCATGCACTGGACGAGCCGAACTTTACCAAGAGCCAAAAAAGCTCGAATGAGCAAATCAAAATTTAAAGCAATGATGATTGTTTTTTTTTTTATATCCATGGGATTGTGTACCTACACTGGGTTCGTGAAGGTCAAACAATTAATCAATATTACTACCTTGAGGTACTTTCTAAACTACGTCAAAGAGTAAGGAAAAAACGCCCCGAAATGTGGAAGGACAAATCTTGGGTTCTCCACCAAGAAAATGCACCAGCTCATTCCATGTTATCTGTCAAGAGGTTCCTAGCCCAGTACATCATCTCAGTGTTAGAACATTCACCTTGTTCACCAGATCTTGCACCATGTAACTTCTACCTGTTCCCTAAGGTGAAATCTGCATTAAAAGGGACAAGATTTGAGTCTGTGGAAGCTGTAAAAGAGAAAGCGGCATGTGTCCTGTAGGAGCTGATAGAAGATGACTTCCAGCACTGATGTACTAATAACCAGTCCCAAAAGAACCCAAAGTAATCGTTACAGTAGTATTGATAGAAGTGAAATTTTCATTTCGAAATATGTGTTTTTATTCAAAGAACAAGAATCAACAATAAAAATAATTTAGCAAAAAAAATGTTACGGTTTTTTATTTTAAACGATTCAAATTTTATTTTTACTGATACAGTCAATAAACTTTGTATAAATCACTTAGATTAATTTAAATAAGATGATATTAAATAATAAATACTGGAACTAATCCAATTACATTTGAAGTGGGTGTAGAAAATACGAGAAAGATTATAGTGAGACATTTGGCAAGCATTCAGCTGATCTGTCAAAACGTTAACATAGCAACAATACTGTTACGATATACATTATAACATTAGAACAAATACAAAAATCTTTCACATCGTGTTAATTACACTACTGACAAACGAAAGTTCATTAACTATGTTCATTCCTATGTAGTTTTTCACAAAACAAATATAAAAAAATACGTTGAAACTTCATTATTATTTTTTAATATTTAAAACAAAATTCCATTCTTAATCAGTTCTATTTATGAATTTTGTATAGATTCTTTTAATATTATTTCTAACCAGCCATTAAAATGAATGTTTTGTTTCACATTTATAAAATTTAAGCCAGAAATTGGTATTTTTGAACTGCGATCTTCAAAAATAGAGATGAAGAAATATGTTTTTTTTTATCTCTAATGGTTGTATGTTGTAATCTGTTCAATTCAGAAGAATAATCAATCCCAGTGCTCATAACAGGCTGGTGAAATGTTAAATTATTTGTACTCAATCTGCTACTTACAGGGCTACAAAAAATAGTTCTGTTTCTTATCACATAGTCAGTCAAATTTATGACTGTAGCATTTGAGAACTGAAAAGGTAGAGGTGTAAAAGATACTAATCAGAGTTATCTCCTCTGAGAGTAATGAATTTCATTGTACAGCGAGACCTAGTGGTGAATGAAATGAAGGTGTCATTTGCAGGGTGGAAATATGTGCTTTTAGAGGGTCTGGCATGCTGATAAGCATACTTTTCCACTCAGTGAAGAATGCCGTGGTGAACCAAATCACCTCACTCCTCATTTTACTTAATAAAGCCTCTTAAGGTACAAACCAGCCTTTCTGCTGATGACCTAAACAACAGATAAATTGACCATTTTTACTTTCTCTTGTCTATATGAATATATAGGAAGGAAAGTATTGTTTTCATGTCGATTTTTTGAAATTGAGTTTTCACCGGATCTACACGTTTTCAGACCCCCTGAACCCAAAAAAACATGTTTTTAGCAATTGGTCTGTGTGTGTGTGTGTGTGTGTGTGTGTGTGTGTGTGTGTGTGTGTACAGAATATATCTCAAGAATGGAACATCGTACGAACGTGAAACTTAAAACTTAAGTTTGACACCACTACCGGACCGACACGAACATTTTCATCAAAATCGGTCAACCGGAAGTAGTAGTTTATTCGTGTAATTTTTCACTTTTTTGCAATTCACTCAAAAACTGGTCCTACGATTTTTTTAAAATCGCCTCATTTACTTAATTTTTTTATGCTCTACAAGATAAGATAAGTGTCATGTTTTCTGAAATTCTTGGTGAGGCTGTTTTCATGTAAAAATGTTGTTTTTTTAAGATTACGGCTTTAATATGCATTTTAGCGCAAAAATTTATATAATTAAAGTTGTAGAGAATTTAAAATCCTACAACTTTTATTTCAACATATTTTTGTATTACGCTTAGTTTAGCGGTAATTAGCAATTTTCTGTTTTTTTCTCACGAAAACATGAAAAATCGATTTTTGTAAGATTTCGGCCTTAGTATGCGTTTTACGACAAAAATCTATATGATCAAATTTATAGAAATTTAAAAAATCTACAACTTTTATTTAAAGCATTTTTCTCTGCAGAGCCTAAATTAACGTGAAAGAGTGATTTTCCTTATTTTTAAGCCAAACTAAGGTCAATTTTCATTTTGCATCTTTCACTCATGATTAAAATAAGGTTATGTTTATTAAAGGTTAGTTTTTTGTTTATTTCTAATGTTTTATTACTAATGTTAGGTTATATTGGTCATTATTTGCATTGGCAAGAGAAAGATGTGTGTGTTTCACACCAGATTTTTTAACAACAAACGATGTAATTGCTTTAAAAGTATTGACATTTTTGTCAACAAATATGTTATAGTGATTGTAAAAGATATTAGGAATATTACACAATGTTACAACAATTTTTATTGCTAAGTTTATTTTGTTTAATTTAACTTGCTATTACTATTAAGTAATTACAAATTGTTAGCCAAGAATTATAATAATAATTAGAGCAAATATAATACAGGTTGACAATAGAACTTAGTAATTGTGCGGTCATGTGCAATAATACGTGTAATTTGAACGCTGACTCATAAAAATTTTGTCTTGTTTGTTGTTTTTCAAACTGTGTTCTTTACCGTTAACCATGTTTTCCTGGGTGTGTGTCATAGAATATAAATTTTATATAGAGCTAAAAATAGGATAAATTTTTACTTTCTCTTGCCTATATGAATATATAGGAAGGAAAGTATTGTTTTCATGTCGATTTTTCGAAATCGAGTTTTCACCGGATCTATACGTTTTCAGACCCCCTGAACCCAAAAAACATGTTTTTAGCGATTGGTCTGTGTGTGAGTGTGTGTGTGTGTCTGTGTGTGAACAGAATATCTCAAGAACGGAACATCGTACGAACTTGAAACTTGAAACTTAAGTTACATACCACTACCGGACGCGACACGAACATTTTCATCAAAATCGGTCAACCGGAAGTAGTAGTTTATTCGTATAATTTTTCAGTTTTTTGCGATTTTCTCAAAAACTGGTCCTACGATTTTTTTGAAAATCGCCTATTTTACTCAATTTTTTATTCTCTACAAGATAGGGTAGGCGCCATGTTTGCTGAAATTCTCGGTGAGGCTGTTTTCACGTAAAAATGTTGTTTTTTTAAGATTACGGCTTTAATATAAATTTTAGCGCAAAAACTTATATAATAAAAGTTGTAGAGAATTTAAAAACCTACAACTTCTGTTTCAAACATTTTTTTGTATAACGCTTAGTTTAGCGGTAATTTGCGATTTTCTGTTTTTTTTCTCACGAAAACGTGAGAAAAATCGATTTTTTTAACATTTCGGTCTTAGTATGCATTTTACGACAAAAGTGTATATAATAAAAGTTATAGAAAATTAAAAGATCTACAACTTTTGTTTAGAGCATTTTTCTCTACAGAGCCTAGTTTAGAGTGAAAGCGTGATTTTCCGTATTTTTAAGCCAAACTGAGTTCGATTGTCATTTTGCGTCATTCACTCATGATTAAAATAAGGTTATGTTTTTGAGGTTAGTTTTTGTTCATTTCTAATGTTTTAATACTAATGTTAGGTTTATTGTTAATTATTTGCATTGGCAAGAGAAAGTCGTGTGAGTGTTTCACACCAGATTTTTATTAAAAATTTTTATAATATTGTGTGTTTATTGTTGTTGTTGTTGTTTAGGTGATCAGCCGAAAGGCTGATTTGAACCTGTAGAGGTTTTACTAAGTAAATCGAGGAGTGAGGTGGTTTACAATTGCCTTCCTCACTGAGTGGAAAAGTATGCTTATCAGCATGCCGGGCCCTCTGAAAAGCACATATTTTCCACTCTGTACATGACACCTTCACTTCATTCACCGCAGGGTCTGGCTGTATAATGAAATTCATTACTTTCAAAGGAGATAACTCTGATTAGTGTCTTTTACACCCCTACCTCTTCTGTTCTTAAATGATTCAGTCATTTAGTTGGCTGACCATGTGATAAGAAACAGAACTATTTATTTTAGCCCAGCAACTAACAGATTGAGTGCAAATAATTTGACACTTCACCTGTCTGTTATGAGCAGGTGTGTTTATTACAAGTTCTTTCAAGATCTGGTTGTTTTAAAAATTGATGTTAAACTAAGCATTGTACACAAAAATGTTTGAAATAAAAATTGTAGGTTTTTAATAATGTTCTACAATTTTGATTATATATACACTTTTGCTTAAAATGTATATTAAGACCACAATATTTAAAAAAAAAAACATTTTTTACCATGAGAGCACAGGCTACAAGAATTTCAGCAAACATTGTGTTTAACCTATCTTGTAGAGTATAAATAATTTAGTAAATGACACATTTATTTACTTTCTCTTGCCTTTATGGATGTGTATGTAGGAAGGAAAGTATCGTTTTCATGTTGATTTTTCAAAATCGAGTTTTCAGACCCCTGAATCCCAAAAAACATGTTTTTAGCGATTGGTATGTGTGTGTGTGTGTGTGTGTGTGTGTGTGTGTGTGTGTGTGTGTGTGTATGTGTGTGTGTGTATGAACAAAATATCTCAAGAACGGAACATCGTATGACATTGAAACTTAAAACTTTAGTTAGGTACGACTAAAGGACCCGACACAAACATTTTCATTAAAATTGGTCAACCGGAAGTAGTAGTTTATTTGTGGCATTTTTCACTTTTTTGCCATTTTCTCAAAAAAGGCTCCTACAATTTTTTCTTAAATTGCCTCATTTACTACATTTTTTATGCTCTTCAAGATAGGGTAGGCGCTTTGTCTGCTGAAATTCTTGGGGAGGCTATACTCTCGTAAAAAAAATTTTTTATTTTTAAGATTGCGGCCTTAATATGCATTTTAACGGAAAAGTGTATATAATAAAAGTTTTAGACAATTTAAAAACCTACAATTTTTAGTAGAACTTTGTTTTGTATAACACTTAGTTTAGCGGTAATTAGCGATTTTCTGTTTTATTCATGAAGATCTGTAAATAAATGGATTTTTTTAAGATTATGGCCTTAGTATGCATGTTACGACAAAAGTGTATATAATCAAATTTATAGGAAAATACAACTTTAATTAGAAGATTTTCCTCTACACAGCCTACTTTAGTGTGAAAGAGTGATTTTCCATGTTATTAAGCCAAACTAAGGTTGATTTTCATTCTGCGTCTTTCACTTAAATTAGTTTATGCTTATTGAGGTTAGTTTTTTGTTTATTTCTAATGTTTTATTACTAATATTAGGTTATATTGTTCATTTTTTGCATTGGCAAGAGGAAGTCGTATGAGTGTTTCACACCAGATTATTTAATTTTAGGAGTCTTTTTAAATTGTTGCAAAACTTGAAAGATCGCAAGAATAAACAGTTACTTCTGGTTGACCGATTTTGATGAAAACGTTCATATCTGTTCCAGTGATGGTACCTACCTAACTTAAGTTTGAAGTTTCAACTTTGTATGTTATTCCGTTTTTAAATATTTTGTTCACACACACACACACACACATACATGTATGCTAAGTTTGGCAGTAATTAGTGATTTTATGTCGGTTTTTTTCATTAAAATTCGTAAAAAATGGGATTTTTTAAATATTGCAACGTTAGAATGCAATTTACGACAAAAGTGTTTATAATTATAGTTGTAGGATTCTAAAATCTACTGTCACCGGATGGCAACATTAAGTGGCGAGTTGAAACCTTTACATTTTGGTGGCCCTGAATAAGGTCATGTAAGCAGTGGTCGTCTTGAAGGGAAGCATCGGTCGTAGTTGTCATGGCGGTCGAGGAGCTGGGCGACACGGTGTGTCGTCGTCCAGCGGAGACATCATCTTCTTCCCTCGCAGTAGTTCATCGATGGCTGCTTCGTCGGATCCAGTGGGCGTAAGGCTTGGTCAAGGGACCGCTGTGGGCATCACTTGTGTCAGTGGGCGATGATGATCCAGTCGACGGCTTACGGTGACGGGTCGGCAAGCAGAAGCATCATCTTCTCTCTTGCGGGGTTATTGATAAATCTTCGCTGGAGTCCTGTAGCCATGTGCCGATGGCGGACATCTTGTCTGCTGTCTGGATCGGAATTGAATCTTCCTGTTGTGTGTAGCACTCTTTATATAGTTGCCTAGAGGGTGGTTACTGGCTTGGCATTGATGACAAAGGCCTTTGTCGGCGCACAGCCGAAAGGTTTGTCGGTACGCCGCCAAAGGGCCTACCGCGCCAACAAGGGTTGAAAGAACTATTGAAGGCCGGCAATACAGTAAATGATTAATTAGTGAAACATTAGTTATGATTAGTTAATTAATTAAACATTAATTAATTAGTTAATGATTAGTGGGCTTAGTTTAGAAACAATTACTGATTTATTAATATTTTGTTTTTTATGTATATATTAAAAACTTTGAAATATACTCGTATATAAAAAACTATATTCAGTTTGATTCAACCATTGACAAAGGTAGAGGCAATCTTCATAAAATATTCTAGAACTTTTATTATCATTACCTGAAGGAGTGGTGTGCCTTTTTTTATATATTCATAAAAAAAACAAAATATTATATAGATTCTACTGCTATGATGCTAACTAATACCTTAAATAATTATAATTACCGATTTCCTTATTTTTAAGTTGAACATAAATTGATTTTCATTTTACATTGTTTACTCATAATTAATAATAAGTTATATTGTTTTTTTATCTTCATTGGTAAAAGAAAGTCGTGTAAATGTTTCACGGTATATTTTATTTAATAATTTCATTGGTTTAACCAATATCCTTTGATATTTTTACTTTCTCTTCCCTATATGAATATATAGGAAGGAAAGTATTGTTTTTATGTCAATTTTTCGAAATCAAGTTTTCACCGGATCTACACGTTTTCAGACTACCCCTGAACCCAAAAAAACATGTTTTTAGCGATTGGTGTGAGTGTGTATGTGTGTGTGTGTGTGTGAACAGAATATCTCAAGAACGGAACATCGTATGAACTTGAAACTTGAAACGTAAGTTAGACAACACTACCGGACCTGACAGAAACATTTTCATCAAAATCGGTCAACCGGAAGTAGTACTTCATTCGTGTAATATTTCACTTTTTTGTGATTTTCTCAAAACGGGTCCTACGGTTTTTTTAAAAATCGCCTAATTTACTAAATTTTTTAAGCTGTACAAGATAGGGTTGGCGCCATGTCTGCTGAAATTCTAGGAGAGGTTTTCTCATAAAAAAATTGTTTATTTTTTAAGATTGTGACTTTGATATGCATTTTAGCGCAAAAATGTATATAATAAAAGTTATAGATAATTTAAAATCCTACAACTTTTATTTCCAACATTTTTTGTATAACGCTTAGTTTAGCGGTAATTAGCGATTTTCTGTTTTTTTTTCTCATGAAAACGTGTAAATGATCGATTTTTTAAAAATTTCAGCCTTAGGATGCATTTTACGACAAAAGTGTATATATTACAATTTATAGGAAATTAAACGATCTACAACTTTTATTTCAAGCATTTTTCTTTACAGAGCCTAGTTTAGCATGAAAGTATGATTTTTTGTATTTTTAAGCCAAACTTAGATTGATTTTCATTTTGCATCTTTCACTCATGATTAAAATAAGGTTATGTTTATTGAGGTTAGTTTTTTTGTTTGTTTCTAATGTTTTATTACTAATGTTAGATTATAGTGTTCATTATTTACATTGGCAAGAGAAAGTTGTGTGAGTGTTTCACACCAGATTTTTACAATTTCTCTGAGGCTAGCAATAATTTTGCACATAGTGCAGGTGTAATTGATAATTTCAAAAATTAAAATTCTGTATCTTAGATTAAAAAAAAAATTCAGTCAAATTTTATGTATTTTATAATATATTGATATTTATAATTACTTAAAAAGTTGACACATTTGCATTTCATTATAGTATGTTTAAAAGAAACTGTAATACTTTCCAGAACTGTTTGTAATTGACAGTATTGTGAACAAAGCGTTAAGAGAGAATTTTAAGAGAAAAATACTTTAACATAATCTATTTTCAGATAGAAACAGTTAGAACCATTTAAGCACACTCGATGTTGTTTATGTTCCAAAAAGATGTGACGTCACAGCCAAGTGTTTGTATAGAGTGAATAGCATTAACAAAATGCCAGAAATATCTCCACCCACTATCTATGACATCAACAAGGGTAACTAACTAACTATTACTTGCTCTTCCAAAAATCTAAAATATTGACTCGTAAAAACTTATAAATCACTTTAATTAAATAAATTTCGTTTAAATATGTTATATATAAGTTGAACGTTTTGTATTTTTTATTTTATATTCTTAAATAGTTTCCTATTTCGGATATTTTACTATTCGTAAATAGTTTTCCTATGAACATTTTCATTTGTTAGGCCTTTTTCACGACTGTCGAGTTTTTAGCGATTGGTCTGTGTGTCTATGAACAAAATATCTCAAGAACGGAACATCGTACGAAGTTGAAACTTAAAACTTAAGTTAGGTACCACTAGGGGACCCGACATGAACATTTTCACTTAAATCAGTCAACCGGAAGTAGTAGTTTATCTGTGTCATTTTTCTTTGTGATTTTCTCAATAACACTTGGCTTCTACGATTTTTTTAAAAATCGCCTTATTTATTACATTTTTTTATGCTCTACATCATAGGGTAGGCCCCATATCTGCTGAAATTCTTGGGGAGGCTGTGCTCTCAAAAAATAAATTTGTTTTTTTTTTAATTTGTGACCTTAATATGCATTTTAGGGCAAAAGTATATGTAATAAAAGTGTAGAAAATTCAAAACCTATAACTTTTACTTCAAACTTTTTTTGTATAACGCTTAGTTTAGCTGTAATTAATGATTTTCTGTTATTTTTTCATGAAAATTCTTAAAAAAATGAATTTTTTAAGATTTCGGCCTTATTTTATGACAAAAGTGCATATAATCAAATCTATAGGAAACTAAAAGATCTACAACTTTTTATTTATTTATTTAAAGACCCATCAACAGCTTGGTCATTAGCGACTGTAGTGTGTTATGGAACATTGAGCTGTGACTTGCTAAAATTTCCAGACCCTAGCGAACCTGGGTCCTCCACGTGGTAAGCCAGCACGCTATCGCTACTCTACGGAGGCGGCCATCTAAACTTTTTATTTCAAGCATTTTTCTCAACAAAAAATATATTCCTAGTTTAGTGAGAAAGAGTGATTTTCCGTATTATTAATCCCAACGAGGTTGGTTTTCATTTTGTATCATTCACTCATGATTAAAATAAGATTATGTATTGTGAGGTTAGTTTTTGTTTATTTGTAATGTTTTATTACTAATTTTAGGTTATATTGTTCATTATTTACGTTGGCAAAAGAAAGTTGTATGAGTGTTGCACAACAGATTTTTTTATAAATTTAGCTTTGCTAACAAATTGAACTACATTAATTGTATATATTTTCTAAAAGAAAAAATGTAAATTATATTCATGATAGATTTCTTTGTGGATTGATATGTGTGTAAATATACATAAGGTTTTATGAACAGTTGGCTTATATCTTAACTTTAAGTGTTTCGTTTGGTTTGAAATATATCACTAGTGACGAAAAGAAAATTGTTAATTATCCCGCATTAATCAAAATGGGGTCAAGCCGTATTACTTGCCAAAATATTCTTAACTATTAATATTTCATTTGGTACTCTGTACAAGATGATAGATATTTTCACTGGAAATTTATTGCTGAACTATTTATTAAGTATTAAAAATTATGTCAACCACTCCGCCTTTTCTATGGTTGATTGAACATACGTATGAAAATAAGATCTAAAAATTTTCTGACCATGGTCTAGAAATTTTTTTCTTGTATAGGACCAATTTTACACTATATGAGGTGACTTAAGATGTTTCGGGAAGTTCTTTTTGCAGCTCACATTCTCAGAATTCACTCATTGTAGGCTTTTTTTTATCTTTCCACCCGGTGTTCTGTTTTTGCTTTTCATGATAACCCTTAAAGTCCGTAATCAGTTGTTTAAATTTGGTTCGGTTCATTAAGTTTTCTTGGGTTTCTCATTATCCTTTCTAACATCTTTAACCCATTTATCCAACACCTTAGGTCTATTGTTTATTGTCTTAAAAATTTTTTTTGTCAACTGGTTGTCATCCATTTGCTAATGGTGTCCGTAAAATTTCTGTCTTATTTTTCTAATCGCTCATTTCCCTTGTATAGTTATTCTCGACTTTGTAACCTATATTGTTCATCTATCTTCGGACCCATTACCTTGTGGAGGATCTTTCTCAAATTTCTTTCCTTCTCTTGGTCATTCTGAGGCACTCACTCACGTACAGACACACAGGTTTTATTACAGTATTACAATGTCCAATCTTGGCTTGTCTTAAGAGTGTTTTTCTTACAAGTGGTGAGTTCCTAAAAGTGCACCATACAAAGTCGCTTGCATGACCAGTGTTACTTGTGATTTTCTAGCAGCTGACTGATTGGGCTTATGGTAAAGTTGTCACCGTGAGTCAGCTGTTTTACAGCCGATTTTCGGAGGCATTTCCGTGGATTAAATCCTAGAAAGGAAGTTACTTTTTTATGAATTTGAGTATGAGACACTGTTTACAACTGTACTTTGATGGTTGGGGTTCAATTAACCGTACTCTTTTCGGAATGATCGGCCTGAGTCTGTGGACTACAACTTATTTACGCGTCATATACATCATCCTCATTTCAGAAGGACTAGGGGTTACTTATTGTTCTAAGTTGAACAGATTGCAACGTACACACATTAGAGATTAAAAAAATGTACAATGGTCTAACCACTCCCAACTTTTCTGATACTAGCAGTAAACTCGTGCGCAACATGGGTGCAATCGCTTGTATTTTTTTAAACACACATGTTTTAATGCATGCTGTAACATACTTCCGTTTGAATTTGTAAGTTATTAAATGTTTATTAACTTCGTAAATTTAGTAGAATGCAAATGTCTAATTTTACAGACGTTTAAAAGTTTTGAAATACTGCCAACTTATAATTTAATAGTCGTTTAAATAATAAAACATCTTTAGGACATCATATGTGAGTGTTTCTGTAAAAATGTTTTGTTGTTTGTTTATAATTTTCACAGAAAAATTTGTTATTGCAACTGGTAAAGCAATTTACTCCAAAGTTATAAACATATAATTTTATTGAAGTGTATTTTCAAACATGAATCAGTCGACTTTGAAGCTTAAAATCAATATTTTAAACAAATTATAGTAAATTGGTGTCCTTTAAGCATTTAAATTCACTTATAAAGTTCCTCAAAAAATCAAAATCTGAATTTTCTAGTATCAAAACACGGTTAAAAGTTACAAGTTTATATTTTCTACTTTTGCAATATTTTTGACTTGTAGATATGAATGTCGACAGGGAATCCTAGTGAGGGTTGTTCATTTGTGACTCAACTGGTCACCATACAAATTTTCTTGTCTAACTGATGTAACTTTATAATAAAAGTTAGTTCTTCTAAAGTAACATAAAAATAAAAGACAACCAACATGCCACTTACGCGCGCTCTGTCGGGAACGATGAGTATTAATACGAAGTGTGGCTATTAAATAACGAGACTAACGTTGTAAAAAATTTTATTTTTATTTTGTACATAATCACTTATTGTCACCTTCAATATGCACTCCTTCTCTATCCCTACAACGCTCCAAGCGAATTTTCCATTGTTGGTAACAGTGCTAGAAGTCATCTTCTGTCAGCTCCTTCAGGACACATGCCGCTTTCTCTTTTACAGTTTCCACAGACTCAAATCTTGTCCCTTTTAATGCAGATTTCACCTTAGGGAACAAAAAGAAGATAATAACATGTGATGAAATGTGGTTTTTTACTTATGATCCGGAAACAAAGCGCCAATCCATGCACTGGAAGAGCCAAACTTCACCGAGAGCCAAAAAATCTCCAATGAGCAAGTCAAAATTTAAAGCAATGATGATTTTTTTTTATATCCATGGGATTGTGTGCCTTCACTGGGTTCCTGAAGGTCAAACAATTAATCAATATTATTACCTTGTGGTACTTTCTAAACTACGTCAAAGAGTAGGTAAGGAACGCCCCGAAATTTAGAAGGACAAATCATGGGGTCTCCACCCAGACAATGTGCCAGCTCATTCCGCGTTATCTGTCAAGAGGTTCCTAGCCAAGTACATCCACCTTATTCACCAGATCTTGCACCATGTGACTTCTACCTGTTCCCTTAGGTGAAATCTGCATTAAAAGGGACAAGATTTGAGTCTGTGGAAGCTGTAAAAGAGAAAGTGACATGTGTCCTGAAGGAGCTGACAGAAGATGACTTCCAGCACTGTTTCCAACAATAGAAAATTCGCATGGAGCGTTGTAGGGATAGAGAAGGAGTATACATTGAAGGTGACAATAAGTGATTATGTATAAAATAAAAATAAAATTATTTACAACGTTAGTCTTGTTATTTAATAGCCACACATCATACACATTTTGTAAAGACCTATTCCCATGATTTTGCCCATAAACAGACAGGTGGAGTGTCAAATTATTTACACTCAATCTGTTTGTTGCAGCGCTAAAATAAATAGTTCTGTTTCTTATCACATGGTCAGCCAATTAAATGACTGAATCATTTAAGAACAGAAGAGGTAGAGGTGTACTGTGACACTAATCAGAGTTATCTTCTCTGAAAGTAATGAATTTCACTATACAGCCAGACCCTGTGGTGAATGAAGTGAAGGTGTCATTTGCAGAGTGGAAAATATGTGCTTTTCAGAGGGCCCGGCATGCTGTTAAGCGTACTTTTCCACTCAGTGAGGAAGGCAATGGTAAACCACCTCACTCCTCGTTTTACTTAGTAAAACCTCTACAGGTTCAAACCAGCCTTTCGGCTGTTGACCTAAACAACAACAACATTCCCATGATGCTGCTAGTAGACAAGCAGATAGCAAAATAGCATAATGGGAACAAACAATTAGCAGCTAGTTCAGTTAAATGCTGGAATTTTAACATGTTTAATTTTACTAGAGCTAGTAGGGGAGAAAAGGTTACATGATTGACTAACACTAGTAAACTAGCTCGGTTTGAATGTTGCTAGTTGTTAGGAAGCTATACTTTGTTCAGCAATACACAGCACAGCTCACGTATGTCTTCAAATCACTGGCATTAATTAACTAACCAAATTACTTAATTTATTAAGTAATTAATAACTTAATTTATTAACTTGTGGGAACCGTCACCTATACGCTAGTAGATCCTGCTAGTACTAGCAGCTAGTAAACTAGGATCATCGGAATTGACCTTAACTGTACAAGCAGTTAATGTTTTTCACCGGAATTGAATCCGGATTATCGACGGTCCGGATTATTGATGTTCTACTGTACTGTTGGATTTTTAATTAAATTACTACACCAGGCAATGAAAAGCCAGGTATGGAGGATTAGGCAATGGAAAGGATATTAGCTTTAGCTTTTATTAGTTATCGGGAACTGTACATCATTGACAACTACCCAATCTGATCGCTGTATTTTTGAAGTGTATTAGGCATGAGTTGAACAGGGACCCCCAGTAGAGTTTGTTCATGGATGACTATCAGCTGGTCACCATACAAAGTCGTTTGCCCAACCGGTGTTACTAAACAAATAATAGCGACTTTCTACCAGCTGACTAACTGGGCTGGCTCAGAGGCCAATGGATAGGACATGGATTCAAAACATTAAGGCATTTTATAAGAATAAATGCAGAATCATTCTGTCCTAAAATAAATAAAATGTTAACTAGTTGCTGAAGTGGGTATCCTGAGGTTGAACCTGACCTAACGAACCCAGTTGCAGAACCAGTAAAGAAGATACAAAGAAAATATGTTAAAAATAACATTTAGCCATGTCGAATATCTATATTTGTAAAAAAAAAATTTTTACAGTTTGAAAGGGGACATTTAAAGGTCTATTTTTAGTATATTTTATTTCTTAACTATGCAAAATTTTAATAGGATAATATTGCAAAAAAAATTTAATTAATTTTTTTATTATTATTATTATTATTATTTTTAAATTTATTTAAGACACTAGTCAGAGTTATCTCATCTGAGAGTAATGAATTCACTATACAGTTAGACCCTGTTGTGAATGAAGTGACGGTGTCATTTGCAGGGTGGAAAGTGGGTGTTTTTCGGAGGGCGTGGCATGCTGATAAGCATACTCTGTCAACTCGGTGAGGAAGGCAATAGTATACCACCTCACTCCTTGTTTTTACTTAGTAAAACCTCTAGAGGTTCAAACCAGCATTTTAGCTGTTGACCTGAACAACAACAAATGCTTTGTTATTAGCAATTATGGTGGGTAATGCATCGAGAATAGTGGGTTTTTATTTGTGAAAATCTCCAGACCCTGGTCGGGAATCGAACCCGGGACCTCTGCGTGGTAGGCTAGTAAAAGTTTTAATTGCATGTATTTTAAAGACCAATTTCTATCAAAAAAAATCAGAGCTGTCGTAGCAATAAAATTTTAGATAATTTTTTAATGAAATTGTTCAAAATTTAGCGTTAAATCTAAAAATGTTAATAACTTAAAATAAAAATCGACAAGTCTTGCATTCCAGCTTACGTATTATGAAATTGTGTTATTTTTAACGTATTATTTATTTGTGTCTGTACAGTAAATTACAATTAAAAATGTGCTGAAGGTGACGATGGTAAAAATGATAACATGAACAACTTGAGAAAGCAGACAATCCATCGATAGATCTCCTTTTTTTGTCGTCAGTCTCTTGACTGGTTTGATGCGGTTCTCCAAGCTGTTCTAACTTGCGCAAGTCGTTTCATGTCTACATACATACTATACCCTACATCTTTTGTAATTTGTTTTAAATATTTTAACCTTTGCCTCCCACTACAATTCACTCCCTCAATATTATCCTCCGTTATTGATTTAGCAATACCTGGTTGTCGTAAGATATGCCCCACTAGCCTATCCCTTCTTCTGGTAAGGCATTTCTATATATTTCTTTTTTCAACCACTCGTCTAAGAACCTTTAAATTACTTATTTTGTCCACCCATCTATTCTTTAAAAATTTTCTATAACACCACATTTCAAAAGCTTCTATCCTCTTCCTTTCTACAGCCCCTATCATCCACGTTTCACTCCCATATAATTCTACACTCCAAACATAATGTTTTAAGAAATTTTTCCTTATCTGTAAATCAATGTTTGAAGCTTCTATGTTTTTATTCATCTAATGTAATTTTGTATTATTATTTTTAGTTATTGCAGTCATCTGAATTTTAATTTTTTTATTAACAAATCTCTGCTCAATAAAACCGCTGCACCATGAAACCTTGCATTACTGTGAAACTAATTTTAGTATTTATTGATTTATTTATTGACCACTTGGAGCGCAAGTGTCACCGTTTGCATTTTCCCCAGCCAGTACCTACTTGAAAAAAAAGTTTTGGATAAACTAGTCAAGGTAAACAAAAAAAAAAAAAAATTAACTACATATTCAGAAGACAACAAAGATTTATTTGATTCTTAATCAAACATTATAAAACAATAAATAAATAAAATATAAAATGTCAAATAATAAATATTTAACAAAGATGTTAAATTATTCTTTCTTTTTCTATAAATCACAAAACCGTAACAAATACTTTGTACACATAATGATAAATTAATTAATAATATTGTATTTAAATAAATTTATAAATATATATATTTTATGACCTTAAAATTTAAATATGTATTTCGTAGAACGATTTTCTTTTATAATTGTTAAAGATTTAATACATAAATACTTATTTATGTGTGATTGTGTAATAGGAATAAATTTAAATATAATTATTTTTAAAATTTAAATAAATAATATTGTGTATAAATGATACAATGACAGAATGTATGGAAGAAAAATAAATAAGAAAATTTAAAAAATTAAATAACAATGTAAGTACGGAATAAATATATAGTCTCTTTAAAGAATGGTTTATATTTCGTTCACTTTCCAAGAAGAATCTTTCTTGAGGCACCAATGTTCTGTCCAGACTGTGAAGCGCCTTTGTTTGTACCTGCTTGTAATCCAATGATAGATTCACCTGCTTTTAATTGTGCTTCTGTGAATTCACGTTTGTTTTCATCAGCTGGTTTTGGTCCAAGCCATGGTCCCTTCCATTCAGGGTGTTTGTATGTCTGAAAGAAAAGAAAATTATTAATTTTGTGACTCACCAGGTTGATCTAAAAGTAAAGTCATCGCCTCGAGTCAGCTGTTTGACAGCTGATTTTCGGAGACGAAGGTTCCTGGTTCAAATCCTAATAAAGGTATAGTTACTTGAGTCACAAGATTGCCTTTGTTTGCAACGACGGGTAAAGGGGGAAAACCTTCAATGCGCATGCGCGACTGCTTTAATTTCAGTACAAGAAACGCAACAATTTATACTACACCCAAAGTAAATACAATATTTTGCGGAACCTTTTGCAGGTTAACTGTACGAATATAACTGTTCGTTACCGTAAACATAGTGCTGAACGAAATCTAATATGCAGTGTAATAAAATGCTGTGAAGTTGAAGCTAAACAAAAATGCCTTTCCTTGCCTCTTAACAAAAGCCATGGGCGAGTGGCTAACTACTGTGATGTTTCTCTTTCCACAATTTGAAAAATAAAGAAGGAAATTTAAGACATGTAGAAGCTATTCTTTAACAGTTTTGTTGACACCTGGTAAAAATAGGAACCGATTAAGTAGATACTAGTGAGACTAATAGTGAAGATGCTGGTGACAGTGATAGTAAAGAAGGCGATTCATTCGTAGAAAATTTTGTTCCAATGGAATAAGGTAGCTGGTAATTACAGTAAATCAAACATTTCTAGTCATGTACTTAAGCTATAGGCAATATTACAGGTCACATTTATTTCTTATTAGGTTTATGAAGAAAAAATTTTCTCAGAATAAAACACAGCTTACAAAATGTACGTAGAAACTGCACAGTAGTGAAATGTACGGGTAGTGTCTGACTGTTGAGGTTGGCAGCACTGTCAAATTTTTACTTTCCTCCTAACAGCCCATCCATACACTAAAGGTAATCTCGTGACTTCAGTATCTTTAGTTACTATTATACGGATTTGAACACTAGACAGTGGTTTCCAGTGTACTTTGATGGTTGGGGTTCAATTAACCATACTCTCTCAGGAATTGTCGGCCTGGGTCTGTGCAAGACTACACTTCAGTTACAAGTCATACACATCATTCCCAATGCATTAGGTCACGGGGTTCCTTATTGTTCTGAACTGAACCAATTGAAACACACACATTAGCGATAAAAAAAAAAAATAATTTTGTGACACATCGACCGGTAGGACAATGGAAGCGTCTATTATGAGTGTTTGACAAGTAAATTGTGAATGTTAAGAATTTGATAAGTGTTTATCAAAATTATGGTAATTTAAAAATTTTACAGGAAAAGATAAAAAGTTTGAAGATTCATATTTTGTTAAAATGCAGATTTTTAATAACTGAAAACTGTTTGAAACGCTTTATTGTTCATTTTTTTAGAAGTCATCTTGTGTTGTAATTTATTTTCATTATTAAACTTATAATACAAGAAAAACCACTCATGGTTCATAAATCTTAATGGAGGAATATGATAATTTCAAGAGTTATTCATTTTAAGCTTAAAATTATGAAGTTTAAAAATCATAACAAAATTACAAACCATTATATACAAAAAAATTCCCTTTCATGAGACGACCCGTCTCATAGCTGGTGGTAATTTTTAAAAAGGCTTACCTTTGACCTATGGCAAAAACCATTAGTGATTTCTGTATCTACTCTTTAAGAGGAATTGAATGACACTATTTTTGTTTCCAAATTCTGACTTTGATTTCTTAATTTCCAGTTTCCAGTTTTGATTTCTTGACTTCCAGTTTCGGGCCACTTCTGGTCAAAACCGAAACTTCAAACTCAATTCAGGCTCATTATCGTTGACTTCCAGTTTTTGACTTTTGTTGTTCCAGTTTTTGATTTTTGTTGACTTCCAGTTTTTTCCAGATTTTTGACTTTCAGTTTCCAGTTTTGACTTCCAGTTTCGGGCCACTTCTGGTCAAAACCGAAACTTCAAACTCAATTCAGGCCCACTATCTTTTTGTGTAGATTACGAATCCAAAAACCATTTGTTGCTATCTCTTGTAGTTTCTGACAACTGGGTGTGATGGACGGATGAATCAAAGTAATAAATAACAATTTTAAAAATTGACACCAAAAAAAATTATTTAAATGAACAGGAATTAGGAATTAATACAATTTTAACTATACAGTACTATCAGTTGTATGTACTCGTATAAAGATGTAAATTAGACATTCTGAAGGACGATTAAATTATTTTTTTTTCATTTTTATTTTCTCTTACACTATTTGAATATATAAGGAGAAAAGTATTATTGTCACTTCGTTTTTTAGTTTTTAACGGAAATATCAGTTTTGCAGGTATATGAAACCACTTGAGTAAGATAAAATAGCTTGAAGAACTCCATCAAACCAGTCAAGAAACTTATTTGTCATCAGTCTTTCGACTGGTTTCATGCAGTTTTCCAAACTATTCTATCTTGTGCAAGTCGTTTCATATCTAAATATTTGTAACACCCCACATCTTTTGTAATTTGCTTTCAATATTCTAACCTTTGCTTCCTCCTACAATTCACTCCCTCAATATTACCCTCCATTATTGATAGACCAATACCTGGACGCCTTAAGATATGCCCCACTAGCCTATCCCGTATTCTGGTAAGACATTTCAATATATTTCTTTTTTCAACCACTCATCTAAGAACCTTTAAATTACTTATTTTGTCCACCTATCTAATCTTTAATATTTTCCTATAACATCACATTTCAAAAGCTTCTAACCTCTTACTTTTTACAGCCCCTATCACCCACGTTTCACTCCCATATAATTCTACTCTCCAAAAACAGTTTTAAGAAATTTTTCCTAATCTGTAAATTAATGTTTGTAGTTAGTAAGCTGTTTTTCATTTCAAAAGCTTTCCTAGTGGAGAGACTGACGACAAAAAAAGGCTACATATGGTGTTTAGGACTTTCCAAGGCTACATAAATACTTACTGTTCTGCCGAGAGCAAATAGTGTTGTAGTAACTTGTGCGATATCCTTCTTTTCATATAAATCTGCTGTTTGGAATACATCTACATCCGGAACCCCATAATCTTTTACCGCTTTCTGAAAACTAAAAAAAAAGTAATTAGTATTTGTATTTAAGATTGCAAAAATTTTTTCGTTATTATTAATTACAGTGGGTTAAGGAACATTATTTATGGGGTTTAATGTAAATAATAAATTTCTGGATCCTATCCGGGAATCAAACCCAAAAACTTCCATTCTGCATAAAAGTGCCATTATCGTTCTAACCACCGAGGAAAAGTTTTATTAACTAAAAATTGTATTATCTGAAACACTACTACCACATAAACTTTACACACGTTGTGCACTATCAATTTAAGCACAAACTGAGGAAATACGTGAAAGAAATTCAAGATTTATTATTAATTTGATCATAATAATAATAAAATAAACATAAATATATAATATGATAAATTAAATATCTGGTGTGAAATACGCGACTTTCTCTTGCCAACGTAAATACCTAACGAAAAATGTAAAATAGAGTTGAATCAAATGTAAAATAAACAATGTAAAATTTTAAACATAACCTAATTTTAATCATGCCTGAACGGACTCAAAATTAAAATCAACTTGTTTTCGAATTAAAAATACGGAAAATCACTATATGACGCTAAACTGAGTTGAAAAAATGTTTAAAATAGAAATTCTAAGTTTTTAATTATTTTTAATTTGTTAAATAGACAATAAACATGTATTTTTTTGTTTATTTAAAGTCACATCAACTTTTTGGTTGTTAGCGTCTATGTTTTATGAATTTAGAACAGTAGGTAAAATTTTGTGAAAATTTCCAAGTCGGGAATCGAATCTGGGAACTCCGCGTTGTAAGCTAGCGCACTAACCACTACGCTACGGAAGCTGCCATATAACGGTTTTAAATAAAACTTATATACATAATTTAATTCTTAGAAAATTGATGAAATTATAAAGTAAGCAACTACAAAATAAAAATAAATTGCAAAAATTAAATTTTATTAACATCAAAATTATCAGAACTTGGTTGGAAAACGCGTTAATATTTTATACAGGTTAGAACACTTCTTCTAATGTCCAAGAATATCATCAAATAAAACAACTTAAAACAATAATGTAATAAATGAGGTTTTGGGACTAAAAAAAGTATTCTCCATTTTTAATTTTATAAAATATGGTGTCATCTTTATATTCATCCTTTTTAAGCCTTTTTTCATAGCTTGAAGAGATATAACAAAAAGTTAAAAAACTATATTTAAATCTAATTCAAAAAACGTTTTTCATTTAAAAAAAGGACAATCTCCTCAGCTAAAAGTTCGTAGTTTGAAACAAATGAAATTATATTCATAAATCAACCAATCAGATTCAAGTCACATGATCTGTTATACAGTACTCATTTCGGTTGCAGGTTATGCCTACAAGCGGTGGTTGGTTATTGTCGTGATCGTTAAATACTCATAAATTTAGTTCTTTATGTATTTTTTTAAGTAACAGTATTAAATACTGATTATTAAATACTAATTAATTTTAATTGTGTAGTTAGTTTAATAAATTATGTACTGTATAACACAAGTGGCTCGTGTGTTACCATCAAAAGCAAGAAAGCAGCTTCGACACCCAGGAAAGTGGAAGAAACCATTGCGAAAAAACTAAGGTAAAAAGTAACTGCAATATTTAATAAAATATTTTATTAACATTATCGCTTTACTATAATATATAGCTGTAGTTAGTTGAATGTACGGTATTCATAAATTTTCTTTTTATGTTAGGTTAACCCAGTGAATATGCTTAAAACAGATTACCGTAAATTATTCTAACCAAACTATAACATTACCAGTTAACTCTCATGTTAATGCTGTATTTCCTTATTTTTATTAGTAACTATTAAATATTCATTAATAGATTTATATTTATCAAAATTACTACTGAAAATTATTCTTAAATTTTTAAAAGTTTGGTATTTTATGTTTTCGGTAACAAAGAAATCAATCTCCAACTTTATTTACGTAATAATTAAGAAAGTATAAAGAAACTTTATGTGGTGCAAACAAATTTTTACTGAATAGTCCATCTTAATACTCTAACATAAAATCATTATCATAACTTGATTATAAATGAGAGAAACAGAAATTTACTTAAGTTCAGATTGATCTTTTTTGTTATAATAACCTTAAATACATAATTAAAAAGATCTTGTTAACCAAAGAAAAGTTAAATGAAAAATGGTTATTTTTACCAACAAATTTTGAAAATTATTGTTACATATTTTTGATATGTAAATGTACCGGGTGTCCCACGGAATTTAAACCATGGGGAAATAACATTGATTTTCATTAGTTTGTTAATATTTTCTTTCCACGAATAAATATTAAGACTTGTTATAATCAGGAATCTTTAGAAAATGTTTAGATCTTTTGAAAAATATCAATTTTAATACATTTTAAACTGTATATTAACTTAAAATATATTTTACATTTGTAAACTATTTTCTATTTAAGTATTGTAAATTTTATGATTTCTTCGCATGGTATGTTCAGAAATTTTTGGGTCTTTTCCGTTTTGTGTATGCCAATATCAAATCCGTATTCCCTGAAGGGTTGCACTAGTGTACATTTCTCCCACTCCCTGTCTTACTTACTGAATACTCACTCTACTGAGAACACACAGACACACACACACACACGTATAATATAGTTCTATGTTACCACGTTCTGTTGTTTTATTTCTTATTTTGATTGTTTTATTCTGAGTTTTTTATTATTATATTTTTTATACAGGTTAATTATAACTTATTACTAAACTTATTCTAATTATTTACATTACATTTTATATTCAATTATTATTACATTACAAATACAAATACACATACAATAATACAAATACAAATGATAAGATACCTATATGAAATTAATTAGAGTTGACATTACGCAGAAATATTGATGTAGATATCTCACCGAACCGTGCGGCAAATATAAAACACTACGGGTTGAAAGTCAGTAAAAAGGATGCCTAATCGTGTTTCATTTTACCAGCGCCTTCAGTCAAAACAACCGTCGACAGACCGGATGTTTTGTAACCGGCCTACTGTATAAGTAAGTTGCATATGACAAGCAAAAACCATTTTTGTTACTCGAATGGATCGCGCTAAGTTCAATCACAATTTTAATACATTTTGTTTTGACAACATGGTTCCATAGAATAAAGTACAGACTGGCGCGCTAGACGCAGGAGTGGGAGAAGTGTGCAACCCTTCAGGGATTCGGATTTGATAGTGGCATACACAAAACGGAAAAAACCCAAATTTTTTTATTGTAAAAAATATTGGAAATATTAAAAAAGTAATTATTTATTTATTTTTCAATTTTGACAAATTGTTTTATCTGGTCTTTTCCGTTTTGTGTATGCCACTATCAAATCCGTATTCCCTGAAGGGTTGCACAAGTGTTCATTTTGTCCCTTTTACTGCCTTACTGAAACTCAAACTGAGGCAGACACACGCACGCGTGCATATGTCCTTCCCAGTCCCACTGTCCCAGTTTATAGTAAAAAATACTATGTTATCCGTTCTGTTGTTTTATTTCTTATTAAGATAGTTTTATTTTGAGTTTTTAAATTATTTTATATTCTTTATTTACAGGTTACTTAAACTTATTCTAATTATTTACATTAAATTATTATTACATTACGTTATATTTTTTAATTATTTGATAAACGACTAACTTGGAGCACACATATCAAACGGAAACGTTTATTTCTGAATTCCCGACTTAAACTTCTATATTCCCTACTTCACAAACGATCAAAATTACCAATGGCACAAAAATTACGCATATATTGTTCTCTTTTGAAATCTATTTGGACCTACGGATCCCAAATTTACGGTTCAACCAAACCCTCTAACTTGCAACGAATTCAAGCATTCCAGTCAAAAACTTTACACCTTATAGCAAATGCACCTCTTTACGTTAGCAACAAAACCTTACATACAGATTTGAAAACACCACTTGTACAAAATTCCATTGAATACCTATACAAACGCTTTCACGACAAGTCACACGGACACGAGAACCCCCTGGTGCGTTCACTTTCCTCCGTCCATTTACCTGATAATCCCCCTAGACGCCTTAAAAGACGCTGGAGTAGAGACCTGCTAATTTGATATACAAATTTCATTCTTGGGGAGGCACCAATGGGGGCCCTACCCCTCTCATGCCTATCATGTCATTTACATTATTATGATAATCATCACATTTGCTTGTTGTAACATTTTACAGTTGTAAATAAAGAATTAAAGAGAAAAAAATTATTTACATTAGGGAGAGAAAGTCGTGAGAGTGTTTCACACAGACTTTTTTTAGTTGTCACATCTTCTGGGATTATGCAATAACTTCCTTTCCTAAAGGAACTCTGCAGCATCACCCTCCGTTCGAATATTATTAAGTAACTACAAAATTCATAGTAGACTTGGCTAAGCAGACTTTGCAGTAATTAACTGTGAAATGGGAGTGGAGTTGACATTACGCAGGAATGTTGCTAGTCAGATCGGCACGCTAGACGCAGGAGTGGGAGAATTGTGTAACCCTTCAGGGAATTCGGATTTGATAGTGGCATACAAAAAACGGAAAAGACCCTTTTTGTTATCTAAAATTATTTACTTAATTTTTTACTTTCTCTTGCCCAGTTACTTATCAGCCTTAGTATGCATGAATATATAGGAAGGAAAGTATTGTTTTCATATCAATTTTTGGAAATCGAGTTTTCACCGGATCTACACGTTTTCAGACCTCCTGAACCCAAAAACATGTTTTTAGCGATTGGTCTGTGTGTGTGCGTGCGTGTGTGTGTGTGTGTACAAAATATCTCAAGAACGGAACATCGTACAAACTTGAAACTTAAGTTACATACCACTACCGGACCCGATACGAAAATTTTCATCAAAATCGGTCAACCGGAAGCAGTAGTTTATTCGTGTAATTTTTCACTTTTTTGCGATTTTATCAAAAACTGGTCCTACGATATTTTTTTTAAATCCGCTTAATTTACATAATTTTTTATGCTCTACAAGATAGGGTAGGCGCCATGTTTGCTGAAATTCTTGGTGAGGCTGTTTTCACGTAAAAAAATTGTTTTTTTAATATTACGGCTTCATTATGCATTTCATCGCAAAAATAAAAATATAATTACAATTGTAGAGAACTATAAATCCTACAACTTTTATTTCAAACATTTTTTTTGTATAACGCTTAGTTTAGCGGTAATTAGCAATTTTCTATTTATTTTTCTCACGAAAACGTGTGAAAAATCTATTTTTTAAAGATTTTGGCCTTAGTATGCATTTTACGACAAACTTGTATGTAATAAAATTTATAGGAAATTAAAAGATGTACAACTTTTATTTAAGGCATTTTTTTACAGTACCTAGTTTAGCGTGAAAGAGCAATTTTCCGTATTTTTGAGCCAAACTGAGGTTGATTTTCATTTTGCGTCTTTCATGTATGATTAAAATTAGGTTATGTTTATTGAGGTTAGTTTTTTGTTTGTTTCTAATGTTTTATTACTAATGTTAGGTTTATTGTTAATTATTTACATTGGCAAGAGAAAGTTGTGTGAGTGTTTCACACCAGATTTTTTTTGTAAGCAAATTCAGTATTTTTTAAATACTTAATGTATTTCTTTCAGTAACATTTAATTTTCAGAGACAGCTGATTGTTGCAAACATTTAGATGATAACATTAATATTTTCAATATTTTGTTAACAAGAAAATTTTTACCCTGTGGATTCGATCCACCTATCTCTACATCTCCACGCCATAACGTTACCGTCACTCCAAACACACAATGCAACTTATCCATAAAATTTACAATACTAATAGTAATAGAAAATGGTTTACAAAGTTATGTATTTTAAGCTAAAATACTTAAGCCGGCTCGTTGGCGCAGTGGTTAGCGCAACTGGCTTCTACGCCGGGGTCCCGGGCTCGGCCGGCCCGTTGGCGTAGTGGTTAGCGCAACTGGCTTCTACGCCGGGGTCTCGGGTTCGATTCCCGGTCAGGTCTGGCATTTTTTCATCTCTCTTTTTCATCTATCACCCTTCTCACAGTCTGCATTAGCAGTATTTACAAAACAGTCGGACGTTAAACAAAAAAAAACACGGGGTCCCGGGTTCGATTCCCGGTCAGGTCTGGAATTTTTCTTCATTCATTTTCACCCTTCTCACCGTGTCTATCACCTTTCTCGCCGTATCTGATAGATACGGTGAGAAAAGACCCATTTTATCATCCCTTCTCACCGTCTGTATTAGCAGTAATTGCAAAACAGTCGGACGTTAAGAAAAAAAAAAAGGGGGTCAAGGGTTCGATTCCCGGTCAGTTGTGGCATTTTTCATCAGTCATTTTTATCTATCACTCTTCTTACCGTCTGCATTAGCAGTAATTACAAAACAGCAAAACGTTAAACAAAAAAAAACGGGGTCCCGGGTTCGATTCCCGGCCAGGTCTGGCATTTTTCATCATTCATTTTCATCTATCACCCTTCGCATAGTCTGCATTACCAGTAATTGCAAAAACATTCGGACGTTAAACCAAAAAAAAGCTAAAATAACAGCTTAAAATTGATCAAAATTGATATTTTTTAATAGGTCAAAACATTCTTTAATGATTTCCTGATTATAACAAGTTTTCATTTATTCGTGGGAAGAAAATATTAACAAACTAATGAAAATCAATGCTATTTCCCTATAAACCCACCGGGTTGGTCTGAGGTAACGTCGTCGCCAAAATCAGCTGTTTAACAGCTGATTTTCGGAGACGAAGGTTCCTGGTTCAAATCCTAGTAAAGGAAGTTACTTTTATATGGGTTTGAATACTAGACAGTGGTTACCGGTGTACTTTGATGGTTGGGGTTCAATTAACCATACTCTCTCAGGAATGGTCGACCTGAGTCTGTACAAGACTACATCTCATTGACACGTCATACACATCATCCTCATCCCACTGGGTCAAGGGGTTGCTTATTGTTCTAAACTGAACAGATTGCAACGTACACAAATTAGGGATAATAAAAATAAATTTCCCTATCGTTCAAATTCCGTGGGACACCCGGTATACAAAAGAATGAACGGTTACGCAAACTTATTAAAATAAATAGTGAAATATAATATTAAAAGAAACTTACTTGTTAATATTTTCCATTAATTTAAACTGTCCACCAGATGTGTTAATTTTTGGAATAGCGCCAGGTTTCAACTTATTCATAACTTCACAAAGAATAACTCCGTCTTTAAGAACATCTTCATAGAGTTGTCCTTTTGGGAATTTCTTTCCAAGAACGATTTCAATCCATTCTTGTGCTTCTGCTTCTTCGTCCGGATCTCTTTTGCTGGCAAGCTGAAATAGAAATTTTTTTTATAAAATTTGTGATTTTTACTTTCTCTTGCCTATATGAATATAAAGGAAAGAAAGTTGTGTTTTCATGTCAATTTTTCGAAATTGAGTTTTCACCGGATCTACACGTTTTCAGACCCCTGAACCTAAAAAATATGTTTTTAGCGATTGGTCACATTGTGTGTGTGTGTGTGTGTGTGTGCGTGCGCGCGCGCGTGTGTGTGTGTGTGTGTTTGTATATACAGAATATCTCGAGAACGAAACATCGTACGAACTTGAAACTTAAGTTAGACCCCACTACGGGACCCGACACGAACAATTTCATCAAAATCGGTCAACCGGAAGTAGTAGTTTATTCGTGTAATTTTTATTTTTTTTGCGATTTTCTCAAAAATTGGTCTTACGATTTCTTTTAAAATCGCTAAGTTTACTAAATTTTTTATGCTTTACAATATAAGGTAGGTGTCATGTTTGCTGAATTTCTTGGGGTGGTTGTTTTATCGTAAAAAAATTGTTTTTTAAGATTGCGGCTTTAATATGCATTTTAGCGCTAAAATGTATATAATAAAAGTTGTAGAGAATTTACAATCCTACAACTAACTCCTATTTCCAACCCCCGTATTCCTATTTCTAACTTTTTATGTATAACTCTTAGTTTAGCGGTAATTAGCGATTTTCTGTTTTTTTCTAACGAAAACGGATGAAAAATCGATTTTTTTAAGATTTCAGCCTTAGTATGCATTTTACGTTAACAATTTTTTTTACATTTTACATTTTTTGTTTTATAAACAAAAAAAACTAACCTCAGTAAACATAACCTAATTTTAATCATGAGTGAAAGACGAAAATAAAATCAACCTCAGTTTGGCTTAGAAATACGGAAAATCACTCTTTCTCTCTAAACTAGGCTCTGTAGAGAAAAATGCTTTAAATAAAAGTTGTAGATCTTTTAATTTTCTATAAATTAAATGATATACACTTTTGTCGTAAAATGCATACTAAGGCCGAAATCTTAAAAAAAATCAATTTTTCACACATTTTTGTGAGAAAAAAAACATAAAATCGCAAATTACCGCTAAACTAAGCGTTATACAAAAAATTGTTTGAAATAAAAGTTGTAGAATTTTTAATTCTCTACAACTTTTATTATATAAAGTTTTGCGCTAAAATGCATATTAAAGCTGTAATCTTAAAAAAACAACGTTTTTACGTGCAAACAGCCTCACCCAGAATTTCAGCAAACATGACGCCTACCCTATCTTGTAGAGAATAAAAAATTGAGTAAACCAGGGCGATTTTAAAAAAAATCGTAGGACCAGTTTTTGAGAAAATCGCAAAAAAGTGAAAAATTACACGAATAAACTACCACTTCCGGTTGACCGATTTTGATGAAAATGTTCGTGTCGAGTCCGGTAGTGGTACTTACTTAAGTTTCAAGTTTCAAGTTCGTACGATGTTCCGTTCTTGAGATATTCTGTTTACACACACACACACACACACACACACACACACACACACACACACACACACACACACACAGACCAATCGCTAAAAACATGTTTTTTGGGTTCAGGGGGTCTGAAAACGTATAGATCCGGTGAAAACTCGGATTTGTTAAAATCAACATGAAAACAATACTTTCCTCCTATATATTCATATAGGCAAGAGAAAGTAAAAAGGCTTATCCTTAAGTATATTAGCCCTTTCAATCCCCAAATTTTTTAACTATAGACAAACAAATATGTGTATATTGTTTCATACACTTTACTGACATTTCAGTGAAATAAAATCACTTTTAGACCTTCAGCCTTTTGATGGTGTGACAAAAAAGTGTGACACATACGTCACATTGGGCTTGATGGTATCAAAGTTCCCAACAATATGAATAAGTAAAACCATGTGCAGGCTTCCTAAACAATATTATCTTGCTTAGATTTGTAGCAAAAAAAACTAAATATGATTTTAATGTCAAAGCATTATTTAAAGTGCTTCGTTCTAATTAAAAAATGAAAGTGGATGTTCTTTGAAGCTTGCGCTCTGCTTTCTAGTGAAAGAGGCCATACAAAGATTCTATGCAAAAATCTTTTTAAGATGTATAACTACTGTTTTTTTCTGCCCATAACAGACAGGTGGAGTGTCAAATTATTTACACTCGATCTGTTCACGCACTCTGATATGTGTAGTTCTGTTTCTTGTCACATGGTCAGCCAATTAAATAACTGAATCATTTAAGAACAGAAGAGGTAGAGGTGTAAAATACACTAATCAGAGTTATCTCCTCTGGAATTAATGAATTTCATTGTACAGCCAGACCCTGTGGTGAATGAAGTGAAGGTATCATTTGTAGAGTGGAAAATATGTGTTTTTCAGAGGGCCCGGTATGCTGATAAGCATATTTTTCCACTCAGTGAGGAAGGCAATGGTAAACCACTTCACTCCTCGTTTTACTTAGTAAAACCTCTACAGGTTCAAACCAGCTTTTCGGCTGATGACCTAAACAACAACAACAACTGCTGTTTATGACAACGATAAAGAACGTGAATAGCCCTGAAAATCAACAATTTTCTTTCTTAAAGATAAGAATTTCAATTTTTATTATTGCAGAAAGCTACTTTAAGTCATAATGTGTTGTTGTTGTTTAGGTCAACAGCCGAAAGGCTGGCTTGAACCTCTAGAGGTTTTACTAAGTAAAAACGAGGAGTAAGGTGGTTTACCATTGCCTTCCTCACTGAGTTGAAAGAGTATGCTTATCAGCATGCCAGGCCCTCCGAAAAGCACTCACTTTCCACCCTGCAAATGACACCTTCACTTCATTCACCACAGGGTCTGGCTGCATAGTGAAATTCATTACTCTCAGAGGAGATAACTCTGACTAGTGTCAGAGTAATGTAAACTACTGAAATAAATAAATCATATGCCGGCCGCATTGGCGCAGTTGTTAACGTGCTCGTTTTTCATCATGCAGTCCTGGGTTCGAATCCCACTCAGGCACGGCATATTTTCATACGTTAAAAAAATAATTTCATCCTACATCGCATAAAGTCCTCCCCAACGTCGTTGCTAATGACTGTTGCAGTTGATGCGACGTTAAATAAATAAATAAATAAATCATATTGTACAGCACAATTTTCTTCTGGTCTAACAACGTATTTTATAGAAAAAACAACTTAAGTTAGCAATTTACTCCCAATTTATTTCAGAAACACCTTAATTGCCCATGACGGACAGGTGGAGTGTCAAATTATTTACACTCAATCTGTTCGTTGCAGGGCTAAAATAAATAGTTCTGTTTCTTATCACATGGTCAGCCAATTAAATGACTGAATCATTTAAGAACAGAAGAGGTAGAGGTGCAAAAGACACTAATCAGAGTTATCTCCTCTGAAAGTAATGAATTTCATTATACAGCCAGACCCTGTGGTGAATGAAGTGAAGGTGTCGTTTGCAGAGTGGAAAATATGTGCTTTTCAGAGGGCCCGGCATGCTGATAAGCGTACTTTTCCACTCAGTGAGGAAGGCAACGGTAAACCACCTCACTCCTCATTTTACTTAGTAAAACCTCTACAGGTTCAAACCAGCCTTTTGGCTGATGACCTAAACAACAAACACCTTAAGTCTAAATTTTCAATTTTTTTTTAAACAAGTGACTTGTCTTTAAAAAGATAAATGTTTATTTTATATTAAAGGGGACAACCCTCTGAACAATTTATATTTTTTAATTGAAACAATGAATAATTTTTCCAAAAGTTAGTTTTTTGACTTAGGGATTTCTGAAATGCCCAATTAAATTATAAATATTTATATTTAAATACTTTAATGCCGTAATTGGTTAAAAAAACCTTGAATTTTAGGATAATAAATTTTTTAATTTATTTATTTCGTAAATTTACTTTTTTATGTTAATATATCATAATAACTTAGTACCTAACAGAAAACATAAATTTTTTAATTAATTGTTGAATTTAATGACAGTTTAAATGTTTTATTATGAACGACTATAGTGAGTTAGGGAACAATATCTATGCGTTCTTAAAGGAGACCAAATTACCAGACTAACCGGGAATCGAAGCTGAGACCTTCTGCTTTTTAATACAGTACAGTCTAGCATTTTAACCACATAGTATAGCCTACATTTCTTTGTTAAAAACAATTTTTAGTTTAATTAATTCATAAATTTAATGAAGTGTTTAGATTGGAATATAACATCAAAACACAATAAAATTTTATTTATTTATTTTTTCTTTAGACGCGCCTGGACTGTGTTTTTGCAGGGGAAAACTCTTTGGTTTGCCGTCACGTCACGCTCGGCTATCAACAATTATCATTAATTAATTTAAAAAAATAGTTTTTATTTAATTTGTTAATTAATTAAGTAGTCACTTCTGTTGGCCAGTTCCACAACTGCTGATTTTTTAAAAAAATTGAATTACTAAGTGTTTAATTTAATTGCAATTTGGTTATAATTAGTTTGGTTACTACAGTTGGTTAGGAACAATATCTACGAATTCTTTGTAAAAAATTGATGAAAATAAAAAAATCTTTATTATTATTATTATTATTATTATTATTATTATTATTATTTTAAAGGAGACCAAATTACCCAGACTCTAACTGGAAATTGAAGCTGAGACATGCTACTTCATAATGCAGTACAGTCTACCACTCTAACCACATAACATTTATTTGTTAAAAAACAATTTTTATTTTACTTAATTCGTAAATTTAAGCTATTTAGATTGGAATAGGCATCAAAACACAATAAAATTTTATTAATTTTTTTTATAAATGATTTTATTTTATTCTTTACTTTTTAAATTGTATTACTAGAGAAAGAGTTGCAATTATTTATTTTTTATCTTGTCATAATATTTTATAAAAATTAAAATTTATAAAATTCATAAATTTTTTTGGTTATAAATGCAGTAGAATCTAACACTCCAATCACGTACATTTATTTGTTTAAAACAAATTTTTTTAAATTTTAATTCATAAATTTAATTAGTGTTAGACTGGAATAGAACATCAAAACACAATAAAATTTTATTAATTTTTTTTAAATTATTTTATTTTTTGTTTTTTTTTAATTGTATAATAAAATTAGAGAAAGAGATGTAATTTTTTATTTTATCTCATAATTTTTTTATAAAATTATTAATTTTTGTAATATACGGTATTCTTTAACACGTCGTAATAACAAATTAAAAGTAAAAAATTCAGATAATAAATTTTGGAAAAATTAATTTATTAACATTTAATAATTTTATTGATAAAACTAAATATTTAAAAAAAAAATTTACTAACCTTTGCTCTAACTGCGCGTTCCAAAGCCATCTTGATGTGTTCAAGATTTGACTACAAGTGCCAAGTTCAGAGGGGGATGTTCCAGTTTATATATGAAGGGTACACATGTATATATTTAGATGTGGAATAATCTATCGTAAACCAACACTCACTCATTTTATCTTTCTCCCACATTACTGCTATTCAATTTCCATCTTTTTCTATTTTCATTCCCTTTTAACTTACTACAAATATACATATTTTCAGTGTTTTCTTAAATGGGGACATAATTTTAAGATGTTTCAGAGATTTACACGTCGACTTTTTTTACCTAACTTTTCTATGAACTACGTAGTTTTTCTAAATTTGACACAAATATACACCCACTACATTCCATAAATCTCCCACTCGTATTGGTCATATTTTTCTTGTTTTCTAACTATTTTAATAAGGAATTCCCAATGAGTAATCCAAACGTTTCAATTTAAATTTAGAAAATATTATTATACTTTATTTAAGTCATCTGTTTATTTATAAAATGTCTTTAATTATATTCGTCGAAAATGTTTTGACTTTTACTTTTCTTTTGTCTACATCTATATTAACTTCATAATTAATAAAATCAGTAAAATTTAACGTCATTTAAAACTAGTTCTGTTTCTTACCACATGGTCAACCAATTGTGGGATTAAATCATTTAAGAATAAAAGAGTTAGAGGTGTAAAAGACTCTAGTCAGATTTATCTCTGAGAGTAATGAATTTCATTGTACATCCAAACCCTGTGGTGAATAAAGTGAAGGTGTCATTTGCAGGGTGGAAAATAGATGCTTTTCAGAGGGCCTGACATACTGAAAAGCACACTTTTCCTTTCAGTGAGGAAGGCAATTGTAAACCAATAAGATCTCGTTTTACTTGGTTAAGCTTCTAGAGGTTCAAACGAGCCTTTCGGCTGATGACCTATTTTATCTGATGACCTATTTATTTTTTAACAAGAAATTTAAATTTATTTGACAAATATTTGAGTAAATCGGAATCAAAACCTAGAAAAGTCCTCTTTGGTATTTTTGGTAAACGACAAAAACTATATTAAGAGTCTGCGTTGGAGAAACAAAAACTTTCTTTTTAGCAAATTTTGTCTTTTTGCAAAGTATGCAGTCCAACATTTATTATTATTATTATTATTTTTACTTTCTCTTGCCTATATGAATATACAGGAAGAAAAGTGTTGTTTTTATGTCGATTTCCGAAATCCAGGTTTCACCGGATCTACACGTTTTCAGACCCCCTGAACCCCAAAAACATGTTTTTAGCGATTGGTCTGTGTGTGTGTGTGTGTGTGTGTGTGTGTGCGCGCGCGCGTGTGTCAACAGAATATCTCAAGAACGGAACATTGTACGAACTTGAAATTTGAAATTTAAGTTAGATATTACTAGAGGACCCAACACGAACATTTTCATCAAAATCGGTCAACCGGAAGTATTAGTTTATTCGTGTCATTTTTCACTTTTTTGCGATTTCCTCAAAAACGGGTCCTACGATTTTTTTTAAAAAACCGCCTCATTTACTTAATTTTTTATGCTTTACAAGATAGAGTAGGCGCAATGTCTGCTGAAATTCTTGGGGAGGCTGTATTCTCGTAAAAAAATTGTTTTTTTAAGATTGCGGCTTTAATAGCCTATGCATTTTAGCGCAAAAATATTATATAAATATTGTAGAGAATTTAAAATCCTACAACTTTCATTTAGGCATTTTTTTGTATAACGCTTAGTTTAGCGGTAATTATCAATTTTCTGTTTTTCTCACGAAAACGTGTAACAAATAGATTTTTTTTTACTTTCAGCATTTTACGACGAAAGTGTATAATGAAATTTATAGGAAATTAAAATATTTACAACTTTCATCTAGAGAATTTTTCTCTACAGAGCCTAGTTTAGCGTGAAAGAGTGATTTTCCGTATTTTTAAGCCAAACTGAGGTAGATTTTCATTTTGCGTCCTTTACAGGTTAGTTTTTGTTTATTTCTAATTTTTTATTACTAATGTTAGGTTATATTGTTAATTATTTGCATTGACAAGAGAAAGTCGTGTGAGTGTTTCACACCATATTTAATTTTTTCTGTTTGTCTGAATATTTTGTTTTATACGACTGGTCACCACATTCATGCAACGAATGCAATCAATGGAGGCTGATAGATAGATAGAAATGAGTGTTGAGTTAATGGCTTAACGGGGAATCAAACCGGGAATCCCTGGGATAGAAGCGATTTACGCTGACCACTATACCAACTATAACCGTTCATAACAAATTATGATTTCTCTGTGCATTTTTCAGTTCTGTTTATTTATAATTTTATTAAATTCCATCATGTTCGGAACCTGAATATTAGGTATGTCCACACTCGTGCGTTTTCTTTTTCAACTTGCAATGTTGAAAAAGAAAGCGCACTATAAACTAAAGCACTTAGAGGCATACCACCCTCCCGCACTCGTTTAAAGAGCTTTGTTTAAAAAAAAAACAACGAATATTTTTGAACAATATGCTAAATTAAAGCCTGTTTTTTCATGCATTGATTGGTTTGATTTAGATTGTTTTTTGTAGAAATTAATCCAAGATAACTTCAGCAATTTACGCAAAAACGTACTCAGTTTTTAGCCGGTTTCCCGTTAATGTGGTTTTTAAACGTCCATTACTCCGTCCAGGCTTTTCATAAAAATCGGGGTTTAAGTACGTTGAAGATCAGAGTTTTTTCTACTAATATTAATATTTTAAAAGTTAAATGCCGGCCATTTTTTAAAAAAGTGCTTTTTTGGCTCCACGTATAGGTAGGAAAATAAATTTTTGACTGAACCATGCATTTTCACAACTGTATTATGTCAAGCAAAGCGTTTAGGCCTATTTAAAAAAAAATAAAAACATGGTTAAATAATTCAAAATGAGCTACGGAATGAGTTGCAGCAGGAAAAACACAGAAGTTTGTTTTTCTAAACGACTATACTCGGTGTGGATACCGCTATAGAGAGTTTCCTCTCAAGAAGTTTAGAGGCTAATAGAATTATCTATTACCACCAAATATCTGTTTCTAATTACAAATGCAAAATACGATACATGGCACAATACTGCTGTAAAAATGCATGGTTCAGTCCAAAAGCCATTTCCCTATCTTTACTTGAAGCCAAAATACACTTTAAAAAAAAATGGCCGGCATTTTAAAAAATGGAACATCAGACTTCTATTTAGAGAAAACTATGATTTTCAACGTTCTTAAACGCCGTTCTTATTATGAAAAGCCTGGACGGAGTAACGGACTTTTAAAAACCACATTAACGGAAAACTGGCTAAAATCTGAGTACCCTGCTCTTAATGCGTAAATTTCTGCATCTCCAACTAGTTTCAAAATGAAATAATCTAAGTCAAACCAATCAACGCAGGAAAGAACAGGCTTTAATTTAGTGTAGTGTTCAAAAATATTCGTTGTTTTTAGATAAAGCTCTTCAAACGAGTGCGGACTGGTGAAATGGTATGCCTCAAAGCATGCGACATCGCACAAGTATGGACATAGCAAATTGAATTTGGTTCTGCAGTGTGTGCACGATGTTGTAACAAACTAACAAATTGAAACATTGTACAGGTCGAAACCGGAACTTCAAACCCAATCCAGGCCCATTACTATTTTATGTACTAGATTACGAATCCGGAAACCGTTTGTTGCTACCTCTTGTAGTTTCTGACATCTGGGTGTGACGGACGGACAGTGGAAAATGATCGATGACAATAATATTGTCGTTTGTACTTTCTCTTGCCTATATCTATGTATAGGAAGGAAAGTATTGTTTTCATGTTGATTTTTCGAAATCGAGTTTTTACCGGATATACACGTTTTCAGACCCCCCTAAACCCCGAAAAAAACATCTTTTCAGCGATTGGTGCGTGCGCGCGTGCGTGCGTACGTGTGTGTGTGTGTGCGTGAACAAAATATCTCGAGAACGGAACATCTTACGCAGTTGAAACTTGGAACTTAAGTTAAGTACCACTAGAGGACCCAACACAAACATTTTCATCAAAATCGGTCAACCGGAAGTACTAGTTTATTCGTGTCATTTTTCACTTTTTTGCGATTTTATCAAAAACGGCTCCTAAAATTTTTTTAAAAAATCGCCTCATTTATTACAATTTTTATGCTCTACAAGATAGGGTAGGCGCCATGTTTGCTGAAATTTTTGGTTAGGCTATTTCTCATAAAAAATTGTTTTTTAAGATTGCGGCTTTAATATGCATTTAAGCGCAAAAATGTAGCGATTATTAAAAGTTGTAAAAAATTAAAAATCTACAACTTTTATTTCAAACATTTCTTTGTATAACGCGTAGTTTAGTGGTAATTATCAATTTTCTGTTTTCTCATGAAACGTGTAACAAATAGATTTTTTTTAAATTTCAGCATTTTACGACGAAAGTGTGTAATGAAATTTATAGGAAATTAAAATATCTACAACTTTTATCTAGAGAATTTTTCTCTACAGAGCCTAGTTTAGCGTGAAAGAGTGATTTTCCGTATTTTTAAGCCAAACTGAGATTGATTTTCATTTTGCGTATTTTACTCATGATTAAAATTAGGTTTTGTTTATTAAGGTTAGTTTTTTTGTTTATTTCTAAGTTTAATTACTAATGTAAGGTTATATTGCTAATTATTTGCATTGGCAAGAGAAAGTCGTACGAGTGTTTTACACCAGATTTTTAAAATTACTTTAAAAATTGCCACCAATGAGCGTGACGAATCGCTTTGAAATTACAACCCCTTTCCGGCTGGCAAGAAGCCCGTGCATACTGCAGACGCAATTACTAATTCTTACTTAAAACATTAAAAAATGTTTAAAAATATATCAAACACATTTGGTCTATTCTTTGCATACAATGCAACTGAAGTATGCAACGGATCTATTTTTACTTTCTGTTGCCTATATGAATATATAGGAAGGAAAGTGTTGTTTTAATGTCGAGTTTTTGAAATCGAATTTTCACCGGATCTGCACGTTTTCAGACCCCCTGAACCCAAAAAACATGTTTTTAGCGATTGGTCTTTGTGTGAACAGAATAACTCAAGAACGGAACCTCGTACGAACTTGAAGCTTGAAATTTAAGTTAAACACCACTACCGGACCCGACACGAACATTTTCATCAACATCGGTCAACTGGAAGTAGTAGTTTATTCGTGTAATTTTTCACTTTTTTGCGATTTTCTCAATAACAGGTCCAACGATTTTTTTAAAAAATCGCCTGGTTTACTAAATTTGTTATGTTATGTTTGCTGAAATTCTTGGCAAGGCCGTTTTTGCATAAAAATTTTTTTTTTAAAGATTGCGGCTTTAATATGCATTTTAGTGCTAAAATGTATATAATAAAAGTTATAGAGAATTTCAAATCCTACAACTTTTATTTCCAACATTTTTGTATAACGCTTAGTTTAGCGGTAATTAGCAATTTTCTGTTTTTCTCACGAAAACGTGTAAAAATAAATATATTTTTAAAAACTTCAGCATTTTACAACGAAAGTGTATGATAAAATTTATAGGAAATTAAAATATCTATAATTTTTATTTAGAGAATTTTTCTCTACAGAGCCTAGTTTAGCGTGAAAGAGTTATTTTCCGTATTTTTAAGCCAAACTGAGGTTGATTTTCATTTTGCGTATTTTACTCATGATTAAAATTAGATTTTGTTTATTAAGGTTAGTTTTTTTGTTTATTTCTAAGTTTAATTACCAATGTAAGGTTATATTGTTAATTATTTGCATTGGCAAGAGAAAGTCGTGTGAGTGTTTTACACCAGATTTTTAAAAAGACAAAATTGCCACCAACGAGCGTGACGAATTGCTGTGAAATTACAACCCCTTTCCGGCTGGCAAGAAGCCCGTGCATAGTGCGAACGTAGGCTAATTACTAATTCTTACTTAAAACATTAAAAAATGTTTAAAAATACGAGTATATCAAACACATCTGGTCTATTCTTTGCATTCCCATGCAACTGAAGTATGCAACGGATCTATTTTTACTTTCTCTTGCCTGTATGAATATATCGGAAGGAAAGAATTGTTTTTATGTCGATTTTTCGTAATCGAGTTTTCACCGGATCTAAACGTTTTCAGACACCCTGAACCCAAAAAAACATGTTTTTAGCAATTGGTCTTCGTGTGTGTCTATGTGTGAACAGAATATCTCAAGAACGGAACCTCGTACGAACTTGAAACTTAAGTTAGACACCACTACCGGACCCGACACGAACAATTTCATCAAAATCTGTCAACCGGAGTAGTAGTTTATTCGTGTAATTTTTCACTTTTTTGCAATTTTCTCAATAACGGGTCCTAAAATGTTTTTGAAAATCGCCTGGTTTACTAAATTTGTTATGTTTGCTGAAAATTTTAGCAAGGCCGTTTTTACGTAAAATTTTTTTGTTTAAGATTACGGCTTTAATATGCATTTTAGCGCCAAAATGTATATAATAAAAGTTGTAGAGAATTTCAAATCCTACAACTTTTATTTAAACATTTTTTTTGTATAACGCTTAGTTTAGCGGTAATTAGCAGTTTTCTGTTATTCTCACGAAAACGTGTAAAAAAATAGATTTTTTAAAAACTTCAGCATTTTACGACGATAGCGTAGGCTATAATAAAATTTATAGGAAATTAAAATATCTATAATTTTTATTTAGAGAATTTTTCTGTACAGAGCCTAGTTTAACGTGAAAGAGTTATTTTCCGTATTTTTAAGCCAAACTGAGGTTGATTTTCATTTTGCGTATTTTACTCATGATTAAAATTAGGTTTTGTTTATTAAGGTTAGTTTATTTCTAAGTTTAATTACTAATGTAAGGTTAAATTGTTAATTATTTTCATTGGCAAGAGAAAGTCGTGCGAGTGTTTCACACCAGATTTTTATAATGACTTAAAATTGCCACCAATGAGCGTGACGAATCGCTGTGAAATTACAACCCCTTTCCGGCTGGCAAGAAGCCCGTGCATAGTGCAGACGCAATTACTAATTCTTACTTAAAACATTAAAAAATGTTTAAAAATATATCAAACACATCTGGTCTATTCTTTGCATTCCCATGCAACTGAAGTATGCAACGGATCTCTTTTGTTTATTACACTTAAAGAAACAAGACGAAACTATTTTGTTTAGAACATTTGGAAAAGATGTTTATGTAGGTCGAAGGGGGGATAAACCGAGCTTGAAATCTCATAAATATTTATTTCTATCTCTCTCGTAACATTTAGAATTGTATGCAACGTCTGTTAAACCAAGGTTAAGCATGAGTACTTAAACTTAAAACTTAAAATGAGTACTTAACTTAAGAATCAATCAAATCGGTTGAACATCTTAAAGTTGCTTAATGTTTCTTCGTTCTTTAAAAGATACATTTCAATGTTATAATGACAAAATTTAAAATATTTTAACACAGCTTTCCGAAAATAAATTTGTCCTAGTTTTTGTCGCTTGTTTTTGTTTTGAAGTAGGTTACTCCTTCAAATGAACTAGTTTATTTTACGTAACTATCAATAATTTTTATAACTACTTAGGTAGTTTGATCCAAATTCAAATTATAGTTTATAAATATAACTTACAATTACGCCCGCGCTGTACGCTGGTTGGTTGATAACATCAGAAGGGTGAACTAAATAAACTGGTTAATATTATTTTGATTTTTTCCAATCTCATTTTATTTTTACTTTCTCTTGCCTATATGAATATATAGGAAGGAAAGTATTGTTTTCATGTCGATTTTTCGAAATCGAGTTTTCACCGGATCTATACGTTTTCAGACCCCCTGAACCCAAAAAACATGTTTTTAGCAATTGGTGTGTGTGTGTGAACAGAATATCTCAAGAGCGGAACATCGTACGAACTTGAAACTTGAAACTTAAGTTACATATCACTACCGGACCCGACCCGAACATTTTCATCAAAATCGGTCAACCGGAAGTAGTAGTTTATTCGTATAATTTTTCACTTTTTTGCGATTTTCTCAAAAACTAGTCCTACGATGTTTTTTAAAATCAACTGGTTTACTAAATTTTTTATGCTCTACAATATAGGGTAGGCGCCATGTTTGCTGAAATTCTGCTTGAGGCTGTTTTTACGTAAAAACATTTTCTTTTTAAGATTGCGGCTTTAATATGCATTTTAGCGCAAAACGTTATATAATAAAAGTTGTAGAAAATGTAAAATTCTACAACTTTTATTTCAAACATTTTTTTGGATAACGCTTAGTTTAGCGGTAATTTGCGATTTTCTGTTTTTTTTCTCACGAAAACGTGAGAAAAATCGATTTTTTTAACATTTCGGTCTTAGTATGCATTTTACGACAAAAGTGTATATAATTAAATTTATAGAAAATTAAAAGATCTACAACTTTTGTTTAGAGCATTATTCTCTACAGAGCCTAGTTTAGCGTGAAAGCGTGATTTTCCGTATTTTTAAGCCAAACTGAGTTCGATTGTCATTTTGCGTCATTCACTCATGATTAAAATAAGGTTATGTTTTTGAGGTTAGTTTTTGTTTATTTCTAATATTTTATTAATAATGTTAGGTTTATTACTAATTATTTGCATTGGCAAGAGAAAGTTGTGTGAGTGTTTCACACCAGATTTTTTTTTTCTAGAGGTCTGCCCATTTCAAGTGATCAATTAAGTAAGTATTGCTTAACCATGTCTTAATAAAATTACGTTAGGTTTTTGGATTCCTACAACATGATTACAAAATCCAAATATAATTTTATTATTTTTATTTTTTTTGTATTTAATTCAATGACAGCCATTTTCATTTTCTTTTTGCGATTTTCCCAAAATCGCAAAAAAGTGAAAAATTACACGAATACACTACTACTTCCGGTTGACCGATTTTGATGAAAATGTTCGTGTCGGGTCGTCTAGTGGTCTCTAACTAAAGTTTCAAGTTTCATGTTCGTACGATGTTTCGTTCTTGAGGTATTCTGTTGGCACGCGCACACACACACACACACACACACACACACACCAATCGCTAAAAACATGTTTTTTGGGTTCAGGGGGGCTGAAAACTTGTAGATCCGGTAAAAACTCGATTTTGAAAAATCGACATGAAAACAATAGGCCTACTTTCATTCCAATATATTCATATAGGCAAGAGAAAGTAAAAAGTTTGTTGTAATTTGACTGAAATTTTGTTCTAAAAACACGGAAGTCATCTCATTTTAGGGAACAAAAATTTCTCGGCCGCCTCCATAGCGTAGTGGTAGCACGCTGTCCTACCACACGGAGATCCCGGGTTCGATTCCCAACTAGGGTCTAGAAATTATAACAAGTCACAACGTAACGTTCCATAACCCACTATAGTCGCTAATGGCCAAACTGTTGATGCGACTTTAAATCAATAAATTTAAAAAAATAAAAACATTTCTCAATTTTTACGAGGGAGTTCCCCCGGATCCCTTTTTGGGGTACGGATGTGGTGTGCTCTTCTATCATATATATCCATTCCCCCAAAGCCAAGTCCTAGTTACGCCACTGATTAACAGGGTGGAAAGTAGATGCTTTTCAGAGGGCCCGGCATACTGATACGCATACTTTACCACTCAGTGAAGAAGGCAATGGTAAACCACCTCACTTCTCATTTTACGTACAGTTCAGCCGTCCTTAGTTTGCTCCTACTATCAACAAGCCAAAGCCAGCTACTACAGGGTGCACCCTAGAGTCCACGACTTTATGGATGTCATATTCCTATTAAGTTAACTATGTTTTAAATTATAAGTTCCTTAAGTACTTAAAACATTAGTCATAGATATGATGTAGGCCTAACAATTTCATTTTTATAAAAATACTTTTAAAAGTATTTTGTATTTAAATACTTTTGAAAGTATTTTGTTGTTACTTTTTAATCAGCGTGTACACATTTTTGTATAATGCACATGCTCAGTGACATCATTATTTGTTTACAGTAGGAGCAAACTAAGAAAGGCTGGACTGTAGTAAATTATTCAAACCAGTCTTTCAACTATTATAGATGACCTAAACAAAAAACAAAAAACAATTGACCAAAAACCAAAAAAGATGACAAAAAACAATTAACCATTGAACCCAAAAAACATGTTTCTGGCGATTAGTCTGTGTGTGTGTTGTTTAGGTCATCAGCCAAAAGGCTGGATTGAACCTCTTGAGGTTTTACTTAGTAAAAACGAGGAGTGAGGTGGTTTACTATTGCCTTCCTCAACGAATTGAAAGAATACGCTTATCGGCATGCCAAGCCCTCCGAAAAGCACCCACTTTCCACCCTGCAAATGACACCTTCACTTCATTTACCATAGGGACTGGCTGTATAGTGAAATTCATTACTCTCAGAGAGATAACTGACTAGTGTCTTTTACACCTCTACCTCTTCTGTTCTTAAATAGTTAAGTGATAATTGGCTGACTCTATGTAAAGAAACAGAACTATTTTTTGTAGCCCTGGAACCAACATATTGAGTGCAATTAATTTAACACTGCACCACCTTGTTATGGGTAAATAAAAATATGACTGTCTGTGTGTGTGAACAAAATATCTTAAAAACGGAACATCATACGAAGCTGAAAGTTGAAACTTAAGTTAGGAACCTCTAGAGGACCCGACACGAACATTTTCATCAAAATCGGTCAACCGGAAATAGCCTACTAGTTTATTCGAGTCATTTTTCCCATTTTTTAAATTTTCTCAAAAACGGGTCCTAGGATTTTTTTAAAAATCGCCTTATTTACTACATTTTTTATGCTCTACAAGAAAGGGTTGGCGCCATGTCTGCTGAAATTCTTGGTGAGATTGTTTTCTGGTAAAAAAATTGTTTTTTAAGATTGCGGCTTTAATATGCATTTTAGAATGTATCTAGTAAAAGTTGTAGTGAATTTAAAATTCTACAACTTTTATTTCAAACATTTTTTGTAAAACGCTTAGTTTATCGGTAATTAGCGATTTTCTGTTTTTTTCTCACGAAATCGTGTAAAAAAAATCGATTTTGTTAAGATTTCAGCCTTATTATGCATTTACGACAAAAAGTATAAGCAAATTTATAGGAAATTAAAAGATCTACAACTTTTATTCAGAGCATTTTTTCTCTACAGAGCCGAGTTTAGCGTGAAAGAGTGATTTTCTGTATTTTTAAGCTAAACTGAGGTTGATTTTCACTTTACGTTTCTCACTCATGATTAAAAAAAGATTATGTTTTTTGAAGTTAGTTTTTTTGTTTATTTCTAATGTTTTATTACTAATGTTAGTTTATATTGTTAATTATTTGCATTGGCAAGAGAAAGTTGTGTGAGTGTTTCACACTAGATTTTTTTTGTTTATTACTAACGTTAAAATGTATGGGGGTCATTATTTGCATTGGCAAGAGAAAGTTGTGTGAGTGTTTCACACCAGATTTTTTTTAAATATATTAGAATTTTTAAGTTATAAATACTTAATTTATTTGTAAACAAGTAAGTTAAGATTAACTTAAAATTACGTCAATATTTTTATTTTTACTTATACTTGAAAAAATGTATTACTGATACTTGTTACGGTTGACATAAAATGATAAATATTTTAGAAAATATCTATGCATAAACATTAATATTATGTAAAAGTATATTTATATGTAATACAAAAAAAATATTTTTAACTTTAATGATAAATGTTCGTAAACAACCGAAATATCACATCTGTTAAAATGAAAACTTGGTTAATATCTATTAAGTTTACGAATAAGCGTAGGTGTTAAGTTAAAAATTGTTTTGGCTCTGTTACAAGGAGGGGGAATTTTTTATAGTGCCATATATATATAATAATATCAGTTTTAATGGTTATTAAAGAGTGTAACTACCATTTTGAACTAGTTTATTTTTTATTTTGCACTTTGTTTTTATTAACGAAATTAAACAGTTATATTAACGATGTTAATTATAAGTTTAAAGTGAACTTACCTAAGTTATTTACGACACACCTGCAAGTAGTTTGCCAGTTATGACAGTTTACAAATAAATCTACTAATAAGTGTTTCTTGTATATTTATGTTATTTAAATTTACTTTTACATAATTTAAATTAATATTATCAAGTATTGTGTTAGATGAAATTGCCCAATATCATTATAACTATTTAATTTGTTTATAGAGTAAAAATAGAGATAAACTATACACATTAAAGTTCATGGAAAAAGAATTCATTGTACATTAAGGGGGGTCATGTACCTTTAAATTGCCCATAACAGGTAGATGGAGTGTTAAATTAATTGCATTCGATCTGTTGGTTCCAGGGCTACAAAACAATAGTTCTGTTTCTTATCACATAATCAGCCAATTATATGACTGAACTATTTAAGAAGAGAAGAGGTAGAGGTGTTTTTACACCTCAATCTATACTAGTTCGAGTTATCTCCTCTGAGAGTAATGAATTTCACTATACACCCAGACCCTGTTGTGAATGAAGTGAAGGTGTTATTTGCAGGGTGGGAAATGGGTGTTTTCAGAGGGCCAGGCCCTCTGAAAACACCTTCATAACCTACATAACCCACTACTTAAAACACCCACTAATTATAGCGGATTTAATATTTATATAATGAAATAGCAGATTTATATCCGCTATTACAGCAGATTTATTATATGTTTTATACAGCGGATTTAATGTATGTTTAGGATTTTATTATGGAATTTTATTATGGAGGATTTTAGGAAAGATTATGGGCAAACGATCGGTTGGAAGAAGAAGAACCTCCTGGCTACGGAACCTGCGAGAGTGGTTTAATTTGTCATCCATCGACCTATTTAGAGCTACAGTTTCCAAGGTCAGGATTGCCATGATGCTAGCACACCTTCATAATGGAGATGCTACATGAAGAAGAGAGGATTTTATTGTTGTTTAGGTCTTCAGCCAAAAAGCTGGTTTGAACCTGTAGAGGTTTTACTAAGTAAAACGAGGAGTGAGGTGGTTTACCATTCCCTTCCTCACTGAATTGTAAAGTATGCTTATCAGCATGCCGGACCCTCTGAAAAGCACATATTTTCCACTCTGCAAGTGACACCTTCATTTCATTCACCACAGGGTCTGGCTGTATAATGAAATTCATTACTTTCAGAGGAGATAACTCTGATTAGTGTCTTTTACACCTCTACCTCTTCTGTTCTTAAATGATTCAGTCATTTAATTGGCTGACCATGTGATAAGAAACAGAACTATTTATTTTAGCCCAGCAACAACAGATTGAGAGTAAATAAGGAGTTTATTAAAGAAATGAATTAGCAGACCTTAATTATTGTTAAATGGAATAATTTTTGGCCTTTTATCCAAAACCCAGAAGTGAAGGTGTTATTTGCAGGGTGGGAAGTGGGTGTTTTCGGAGGGCCTGGCCCTCTGAAAACACCCACTTACATAACCCACTACTTTAAACACCCACTAATTATAGCGGATAATTACAGCGGATTAATGTTCATACTCTATACTCTGTTGTTCATACTCTATACTTCATGCTGAATTGACAACAGAACGTAATTCTCAGAACACGAGCACCCCCACACCGCACTAGGTGATGTCAATAGCCGATAATTTATGTTTAGTACAATTACTATCTGCCCATAACAGACAGGTGGAGTGTCAAATTATTTACACTCAATCTGTTAGTTGCAGGGCTAAATTAAATAGTTCGGTTTCTTATCACATGGTCAGTCAATTAAATGACTGAATCATTTAAGAACAGAAGAGGTAGAGGTGTAAAAGACACTAATCAGAGTTATCTTCTCTGAAAGTAATGAATTTCATTGTACAGCCAGACCCTGTGGTGAATGAAGTGAAGTTGTCATTTACAGAGTGGAAAATATGTGCTTTTCAGAGGGCCTGGCATGCTGATAAGCGTTCTTTTTTCATTCAGTGAGGAAGGCATTGGTAAACCACCTCACTCCTTGTTTTACTTAGTAAAACCTCTAGAGGTTCAGCCTTTCGGCTGTTGACCTAAACAACAACAACAACGACTACAGAAGTATTCAGCAAATCTTTTTTAATTAGTTAATTTAATTTAAAATCACATAGAAATCAATGCATATTCATTTTTTGTTTAAATTTATTTATAGTTCCAAAATTCCAACACATCCAGTAATCCAGAATTTTCAGTAATCTGGCACCTTCTCGGTCGCGAACAGCCCGGACTACTGAGATTCTACTGTATACGGATAAGGATTACATAATAAAACTGAGATACAATATTTAAATATAAAATAATGATATTATCCGAATATATTCACTAATGAAATAAAAATTTGACATTATCTTGTAAAAATGTTCGCCAAAGTCAGCTGTTTAACAGCTGATTTTCGGAGACGAAGGTTCCTGGTTCAAATCCTAGTAAAGGTAGTTACTTTTATACAAATTTGAATACTAGACAGTGGTTGCCGGTGTACTTTGATGGTTGGGGTTCAATTAACCATACTCTCTCAGGAGTGGTCGACCTGGGTCTGTACAAGACTACACCTCATTTACACATCATACACATCATCCTCAACTCATTGGGTCATGGGGTTGCTTATTGTTCTCAATTGAACAGATTGCAACGTACACATATTAGGAATTAAAAAAAAAAAAATCTTGTAAAAATAACCAGGATTTCAATTCTTTTAAAAAGTTAACTATTTTTACACATGAAGTTACATTTAAAGGTAAATAATTAAAAATCTTCAATGAACTAAAGGAGAAAAAACTACGGTGTGCTTTAATGTTGAGTTTTATCAAAACTCGATTTTTCAACTATAATCGACTTGAATACACTTTAGAATTACTCAGTATGTTCCCACCTCTAATAAAAAATATTTTGAGTACTCTGTACACATACAGATATCTTAATTAATATTGAATTAAGTTCTACAGTAATTTTCAACACAACTATATTTTGACTCTAAATCCCATTTTATTGCAATGGTTAGCATCAGTAAACCCTAGTTGTTCTATTTCCAGCTATGTCCAAGATCAATCATTTATTATAAACAATTAATTGTAAATGGAAATTAAAAACATCAAATGAAAGAAAGCAGAGGGAAAAATAGAAAAAGAAGGAGGTAAGGGGGGAGAGAGAGAGAGAGAGAGAGAGAGAGAGAGAGAGTGAGTGAGAGAATTTATTTTTTCCTCTTACTTCTTTTTCTCCTACTTTCAATTTCCTTTTGTTGTTAAATACTCTCTCTTCCCACCTTCCTTTTCTAATTCATTCTCCTCCCTGTATTTGTTCATCTTTCTTTTCACTTTCCTTCTATATCTCTGTTTTCTCTGTCTTGCTTTGCATTTCCCCATTGCTCCTCATATTCTTTCTTTACTTAAATATTCACCATTTTTTGCATGCTCTCCCTCTCTCTCTCTCTCTCCCCATAATTCTCTCTCTTTTCCCCTTATCCCTCTATTTCTACCACTCTCGTCTTCTTTTGCTCCCTCTCCACTCCCAACCCTCGCTTGTTCTCTCTCTTTCCCCTTCTCCCTCCCACACTTAATTCCGCTCACTTCCTCTCAATTTCTCTCCCCTAACCCTTACTACTCTCTATTTCACTCCCTCTACATTTCTCAATTTTCTCCCTTATTTCCTCTCCCACATGCATGTATATGCGCGCACGCACATACAACTCTTTTTCTCTTTCTAAGGATAAGAAATTTATGGAAAGAACAGTTCCTGTACTGTGAGCCTCCAAGAACTTAAAATTGTGATAAGTGAATTAAAGTTCATATTATAAATTATTACAATTTAACGTTTTTCAATTCACTATGCTGTTCGGCTGTATAATGTATTCATTCAATATTAAAGTATCTACTTTAATACAGACCAATCGCTAAAAACATGTAGATCCAGTGAAAACTCAATTTTGAAAAATCAACATGAAAACAATACTTTCCTTCCTATATATTCATATAGACTTTGCGATTAGTATCATGTAGGGGCCTTCAGGCCAGCCCAGTCAGTTAGCTGGTAGAGAATCGATATTAATTGTTAAGTAACACCAGTTAGGCAAGCGACTTTGTACTTTGTATGACAAAAAAAAATTATAACAAAAAAAGCGGCAAGCAAATTGGGTGGGTTTCAATAATGTACAGTTCCCCACAAAAAAAAATTTGGTGTGAAACACTCACATAACTATCTCTTACCAATGCAAATAATTAACAATATAACCTAAAATTAGTAAAAAAACATTAAAAATATACAAAAAACTAACCTCAATAAACATAACCTAATTTTAATCATGAGTGTAAGTTGCAAAATGAAAATCAACCTCAGTTTGGCTTAAAAATACGGAAAATCACTCTTTCATACTAAACTAGGCTCTGTAGAGAAAAATTTTCAAAATAAAAGTTGTAGATCTCTTAAAATTTTCTATAAATTTGATTATACACTTGTGTCGTAAAATGCATACTAAGGCTGAAATCTTTAAAAAATAAATCGATTTGTTTTTACATTTTCGTAAAAAAATCATTATAAAAAAAATGTTTGAAATAAAAGTTGTAGGATTCTAAATTGTCTACAACTTTTATTACATACATTTTTGCGCTAAAATGTATATTAAAGCCGCAACCTTAAAAAAACAATTTTTTATGAGAAAACAGCCTTCCCAAGAATTTCAGCAGACATGGCGTCTATCCTATCTTGTAGAGCACAAAAAATTAAGTATACGAGGCGATTTAAAAAAAAAGTCGGAGCAATTTTTAAGAAAATCGCAAAAAAGTGAAAAATTACACATATAAACTACTACTTAAGGTAGACCAATTTTGATGAAAATGTTTATGTCTGGTCCTCTAGTGGTATCTAACTTAAGTTTCAAGTTTCAACTTCGTACGATGTTCCGTTTTTATGAGATATTCTGTTCACACACAGACCAATTGCTAAAAACAAGTTTTTAGGGTTCAGGGGGTCTGAAAACATGTAGATCCGGTGAAAACTCAATTTTTAAAAATCAACATGAAAACAATACTTTCTTTCCTATATATTCATATAGACAAGAAAAAGTAAAAACTAAAAAAATGTCATTTTAACCTTTACCTTAAATCTCTTTTTAAATAATTTAATTAAGTGACAGTTAAAAATAAAAAAAATTTTTTTTTAAAGCAGTGGAAGCAAATTGAGGTAATTAAAAATAATAAAAACGAAATCAACAATAAAATCTGTTTCATTTATTAACTAATATAATTATTACAATTTCATTAATAATTATACATCTGTACAATTAAATATATTTATATTTATAAATTAATTAATAATTAGCATTTCACAATATAATTTAATTAAATAAATAGGCAATTAATATTAAATTACAATAAAACTATTAATTTGACCAATTATCTTAGTACTGTACATTAAGTTTTTCAGGCTTCTTTTACCCTTAATATTTCATTATATATGCAAAAACAAAATAATTAAAAAAAACAGTGTAATCTGTGTACAATATAAAATCAAAAATTGATAGTCTAAATGGGGTTGGACGCAGAAAATAATTATAAATGGTAGTATGAATTTGTTTAAAATATAAATATTGTCGTAATTGACCAATTTTTACTAAGTAATTAAATTGGGATTAGTATAAAAACAAAAGGTCATATTGCTGGTGGAGAAAATATAGTACAGAGTGACTTTGTAGTCCTGTTACCCAATTGTTAATGTCTGGTGGTAATTTTTTTTTAAGAACGGGGAATTTTGTTTTGTAACACAAAGTTGGTAGTCCTACTCAACCGGTATAGATAAGGCAGTGTGAGTTGATTCTCCTTGAGCTGTGTAAAATTTTGTGCAGTTTCTGGTCGTGTTACGGACAGAATGTTTTTTACCCTAGAACAGGTTTTCATTCTTGAACAATATTTTGCTACAAAATCGTACACGAGTGTAAATGAATTTTCAAATTAAACTTGTTGGTGTTCCTCCACCAGAAAAAATATAAATTTTTAGGCTAAAAAACCGATTTCAAGAAACAGATAGTGTTTGCGACACAAAACGTAGTGGTTGACATATTCTCCTGACAGATGACGTTTTAGAAAATGTGAAAACATGATTGCTCAATTCTCTACGGAAAAGTTTACGAAATTTTTCTCGCAAGTTGTTTAATCATATTCGAGTGTTCAGAAAGCTGCTAAAATATAAAAATTGTACCCGTATCACGCATGATTAATCCATCAGCCTCCAGATTTAAACAAGCAATTGTTCTAGGGTAAAAGAAATTCTGTTCATAACTCAACCAGAAACTACACAAAATTTTACATAGCTCAATATAGAGACTGGCCTGCCTAGGGATATGTGGTGCAATGTGCACTGGTCCAACGGCCGCTATGGAGGCGATGGTTGATTTGCCTCCTTTTCATGTGCAAGTGAGGGGAGAGGCGATTGGAACTGCCTTGAGGCTGGAGGACGGGATCGGGGTCCCATCAGTGGAGATGGGCCACACTGAGATCTTCAAGGTCTGAAGGGATGGGTGTGGTATGTGGTCCTTGGGACCGTATGAGCAGATCATACAAATTCTCCGACACACTGAGGATGAAAATTTTTGATCGTTTAGGCCGGTGAGGCCGGAAGGGGCTACCTTTTGGTATATTGAAGGCCCTGTGATGAGTGGAAGAGCGGGATTGGGGGCCTGGGGGTCCGGGGGAATGACTTCCCTGGCCCTTGGGTGTAACATGACCGTCTTCCAAGATGAAATATGGGCCATGGAGGTCTGTGCGGAGAGGCGTATTGTAAGGCGCCTCAGTGGGTCGCACATTTATATTTTTGCAGTTGCATTGTGGGTGGCTGCAAAGGTATAGCACTGTTGGGTGGGGATGTGTTAACACCTGCTCAGGTAAGTGCATTAAATCCTAGGCAGACCCTGCGCTTTATCGAAGGTGCGGGCCTTGCATAAACTAGGAATGGGGGCAATCACAAAAGATCTTTTAGGTCGCGGTGAGGAGGGGCTGGAGAAGCCCGAACGCCCTTGTTATAATGAATGAATGAATGAATACATAGCTCAAGGAGAATCAACTCACGCTGCCGTATCTATACCGATTGAGTAGGGCTACCAACTTCGCGTTAAAAAACAAAATTTCCCTTTTTTAGAAAATATTGCCAGACATTTACCAATTGCGTAACAGGACTAAAAAATCACTCTGTAGAATGGTATTACCTTTCTTTAATCTACACGCGCTTGATTATTTCGCCCGTTTTGTAACATCTAAATAATGCACTACCATTGCTGAGACGAGTTTTTTCCGTTACTGCCGCTGACTATAATCGTGGTATGTACAAAATATTTTAATGTATTTACTTTAATGATTATAGTCATATTCACGAAAGAAAACACCCGTTTTTAAACAGCAATATCTTTTGAACCGTTGTGTGTAAAAACAATTACGATACATGAAATTAAAGGTTGTTTTACTGTTGGTAACAGGATTACATTAACATATAATACTTTGTAGCCCAATACATTTTAAAGTACGTGTGAACAAAGTAATAGTACTTAGAAGTTGGGTATACTGGAAAAGCGGTTAAAAACAGGGTACTTTTTATGCGTAATTCATTATATTTAATATACTATTAATTGGAGTTGCGTTTGAGAAGCCACGGTGAAAGGTTGTGTTTTGTCTATCGCTCTCTTATCAGTATTGTGTACTGTCGTTTGCATTGCTACGATGCCGATCGAAATAAATGTGTACCGTGCGCGTATAGGCCTGCATACCGCTTCTGTTCACTATTGTCGGCCTAGTTTGTTCATATTTAATTATTCTAGTTTTCTTAAATTTTTTGGCCCGTCTCTGGAAAACTGCTTCTTTTATGGCCTTGTTTTGTTAGTGATTTTAATAATCGGTGGTGTTGAAACTAACCCAGGACCCGTCACATTAGAAGATTTATGGGAAAAAATGCGTGGTCTGGACACTATTAGCAACGACATCGGGGAATTAAAAAATTCTATTAAAGAAGTGATAGCGTTTAACTCGAGTTTGCAGCAGGAAGTAAGCGTTTTACGCGAAAAAATTGTTACTGCCGAACGCGAAAATAGATTGCTTCACGTAAAAATGGACCGACTTGAGCAATTTTCGCGACGAAATAATCTTATTTTCTATAATGTGCAGGAGGGAAAGGACGAAGATTGGGATAGATCCGAAGAAATAGTGTCTAATATTATTAAAAATGAACTGGGTGTCAACATTTCAAACTATGATATAGAGAGGGCTCATAGACTTGGGCGTAGGTGTGGTAAAAACAGGCCTATTATCATTAAATTTAGTAATTATAAAACGAAAATGGCAATTTTGACTGCAAGTAAAAAACTAAAAGATTCTGGTATCGCTGTGTCAGAGGATTTCACTAAGAAAATTAGGGAAATACGCGATGAATTAAAAGGTTACATGTTCGATGCCAGAAAGCAGGGCATAGATTTTATTGTAGCATAGATTTTATTGTAGCATTTTATGCTACAATAAAATATGACAAACTGGTTGTTAATGGAAAATACTATTGTTTATCGGACTTAAAGGGCGAAAATACAGAGTCTAGCATAGTGCACCAGTTGCCGGTCACTAACGAAAATACCTCTACTGAGTCACAAAATCTGGTTCCTTCAAGCGCCGAAGCCCACCTGAGAAGGCAGGAAGTTGGTAATGGAGAGCAGGGGCGGCGAACTCCTGAGCATAAAAAATCTACAGACGGAACGCACGTGGAATTTTTTTTTAGCAAAGGTAGTGGGAATTTTAGCGCAGATACAGAAAATTCACCTGTAGAAACTCAAAATAGCACAGGATCGTCTAAAAAGGGAGCAGTCTCCAGGAAAGGGAATTGCACAAGTGATGTACGTCGGTGGCTTAAAGAGGGCACAGTTACTTGCAGCAAATCTAAAGGGCCCGCCCTTACATCGAGAGACAGAGTAGGAAGTGTATAGTGGGAGTGGAGTGCGGGGAGTGCGGCGAATGCCGGTAGCAGTGTGTCAGAACTAATGCCTGAACTTAGTATGGTAGGAACTCAAAATAACAACTTAGGTAAGTCGACCAACATTTTATTTTGGAATTGTCATGGCATCTCCACCCTTTTTTCTCTTGATGGTACAGAGTTATCGGAAATTAAAACAAATGAAATAATTTTTTTAAGTGAAACATGGGATCATAATCCGTTATTAAATATTAACAATTTTTCTGAGTACGACTGTATCCAAAAAGAGGCTGAAAAACACAGCTCACGGGGCCGGGCATCCGGAGGTCTACTCCTACTAGCTAAAAAAGGCATAAAATTTAAAACACTCTCTATTAATAAATTTTTTATATTTATTGAAATTACTTATAGGAATGCCATTATTATTGTTGGGGGCGTTTATTTGAACCCGCAGTGCGTTGACGATGGCCTAACCGAACTATCAGCTTTGTTTGAAAGGGAGGCGGAACTGTTTTTCTCTTACCCGGTATTAATAGGAGGCGATTTTAATTGTAGGGTGGGAAATTTAAATCAGTCGCTAGACAATTTGAACTTTAATTACTCGAGGTTATCGTCAAACAGGATTTCAAATGACGAAATCGTTAACTCAGGTGGGAGAAGGTTAGTCCGTCTAATGGAAGATAATATCTTTTATGTCATAAATGGTCGTAGCATTAGCGATAACCCAGGTCAGTTTACCTTTTTTAACGAAAATGGTAAAAGTACAGTAGATTTAGTGTGGTCGAACTATTTATCGTTTGATATCCTTGAGGATTTATCTGTTTGCGACTTAATATTAGCTTCTGACCACTTACCGATCTCTGTGAAAATAAATGCTGATTTTATTCCTGGTAATCGCTTAAAGACGAGCAACAAAATCTGCCCCAAATATGTTTGGTCTGAAGAGCGTAAACATGATTTTAAAAATTCTATGCAGGTAAAACAGGTTCCCTTGTCTGACTTCAATGATGCAAATTTTATGTATAATACTTTAATAAATACTATTAAAATTGCCGCTGGGGATTTGGGCATGGTAAGACACTCGACTACTGGCAAAATGATGCCAAAAAATAAACCTTGGTATGATCACGAATGTCAATTCTTAAAAAGATCGTTACGCAAAAAATATAGGCAGGCAAAAGCTGAAAATTTTTCGGATGTATCCCTGAATTTGTTTTTAGAAGAAAAAGTTAAATATAAAAAAATTCTTACCGTAAAAAAAATTAATTATTATAACGATTTAAGAGAAAAATTATCGAACACAAAGAATACGACAGAATTTTGGCATGTCGTAAAAAAATTTCGCGGTGTGAGTAGCACTCCTAACTTAATAGGTCTGGGAGAATGGGCTAATTTTTTAAGGATTAAATTCTCACAAGGGGGAAGGCTAAACGCGGAGTCTTACTACTTTCAAGACGCGCTGCATCCAGTACTGGACACTGATATATCCCTGACGGAAGTATTGGTTTCATTACGGAAAATGAGAAATAAGAAATCTCCTGGATGCGACGGCATCGCATATGAATTTCTTAAAAATTTACCAAGTGACTGGGTAAATTATATTGTGAATTTTTTTAATACAATTTTTGTATCTGAAGATGCAGTGGGTGATTGGGTGAAAATAAAGATATTCTTTCTACACAAAAAAGGCGATCGCCTAACTCCGACTAACTATAGAAGTATAGCTTTAATAAATACACTTTTTAAATTATTTAGCCGCGTATTAGAAAGAAGACTGTCCGAGTGGGCAGAATTGTGTAAACTTTTACCAGAATGCCAGAGCGGGTTCCGAAGGTCACGGGGCTGCATTGATAATATATTTGTCTTTAACTCAATCATTTACAAGCAGCTAGAACTAAACAACAAAAAATTTTATGCTCTTTTTGTCGATTTCGAAACAGCTTTTGACTCCGTCCCCCACTGTACTCTTTGGAATCGTTTAGGGTTATTAGGGTTCAGTAGTAAAATTATAAGGGTTTTAAGTAATCTGTATAGGAATTCCGGTATTTTTGTAGAAAAAGACGGGGAACAATCAAAACTAATTCAACCTTCTAGAGGAATTTTGCAAGGCGACCCGGCAAGCCCCCTCCTCTTTTCAATGTATATTTGGGATATTGAGCGGTTTTTTAGGGATAGGGGTTGTCACGGTGTTTGCATTGACAATAATAACGACGTGCTAATGCTCCTCTTCGCTGATGACGTTATTATAAAGGCGGATAGTGCCTCTGACCTAAGATATAAACTTAATTGTCTCTCCGAATATTGCAAAAATTTATACCTAACTGTAAATATTAATAAAACAAAAATTATTAATTTTCATAAGGGCAGAACAAAAAAGGTGAAACCTTTTTATTATAGAGGGAATGCGTTAGAAATAGTCCAATCATATGGATACTTGGGGGTTAGATTTGCGTCATCCGGCAGATTTGGATTATTTTCCAGAGAGGTAGTTAAGCGCTCTAAAAGCCATAGTGAATCAGTAATTCAGATCTTAAAGAAAGCAAAATCTGATTCATGGAGCTCGAAGTTAAAATTATTCGATTCAATTGTAACACCCTCTTTACTGTACGCTTCCGAAGTGTGGGGCCTCAGCTATTTAAATATTATAGAAACCGCCCAATTATATTTTCTTAAGCGAGTTCTATTTGTGGGAAAGACTATTCCGAGCTGGTCAATACGCCTTGAATTAAAACGTTTAAATTTATCGCACAATATTTTCATACGGACAATTAAGTGGTTTAAAAAAATTATTGAGATGCCAGACGATCGTCTGCCTAGATTGTGTTATAAAATGTTGGTGGACTCAAGCAATAATACGCTTAGAGAAGTAACAAAACAAAAATTTAATTGGGTATTTCTTTTAAAAGAACAATTTCATTTGGCTGGTGTACATAACGTATTGGTTGATGGGGAAGTAAGGGTAGAAGAACTAACGTCGAATTATATGAGTATAATAGAAAGCCACGCTAGCGCGGTTTTTGCGCAGGATATTCAAGCTGCTATAAATACAAATTCCTTTTCTATGTATAAAGAATTAAACCCAAACTTTGAGTTAGGCGAGCAGTTTTTGTATAGGTTGCCAATGCAACATATGAGATGCATCACTCAATTGCGCTTAGCGACTGATAGATTTGTTTATTTACATGTTAAAGGGAGGGGAACATTTATAAATAGTGATAAAGTATGCCCTATCTGCAACCTAAAGGAAAATGAAACAATTAGTCATATTTTACTTAAGTGTCCTATGTATAGAGATATAAGAATTAGTCTTTTTAGCAAGTATTTAAAAAATATCTTATCAGAAAGGGGAAAATTATTAGTTTTATTATCCAATTTAAACAAGGATAAAATTAGTAATCTGTATTTATTTATAGTAAAAGCAATGGAAATAAGATTAATGATAATGGGAGAGAATAACACGTAACTAAATTACTTGTTCAATTATTCTATCAAATACAGCATTTTCACCAAATTTATATATTTTGTATTTGTTTTTGTTTAATTGTAATATTGTTTTTTCGCAACTCTATTTGTATAAGGTTAGTCCTTACAAACAAATTATTGTAAATAAATAAATAATAAATAAATAAATAAATAAATAAATATACTATTAATTTTCGAAAATGTTAATGTATATCCTTTAATCAACAATAAAACAAGCTTTAATTTGATGTATCGTAATTGTTATTACGTACAACGGTTCAAAAGATATTGCTGTTTAAAGATACATGTTTTCTTTCGTGAATTCGACTATAAGTCTACTTTATATTGGTTACAAAACATTTAAACAGGCTATAATTTTGACAATAGTAAAAATTAACAGCAACAACGATAATTGCTGCTTTGCCTAGATGTATTTTAATATAACGGACTTTCGCGACAATGGACTGTGGCCTTCCCATTTAGTCTGTTATAACACGGTCCTACTTTGAAGGATGCCACAAGCCTGGTGACAAAGAATAGCATGAAATTTGAAGGTAGATCGGATACTTTCAGGACACGTAGTGATCTTTTGTACCCGTTAAAAACTTAGAGAAGGTAAAAAATAATATTATTGCTTTAAGGTAGTTATCCCTTTTCTACCCTTTAAAAAACTAAGCATATACATTTATTTTCAGAACTAGCGTTTAGGGACGGGTATAAAAATAATTATTGCTTAGGCTTCCTACAAATTATCAACGGAACAAACATGGTGAATTTCAACTCACTATGTTATAATGACAGAATACCAAAAATGGGTACTAATGAACAGCCAAACTACCAAGATTACACTGTAATAACAATAAAAAAAAGATATTAATAATTGATAATACTGTTTCTAAAGAAGACAAAAATACCCACAGATAAATCTAGGGTGCTAGGGTAATAAGAGTACAAGCCACAAAATTACGTCAGTATTCTGATAATCCTTTTTTTTTCTTTTAGATGTAATATACATGTGAGCTTGTTCTGCTGCACTGACTTGCTATAGCTTCCCTCAGAGTTGTTTAGTAAGGTGCACATTTCAAGATGCTTCACCCATGCGGTAGCCCTGGATAAGTGAAGCACTCTATTGAACATGCATGATGGAACGTTTCTTAAATAAAATTATCTTGAGTTGGTAACCACCCTCACAGATGGGAATCTACGGGCATCACAAGGTGTAAATCAGGCATAAATGAATCTAAGCTATACGAACAAAATAAAGAGAATGAACATCAGTTACACCAAAGAAAGAAGAGCCTATAACGAAACAATTCCAAGAGTTTGGGATGCAATCACGGTTACTTTACTAGACGGTAGGGTTCATCAACAATATGCGAAGTGACAAGCCCCGCCCTCTGACGTCACTGGTCACCAGCGATAGCCGATGCACGATAAGTACCGGTCAGTCTGTGATGTTGATTTTTCTTAATACAGTCTGTAATACTTTACTAGTCTTTAATAATGGTGGTGTTGTGCGATTGCCAGGTGTTCTAATCACGATAGACACCAAAAGGAGTTGCGCATTATTTTACCATTTTCCAAAGACCATTGAAACTAGATTGAAGTGGATAAATGCTTGCAAGCAGGCCGATTCATTTTCTGCTGATAGTGGTTGCATGTGTTTAGTACATTTCGACGAATCGGATTATGTTCGCAATTTAAAGTCCAAGTTGCTACATCTTCCATTAAAACGTGTTTTAAAGACGAATTCAGTACAATATTTAAATTTGCTGATTTGTAGTGCCGTTCTACATCCAGTGGATGTAAAAATCGAGCAGAGAAACGATATGCTTGTAAGGAAGTTTATGATATTTTAAACTCATCATCCAATTACAACACAGACTGTTAACAAAATGAAGGGATAGCCGTAGAGAAAGGTAGGCCTCGTTTTAATGAAGAACCGCCAAATTTTAATGTTGCGCAGTCAGAGGAAGCTGATATCTTAAAACGTGAAAACGCCAAATTAAAAGAAAAAACCAAATTACTTAGAGACAAACTTAAGGGCGCAAACAAAGAATTATTAAAATTAAAATCGATTTCCCGTGTAAACATACCTAAACTGCTATATTTGTAAAAACAATGGAAAAATCCTACTGTCACTACGCACCGGCCGAGTTGTTGGGGACCAGACTATGTCATCTTATATCTCACAGCAGCTGCGCATGACCGCTACCGTGGATGCAATTAAGAACTTTCAGAATTGTCTAAAATTACTCTACACAGTTTTAAATGGTCCTAAACGGAAAATATAAAATATAGATTTTTATATTAAAACTAAATGAAAATTGACAATTTTGCGGTTCAAACATAAAAAAAAAACAGTTTTTTGATCAAAAATAATACTTCTTTGACTTGTACTCTTTATCCCTAACACCCTAGATTAATTTATTTTAAAAGTTTGTTACTAAAATTAAATTAGTTCAAATATTTTTTAGATCCACATTATTTTAATTATTACCAATCTATAAACTACTAGTAAAAATCTATGAATAACAAAGATTTATGACATTTATATGAAATATATTAAACAAATAACATTAATTAAATATAATTTTAATATTAGGTACCATTTTCTAATCACAATTTATTCTGGCAAGATGCATTATTATGTTTTTTTGACAGATAAAGGATATTGTCGTTGAAGAAATAATAATGTCTATCTGATATTTAAATGACATTTGAGGAATAAAAACAATTCTGGTGTGAAACACTCACATGAATTTCTCTTGCCAATGCAAATAATGACCAATATACTTAACAGTAACAAAACATTAGAATTAAACAAAAAAATAAACCTAAGTTTGGGTTAATAACAAAAGAAAATCACTCTTTCACATTAAACTAGGCTCTGTAGTGAAAAATGTTATAAATAAAAGTTGTAGATCTTTTAATTTCCTATAAATTGATCATATGCATTTTTGTCGTAAAATGGATACTATGCCCAAAAACTAAAAAAAAATCAATTTTTTACAGATTTTCATGAAAAAAACCCCATAAAATCACTAAATTACCACTAAACTAAGAGTTACACAAACAAAATTTGAAGTATAATTTGTAGGTTTTTAAATTTTCTACAACACTTTTATTAAATACATTTTTGTGGTAAAATGCATTTTTAAGCCGCAATCTTAAAAAAAAAATTTTTACGTGAAAACAACCTCCCCAAGAATTTCAGCACACATGGCGCCTACCCTAACTTGTAGAGCATTAAAAAATTTTGTAAATGAGGGATTTAAAACAAAAAATAGTAGGAGCCGTTTTTGAGAAAATTGTAAAAAAGTGAAAAATACATGAATAAAACTGCTACTTCCGGCTGATTTTAATGAAAATGTTTGTGTTTTAATGAAAACATGCGTTAGTTCTCGTACATAACACCTTCCTGCAAACCCGGTTTAACCCATGAAAACTATACTCTTTCTTTGCTTTAGGAAATAATCTGTTTCCTAAAAAAAATTATATTTCTGGATTCAAGAAATTTAATCAATTAAATTAAAACCAATTAACAATAAAATTAAACTAAGTGACATTTACTTCAACGACAATATTATATACTACTTTTTATGTACAATACACATACATACGAGAATAATTTAGACACATTATATACAAATTTTATAATAATAATAAAAATCTATTGCACGTAACACAGACCTTTTAGTAGTAAAATATTTATTAATATTATTAACAACCTTAATACATCATTATACTTTACATAGGATTATCATATTGTAGTAATTTAATAAATTAATACTGTCCAATTAATTTTTTAAATTTCTTCAGATAAATTAAAAATAAATTATCAGGAAAATCATGTATTTACTTTCTCGGTAATCTTCAAATACATTTTACGTACTTAAATCCTATTTCATTTAACCCTTTATAGGGCAGTACTACGGGGGAAAATATAGATACATATTGTAAAATGTTAAATTTTGTTTTATAGGGACTTGAATAATGTATTTCTAGTACCAGAACAGTAAGATATTTTTTTATGTTAAGCCCTGGTGAGTATACTTACCATGTAATGTTTATTGAAATGGGAATCACATAATGTTTATGTTAAGAATGCTCATTAAAACAACTTGTAGTCCTATATAACAAAAAACAAATGTGTAGAATAACTTATCTCAACTTTATATTAGCATGAATGTTGCTTCCCTGTAAAAAACTTAAATTTTCTAAGCACCGTAAAAAATAACAACAAAACAACATGGTTGCGTACGCTGGTATGAATCCTTACCACATTCGTGTAACTCATGAAGCAAATGGTCGCTGCGCACGAATTTTAAAATGCGAATAGCGTATTTACCAGAGAACATCTATAAAACCATAAAATGCCAATAGGGTTCAACTGCATAGCTTATTCTTTAAAAAAATCGACCTTATTACTAGAGGTAAGTATTCTTACCACTATCATTTTAACCTATAAAGGGTTAAAAATCTTGTGAATTAATATCACAAGAGATAGTTTCTTTGAAAATGTCGACTTTTGCGCCACGTGAAGCTGTTCACTGCTATTCAATTGAAACCATGAAATTTTATAACTGGTTTCTATCTTATAAAAGCTGAATGTTCAAGAGACTATGTTCGGAAATTTTAACCCATAAATCTAATTGGCCTCAGTGCAAAAAAATATGGGAGACCTTTTTTGTTCCTCACCCTGAAGATATTGAGGTCGAACCTTTTTTAACACGTTGACTGCCACACTAAATTTTGTGACACTTGCAGCTGGGCCATCGTACTTTTTTCACATTTTATTCATTTTTCTTCTTATTTTACTTAATTTATTTAATAACAACTATTTTTTTTGTAAAATAAAGTTGTGATAAACTTTTGGGTAACATGGCCTGCTGGAATGATTGTACATTTCAAAGCAATGTGATCCCTTTTTGTGTCACAATAAAAAATGTAATAAACAACTGGGTTAAGTTACAAAGTTTGAGACTATTTCAATCAACCGAAATACGCAAAAGAAATAATAAAATTACAAATAATAGCAGCATTCTAGAACAGGACAACAAGGAAAACTACGCACATACGCAATATCCTATTATTTGAAAAAGGCCAACTATTTGAAAAGTTTAAGTGTACAATGTCACTCTGAAGCCGTAGCTTTCCAAACCACATTACACGGCTTAAAAATGAGTCCATGTACTGTGACTCATTTTTGATGCACGTGGCCCATTTTCAAAGACGACTGTGACACATATTTGGGTCACATAGCAGTCAACGTGTTAAAAAAATATGGTGGTACAATACTCAAATTTCGCCTGCTTCACTTGATGAACATGTGTTGGACTTCGCGATACATTCCTAAAGATTGGAAAAAAGCCATAGTAATCTCGCTGTTTAAGAAGGGTAACAGAAAAGATACAAATAATTACAGAGGAATTAGTTTGTTGAGTAATGTGTATAAATTATACAGTAAAATCCTGAACAATAGACTCAGAAAAATCTCGGATGTGTTATTATTAGAAGAACAAGCCGGCTTTAAAAAGGGCAGGTCTTGCATTGACGATGTTTTTTCTTTAAAGCAGATAATTTCAAAACGAGTTGAATTCAATTTGGAGACACACCTTGCATTTGTAGACTACGAAAAAGCGTTTGATAAAGTGGATAGACATATCCTGTTTGATAGATTGGTCAAAAGAGGCTTTCCGATGCACTTGGTGGAAGTTATAGAGAGTTTGTATCATGGAACAGCTGTCATCTTGAACTGTTCAGGCTCTCCCACAGAGGAGGTTCGTACAAATGTTGGTTTGAGATAGGGCTGCCCGCTCTCACCAACTTTATTTAACATTTATGCTGATGATCTCTGTAGAAGATTGAAGCAAAAAGTCCACCCAGGCATTAGGATGGCCCCGGAAGTCTCCATCAGCTCGTTGTGGTTTGCTGACGATCAGGTGATACTGCAGGAAACAGAAGATAATCTCCAGAAAGCATTACACCAATTGAATCTTCTCAGTGCTGAATATAACATGAAGATTTCATTCAGTAAAACGAAGGTGATGGCTTTTGTGGGAAAAGATCCAATTCGGTCTAAGATAGTCCTTGATAACAAAGTCCTGGAACAAGTATCACATTTGAAGTATTTGGGGTGTGATATCACATATGAAATGGATCAGGACTTGAGCATGAAAATAAATAAATTCCAAGCTATCTGTGGAACAATCAACAAGACCTTGAGGAACAAAGCCAGAAGGGAAACGAAAATGAAATTCTATAAGGTTATGGCTATCCCCACTCTTTTATATGGTTCTGAAACCTGGGTACATAAAAAGAAGGAATGGAGCAGGTTACAGGCTGCTGAAATGCGATTCCTAAGAGCAGTGAAGGGTTGTACTAGGGAAGACAGATCCCATAATACTGAGATCAGAAAAGAGCTCAACATACCCTCCATATGGCAGAAAATCGAGGAAGCCAAACAAAACTGGAAGGATCAAGCGCATGGAGGATGGAAGAATTTCCAGGGCAGTCATCTCCTATCAGCCAGTAGGAAAGAGAAGTGTGGGCAGGCCTCGTAAGAGATGGAATTGATTAATAAAGGAGTTTGCAGTCGGAACAGGCAATGTGCCTAATCCTTGAAGGAAGACGACGACGACCTTTTTTAATCGATTTATTGACCCAGAAAACTTTTAGTCTCATCCTTTTTAACTAACATAATACCGATTATGTTAACTTTATCACAAACTTTTCGTAAAAGAAAAAATTTGGACAATTGCGGAATTTAACTCAAGAACAGATTATTTGTTTGTACTGGTAAATCAATTTCCCCTACTCTCACATAGTGTGTTGGTCACATGACGGTTATAGATTAATGAACGATGTGTACGCATTCGTTATTGTTGTGATTTTAAATCTTTACATTAGCGTATTATTCAAAATAACAATCAGTTCTTTTAAGAATTTCATATTGCAAAAAGATAAGAATACATACAAAATAATAATCAAAGTTATTCTTAATTTTAATACGGTATTAAAAAATTTCTTTGCTTCAAACACAAAAATGTTTTTATTAATTTTTTCTTTTTGGGAAAACTTGATTTTGGTGGTTTTCCACCTAAGTATTCGTCAATTTTGGTGCTACACATCCAATGGCAAACTTTATCAGAAATTTAAAAATGTATTGGACAGTTAAAATACAAAACAAAATTTAATTACATAATTATAATAAAATAAATTTGAAAAAATTATGTTTTAAATTTTTTGAGCAATATTTTACGAATGATAAAATATAATACAGTAAATATTTGAACATAGAAAAGATTTTAAAACCAATTTTTACAATAACAGAAAATAATAAACATTTTTTTTAAATAAAAAAATATTATGTTAAGTTAATTATTATATGAAACAAAAAGAAATAACAAATTTTTAAAAAATATATAACTTTGAATAATGTTACACATTTAAAAAAACTAAATTCATAAAACAGTATAGCACATTTTGAAGATACAATAATTTTTGAAATTTTAATATCTTTTTTTTAAATAAATTTCAAGGTTTCTGAAAAAGTTATTAAACTGGAAATTTTGAAAACAAGCCAAACGTTGTTTATTTTAACAATTCATTAACTTTTTGTTTTGTGAAAACACATAATATTATTTATTAGTTTTGGCGACTTAATAAACAAAAAAAAACAATAATTAAAATTTTTGTTCTTAAAATAAAAATACTCTTATTATCTTTTTGTGTGAATATAATGATTAAAAATATATATATACGTCAAAAATAAAATAAATATTTTTTAAAACACAATAATAATAGTAATGAAAATTTTTAAATTTACCCTGAGAAAAATTGCACTGTTTCCATTTAAAATCAATTATTTTTCCTTACAAACAAAATGAACTACACAGTAAAAACACTTGGAATTCAGGATAAAATATTAATTTTAAAAAATGTATGATTTAAATTATTGGTTTTCTTTCCAATTTTTATATTGAATACAAAAATATTAGATTAAATATTAAAAACTATGCACAGGATAGGTATAGTAAAAAATTGCACATTAATAGAAAAGTCTATGAATTCGATAGTTAATTTGTTATTTTATTTTTTGATAACTGCATTCGATACAGATACCTATAATTTTCGAACTTTATGAACATTTTCATAAGATAGCACAATCTGATAACAGAGTTTTCAAAGAGGCTTTTTTGGAGAACGAATAAGTGTTTTGTTTAATCACCTCTAGCTTCGTCAATTAAAACATTTGCACAGCCGGTATGCTTACAGTCATTGTCACTTCTCGTATCCTAAAAATGATTTTAAAAAAACGGCATATAATGGATTTGTTTGGGTTATTAGCATCTGAAAAAGCATTAAAAAAAATCTTTTTGAGTCTTCCTCAACAATTTCGATTCACAATAACTCACAACAATCAAGACACGTTGGTCTTGCGTAAAATATATTGGTGCTCAGACTAAACAAACTGCTGGGTGCGACATCCACTGTTAACTGGTGGTGTAATCTAGCAGTGCTACAGTACAATAATTCTGTAATTTAAATATTTTTACAAATTTAATTATCATTTGCACAAGCAGAAATAATTAGATTGCCTGATTTTCTTATCTCCGGTATTTGTGTATCTTCTTATTAATCTTCACTCTATTTTTAATATTTTGTTTGTTCTGTTCTTCTGATATAGTTTTAAGTATTTCAATTCCATATGTTATTTTCTGGTGGAACAACCATTTTATGTTTGAATTTGGTGTGAATTGATAGGTTTTTGTTATTTTGTTTAATCAAAGGAAATCTACTAGGGTTGTCTGAAAAGTTTCCGACCTCAACATGAAGTTGGTAGCACATATCAAATACAGTTGCGGAATGTGTGCGTACATGCGTTGAAACATACTTACAATAATTTCAGCCATTTTGAAACTTTAGTAATAATAATATTTATTTATTCCACTATATGCTGTCACCGACTGCCACACAAATATCAGCGCCTGCAGAGAGTCCCAGAACCTGCCTTGGGGGGCACTGCCAGCTGAAGTGCTGCCCCTCCCCTCCAACATGAAGTGGGCTCGCTGGAGAGGTATTAAAGCAACTACTCTGGCCCGCGAGCTACATTCGCCATCCAGCTCTTGAACTGGGAGGAACAAGAAAGAAGATGAACAGCCCAACTGAGACTGGACGCAGCCATCCCTGGTCAACGCTACCGGTGGTGATTCCCGCACTGGTCAGTCAAAGGAAGCCTGTGCGTGCCCGCTGTCACCATGGTGAAGATTGAGGATAGTGGAGGCCCGAAGGGAATCGCCTCGGCCGATAGCCTACGCCATTGCGGGGCTCTGTGGGTCACCACTGTCATGCTGCAGTGGGGACCCAACTGCCACTAAGGGACCCCACCCAGTAGCTGAGCCGTTACCCTTCGGACACCACTCTGCACACACCAGCACTTTTCAGGGCCACCAAACCGTTACCTACAACGATCCTCTTCAGGGCCAACTATTTTGCAGGCGAGGTTTTGCCACATTTCATTGGTCTCTGTCAGCGCCAATGCAAATACTATATTATCTGCTAGGAATAGATAACCACCAACTCAAGTAAACAGTGGTTACAGTTGTTGTTTGACAATCATTTTAGTGAATCAGTGCGAGTGTAGCTGTGAAAATGGACAAAATTAATTATCAAGTTGTCATTAGATATTTGTTTTTGAAAGACAGTACGCTTTCACAAATTAAAGATGAGTTGGAATCTGTCTACGAGGACTCTGCACAATCATTTTCCACCATGAAATTTTGTCCAACTGAATTTAAATGTGGTCAGATCAGCTTGGGTGACGACAAACATTTGGGACAGCCAAAAACAGCAATCACTGACGATAACATCGCTTAAGTTCACCAAATGATGCTTGACTCTCTTCAACCTTAACTTAATGGTTGTCTAGCACCATTTGGTGAACTTGAGCAATGTTATCGTCAGTGATAGCAGTTTTTAGCTGTACCAAACGTTCATCACCCAAGTTGGTACGGCACATTTAAATTCAGCTGCCCAAAATTTCACGGTGGTAAATGATGGTGCTAAGTCCCCGTACACAGGATCCAATTCACCTTTAATTTCCATAGGCATATTGCCTTTCAAAATTATATATCTAATGACATTTTGATACTCAATTTTGTCCACTTTCATAGCAACACCGCATTGATTCACTGGAACGATTGTAAAACAACAACTAAGCGTACAAAATGGCTGAAATTTTTAAGGGTATGTTTCAATGCATGCGCAAACACATTCCCCAACTGTACTTGATGAATACTCTCATCTTCATGTTGAGGTCAGAAACTTTTCACACAACCCTTGTAGATTTCCTTTGATAAAACAAAATAAAAACCTATCAATTCACGCCAAATTTAAATATAAAATGGTTTTTCACTCAGAAATAACGTATCCAGAACTAACGAAATATTAAAAATAGAGTGACGAATAATTAGAACATATACAAATACAGGTGGTTGTAAAGTCACACAAACCAATTATTTCCGCTTTGTATGAATAATTAAATTTGTAAACAATATTTTAATTACGGAATTTTTTGTGTGACAGAATTATGTATGGTGGCACTGCTAGATCACGCCACTGGGCAAAAGTGGGTATTTCAAGACCAATGCGTCTTTATTGTTGTGAGTTATTGGGAATCGAAATCGTAGAGGAACTCAAAAAGAGTTTTTAAATGCTTTTCCAGATGTTAATAACCCAAACAAATTTACTATGTTTATTTAAATCATTTTCTGGATACAGGATGTGTGCATGACTGTAGGCAATCGGCTGTTCCAGTGTTTTAACTGATCGAGTCTAGAGATAAAAGAAGAAACAATAATTATTCACCAAAAAAATTTCTTTAAAAACTCAGTTACCGGATTGTGCTATCTAATGAAAGTGTTTCTTAACCCTTTCAATCCCAAATTTTTTAACTTTACACAAACAAATATGTGTACATTGTTTCATACACTTTACTGATAATTTAAGTGAAATAAAATCACTTTTAGACCTTCAGCCTTTTTTTGATGGCGTGACAAAAAAGTGTAACACATATATGTCACATTGGGCTTGATGGTATCAAAGTTCCCAACAATATGAATAAGTAAAAATCATGTGGAGGCTTCCTAAACAAAATTCTCTTGCTTTGATTTGTCGCAAAGCATTATTTAAGACTTAAAAAAGGTTACAATTCAAAAATATTGGTAAAATGGACAAAATCAGTATTTACAGCCTAAAAAATATACTTCTATGTACATTCAACTTACTCGAAGAAATGCTACTTTATTTTAGTAAATGAACACGAATATTTAAGACTAAAACTAACTTTAAAAAGAAAGTAATGGTCGCGTCCTTGGCGTAGTGGTCAGCATCTTACACTGCAAAGTGGAGGTCTCAGGTTCGATTCCTGGCTAGGGTACAGAAAATTATTACACGTCACATCCAACGCTCTTTAATCAAAAGTAGTCGCTAACAATTAAAGTTTTTATGTCTGTTATTTCACTCCAATGTGACTTCTATCCCTCACTGGGTAAGAAAGGGTTAAGGCTTCTAAAGTTCTAAAATTATATCTGTACCGGAAAAATAGGTAACGAGAAATTAACATTACAGATTGTAGTCAGTTAAAACCCGGACAGCCGATGAACGATGTATTTGTATACAACTGATGATGGATTCACAAGATCCAAAAGGACCTTTTTTTGACCATTACCCTATAGCCGGCAATAAAAATTTTCTTAACTGGCAGAGAATTTTAAGCATATAAGTCACTCGAACCATAAAGAAATCATTAAAAATTTGCTTTTAAACACAAACCTTATCACATGATATATCAAAATAACACGAATAACAATTTATTACTGAAATTTTAATCTGATACTTATAGATGTTGAAGCTATTTGAAAACAATTTTTAGACAAATATTTTTCTAAAATTTCAGATGATCCTTTTGTTTAAAACTTTCTTATGCTCTATTTTCAAAATTCATTATATAGGAATCATTACTTATGTTTACTTCAAAATAAAATCAATAAAACGATTCTATGTTCAAAACAAGAAAATAAATACAAAAACACATCATGTAAAAAAAAAGTAATAACCAAATTCATCTCTAGTGTGGTTTCAACAGAGAAACACAGGCAGAATATGCAAATAAAACTATTGTATTATACGTAAAAATCTGGTGTGAAACACTCACACGACTTTCTCTTGCCAATGAAAAAAATGAACAATATAACATGAAATTAGTAATAAAACGTTAGAAATAAACCAAAAAATATAACCTTATTTTAATCATGAGTGAAAGATGCAAAATGAAAATCAACCTCAGTTTGGCTTAAAAATACGGAAAATCACTCTTCCATGCTAAATAGACTCTGTAGAGAAAAATGCTCAATATAAAAGTTGTAGATCTTTTAAATTTTCTATAAATTTGATTATACATTTTTGTCGTAAAATGCATACTAAGGCTGAAATCTTAAAAAAATAAATTTTTTACACGTTTTCATGAGAAAAAAAAACAGAAAATCGCTAATTACTGCTTAAATAAGCGTTATAAAAAACATGTTGGAAATAAAAGTTGTAGGATTTTAAATTCTTTACAACTTATATTGTACACATTTTTGCACATATTAAAGTCGCAATCTTAAAAAAACAATTTTTTTACATGAAAACAACCTCCCCAAGAATTTCAGCAGACATGGGGCCTACCCTATTTTGTAGAGCATAAAAAATGTAGTTAATGAGGCGATTTAAACAAAAATCGAAGCAGCCGTTTTTAAGAAAATTGCAAAAAAGTGAAAAATTACACGAATAATCTACTACTTCCGGTTGACCGATTTTGATGAAAATGTTCCTGTCGGGTCCTCTAGTGCTAAGTTTTAAGTTTGTACGATGTTCCGTTCTTGAGATATTCTGTTCAAACACACACACATGCACGCGCGCGCGCACACACACACACACACAGACCAATCGCTAAAAACATGTTTTTTGGGTTCAGGGGGTCTGAAAACATGTAGATCCAGTGAAAACACTATTTCCAAAAATTGACATGAAAACAATACTTTCCTTCCTATATACTCATACAGGCAAGAGAAAGTAAAACTGTACTTTGCACATTACTAAACTATCATACAAAATAACAACGCTGTCAGTAGATAAATTTAAAACTAAAACGACATCACTGCAATGCTATGAAGCAAATCCGAATTTGTGACGCTACCGGTTCAAGATGCGGTAACATCATTTCAAAATTAACGATTGCCGGCTCTAGGGTTAATCAGATAAGAATCATTTAATGTGAATTTGATGGTTTCTTTAATTTATAGTATAAGTTTAAACAATACACAGAAAAACGTTTAGTAAAATAAAAAAAGTAATAAATAACTTATATGAAAATTAAACAAAGAAACTTTGCAATTTTTTACAATTTTGAAAACTTGGAATTAAGGACGGACAAAAAGTAAGTAATAAAAAAAAACAATATAAAAATACTTATTGCATTTGGAAATTAAAGCTGACTGTATAATTATTAATACCAAAATAAACAATAATATTTACAAAAATATTTTCTAAACAAGCATCACAAAACATAATTTTTAAATTTTTACATTGCTAAAAATACATAATAATTGAATTATTTTATCACTAAAATTGACTAATTAATGGACGTTATGTATCTGTCATATGGTAAACCAATATAGCTCTTTTCTTTTCATCCATTAAATAAAACTATAAGAAATATTAACAAAAACATTATTTATTTTTATCAATAACCAAACAGGTTACTTTTTGAACAGCCCTAGTATATACAGGGTGATTCAAAACTAAACGGCAATCTCTTGGGATCTGGGATCTCATTCTATAGCTAAAAATAAGAAAAAAAGTTCATATAAACATATGCCTGAAAACGCTTAGTTCGCGAGTTATGGCTAGCGAAAATTTTCACCTAGAACTCTGTACCCTCGGTGAAGTAAGGCTTTATAAAAATGTTAAAGGTAGTTACAATGATACAAATACGATTGTTTCTAATGTTTTTTAATCTGAAAAATTGAATAAAATTGGTTCCACAGCTGTAAATGCAATACTTTCACAGATATCTTACATAAAACACAAGAATTGGTGCGCAGAAATAACACATTTTTGTGTTTAACGTAAAATTACTTCCATAAATGGTAAATAAAGGTGTATTTTTTCTTAAATAAATTTGTAGAATTTAATTATTTGTATTATTTGTAGAAAATAATTCTGAAAAAATACACCTTTATTTACCATTTATGGAAGTAATCTTACGTTAAACACAAAAATGTGTTATTTCTGTGCACCAATTCTTATGTAAGATATCTTACGTAAGATATCTTACGTAAGATATCTTACGTAAGATATCTTATGTAAGATAAGATTATCTTACATAATCTTATTTATGTAAGATATCTCTGAAAGTATTGCATTTACAGCTCTGGAACCAATTTTATTCAATTTTTCAGATTAAACAACATAAGAAACAATCATATTTGTATCTTTGTAACTACCATTAAAATTTTATAAGGCCTTACTTCACCGAGGGTACAGAGTTCTAGGTGAAAATTTTCGCTAGCCGTAACTCGCTAACTAAGCGTTTTCAGGCATATGTTTATATGAACTTTTTTTCTTATTTTTAGCTATAGAATGATATCCCAAGAGATTGCCGTATATATAGTTTTGAATCACCCTATATATCCAAAACTGAATAATTAAGAAAAACAAAAATAATAGAAGATTAACTGAAATATTGTGCGGTTCCAAGCTCCGTGTAGTTGCAGGGTGAGGTATAATGAATGAGTGATGCATGCTGGGAGAACGATTTTAGTATTACTCTGATACAAAACATTCATTTTCAAACTTTCCGTATTTAACATTCATTTATTTACATATTTTGATATAAATCAGCAAGTTAAATATTATGAATCTGACCAAGTTTATAACCCGGTAGGTATTTTTAATTAATGCGCCGGATGATAAGAATATTTTTTTAGTCTAGTTAGTACACACTACCACTACAAATGCATCAGCTGTGAAACACTACTAACTCATTCATTCCTCCATTACTATAACAACGTACTGCATTCCTTCCAACTACACGGAGCTGAAACTCAAGCAATACATTAAGGGGCCCCATAACTGGTGCTCAAACATATGTATGATAAAGTATAATTTTACTTACGACTCGTTTTCTCAAAAATCATTAAAAGGTAACAAACCGGAATCTTTCCAGGCCTATTTATACATATAATTTATAACCGTGAATATTAACAATACTAATTTTTGTTATTTTATGTTTTTGATACAATAAAAGCTAATTTGTAAAAAAATTATAAATAATTAGTAGAGTAATTTAAAACATGCCCTATGGGTTGGGATATTTAGAAATAAACTGCTGTACCTCCATGCCTATCATAAGAGGCAACTAACCCTTCCATGCCGCTCCGCATTTGGGTAAATGTCAAAACACGCTCCCGAATAAATCATTTTAGCTAAGTTCATTACAGATAAAAAATTATATAAAAATTACAGCTGCTTTTTATAATACTCGTACGTACCATTTTTGTGAATATAAAAACAAGAAAATCGGTTACGCTTTACAGTCGCTTAAAGCTTGCTGTATGTTCGCACACATGAAAATTTGAAGATTATTATGTAATATTTATGGCTGTAATGTGCTAAAATTTCAGTTAAGCTGAAAATTGTACATAATATGTTTTGGAGAAGAGAGTTTCTTGAATAAAACTGTTTTTCTAATTTGTATTATGGGTAACATTTGGCTGAGTAAAGTTTGAAATTTGTAATAATTTTTAAAAACATTAAGAAATCTGAAAAATTGGTTAACGCCAGTAAAAGAATTAGTTAGGTTAGCAACTCCCCCGCTACCGTGTTGCTCTGTTATTCAATAAAAGAATGAATTATTCCCCTCAGGAAATAATTTACTATACAAATACACCAGTAACAGGATGTAGTGTGGAAGGAGGGGGAGAAAAGGTTCCATGTGTCCTTTTCAGCAAAGACCGAAAAAATTTACGCTCTCATGAACATCTGCGTATCTCAGCACAGCAACTGTGTACACGTTCTATTTCTCTTCAGTCAATAATACATATCATTACAATAGGGCTACAGAAGTACCAACCCTAAAGATGAAATATTCCCAAAGTTACTAGCATTGATGGTTTGGGAATTATTTGTTTTGAATGGAAATCCAAGTAGCTTGTGTGTAAGTCAACGTACATGCATGTTCTTTAGTTTGTGTTGAAGCTATGACGATTCTGTTACGATGTTTGCCCTTGAAAAAGGAAGACGAGTCCATTTTACTTTCAGGAGGGGGTTTACCATCACAGAGGCAAAAAAAAGTGTAACGGCTTCCTTTTAATCGCACCCACAGAATTTTTCAAAACACATGGTTATAGGGAAAAGAATTTTCTACATTGCTTTGCTTACAGCTGTAACCTAAATAAAATAAAGGCTCTGTGACATCACCGTAAAGAATGTAAAATACCATCCGTTCATGCTTCTCTGTGATGTGAAAATGGACTCATGTTGAACATTTTGTAACTTTGTCAAATATTTACGGAAATTTAAATAAAAATTACATTTATTCCAGTAAACTCTTGTCTACAAAACATGTTTTATAAATTTTTTTGCTTAACAGAAATTAAAGCCCGTTATAGTAAAAAATGTAAACACAAAAATTTTCGCGGTTGAGAATTTCGCTCAACTAAACGCAAAGAATTATCAAGCGATTTTGTTATAATTATATTCAAAAGGCGCGTATTATATGAATCAACTGTAATATTTTCAGAATTTTTCATGAGTAGTGACATTAGATAAAACAGTTGTTTTGAGAGCGCGTTATGAATTTTGCAATTCTTCTGTTTAACAAGTAACAATCCGTTTCCAAAGGGTTAATACGTCGTTAAAAACACAACATACGCTATTGCAAAATGCAATAAATACCTTTTTTGTAAAAATCAAAAAACAATTTATTACCAACTGTATAAGTTTTGATTTAAATTTTCAATTATAGATCCCCTTAAATAATTCTGTATAACCAATAAATTTTTCAATTAAATCAAAAACCCCAAAAAAAAATAATTGAAGGTTGATTTTAAAATGAACAATGATATAACTGATCAAATTTAAGCATTAAAAATTAATAAAACCAAATTTATATAAATTAAGGTTAATACCAAACAATTAATAAAGTATTATCACTCCAAAAATTAATAAATAAAGCAAACAACATACCTGGACCATTTTAAACACTATTAAACTTTTGTATTTCTTTCAAAAGTATTACAGATTTGCTCTAACTTAATAATTAAGTATTAAATTGCAACTTAAAGTAATTAGTAATTAATAACAATATATTAAATAGATGGCAAGCCATTTTTAACAACACACTGGAGGGTTAAAAGGTAAATCTTCTAATCAAGAAATTCTGAAAAAAATAGAAATAAATGTAATTAACATTAGTATGTCTAGTAAACATTTCGTAAACATTAACTACAACTGGTAATAAATATCTGGTGTGGAACACTTACAAACGTGAGTGTTGTTCTTTCTTTTTCTTTCTCTTTTTTGTTTCTTTTCTCTTTTTGTTTGTTTCTTTCTCCTGCCAATGCAAAAATGAACAATATAAACTAAGCCTAGTTTACATGGGTTGAGTAGATTAGTCATTTAGTACTTGACTTGTTTGGACACGTCGTTTTAGTCAGTTAAGTTAGTTGTGTTTTTTTTTTATTAACGCTTTTTTTTAATTACGCTACTCCTGCCTGAAGCCAGCAGCAGTCGCCGACGTGGCGTACACCTTTTCCCGCAGCCTGTGGTAGGAGCAGCCACTGGCTAGGCATTACGCTACCCGTGCACGAAGCCAAGAGCAGTCCTCGACGTGGTGTACACCTTTTCCCGCTGCTTGTGGTAGGAGCAGCCACTGGCTAGGCATTACGCTACCCCTGCACGAAGCCAGGAGCAGTCCCCGACGTGGGGGTACACCTGTTGCCGCTGCCTGTGCAGTAGGAGCAGCCGCCTGGCTAGGCATTACGCTACTCCTGCCTGAAGCCAGGAGCAGTCCCCGATGTGGCGTACACCTGTTGCCGCTGCCTGTGGTAGGAGCAGCCGCTGGCTAGGCATTACGCTACTCCTGCCTGAAGCCAGGAGCAGTCCCCGACGTGGCGTACACCTGTTGCCGCTGCCTGTGGTAGGAGCAGCCACTGGCTAGGCATTACGCTACCCCTGCACGAAGCCAAGAGCAGTCCTCGACGTGGCGTACACCTTTTCCCGCTGCTTGTGGTAGGAGCAGCCACTGGCTAGGCATTACGCTACCCCTGCACGAAGCCAGGAGCAGTCCCCGACGTGGGGGTACACCTGTTGCCGCTGCCTGTGCAGTATGAGCAGCCGCTGGCTAGGCATTACGCTACTCCTGCCTGAAGCCAGGAGCAGTCCCCGACGTGGCGTAAACCTTTTCCCGCAGCCTGTGGTAGGAGCAGCCACTGGCTAGGCATTACGCTACCCCTGCACGAAGCCAAGAGCAATCCTCGACGTGGGGGTACACCTGTTGCCGCTGCCTGTGCAGTATGAGCAGCCGCTGGCTAGGCATTACGCTACTCCTGCCTGAAGCCAGGAGCAGTCCCCGACGTGGCGTACACCTTTTCCCGCAGCCTGTGGTAGGAGCAGCCACTGGCTAGGCATTACGCTACCCCTGCACGAAGCCAAGAGCAGTCCTCGACGTGGCGTACACCTGTTGCCCGCTGCCTGTGGTAGTTGCAGCTGCTGGCTAGGCATTACGCTACTCCTGCCTGAAGCCAGGAGCAGTCCCCGACGTGGCGTACACCTGTTGCCGCTGCCTGTGGTAGGAGCAGCCGCTGGCTAGGCATTACGCTACTCCTGCCTGAAGCCAGGAGCAGTCCCCGACGTGGCGTACACCTGTTACCGCTGCCTGTGGTAGGAGCAGCCGCTGGCTAGGCATTACGCTACCCCTGCCTGAAGCCAGGAGCAGTCCCCGACGTGGCGTACACCTGTTGCCGCTGCCTGTGGTAGGAGCAGCCGCTGGCTAGGCATTACGCTACCCCTGCCTGAAGCCAGGAGCAGCCCCCGACGTGGCGTACACCTGTTGCTGCTGCCTGAGGTAGGAGCAGCCATGGGTTAGGCGAGTGCGTCTGCACCGCTACCTAAAGAATAGGAGAAGTCGCCCAAAATGGCGATCACCGTTTACTGCTATTTTGAGGAGGAGCAGTCGCTGTTGAAGCGAAGGGGAGGCGAGCGAAAGGTGTAAGTTGTTGAGTAGAAAAAGTAGACTCATGTTAAGCTTTTTAACCTAACTAACTCCATGTCGACCATCTCATGAAGAAGATTGAAATCAAACTGACATCACCAGCCAAGTCAGCTGTATGTCCTCCTACGCACTTGTAGTCATACATCTGCTGTAAGAAGTTTTCTGTCTGCGCTATCTTGAGGCAGCAGAAGCAACGAACCACTCATAGTGTTTTGGCCACTGTAGGCAGTATAAAGCTATGGGTGGCTGCTTCTGCTGTTCCAAGTTAATAGAATAAAAACTTCTCACAGCAGTTGTACAAATATGAGTGAGTAGGGCATACGGTAGACTTGGCTGGTCATGTCAGTTTGATTTCAATCTTCTTCATGAGATGGTCGATATGGAGTTAGTTAGCTGAAAAAGCTTAACATGAGTCTACTTTTTCTACTCCACAACTTACACCATCCCTTGCCTCCCCTTCGCTGCAACACCGACTGCTCCTCCTCAAAATAGCAGGAAACGGTGATCGCCATTTTGGGCGACTGCTCCTATTCTTTTGGTAGCGGTGCAGACGCACTCGCCTAACCCGTGGCTGCTCCTACCACAGGCAGCGGCAACAGGTGTACGCCACGTCGGGGGCTGCTCCTGGCTTCAGGCAGGGGTAGCGTAATGCCTAGCCAGCGGCTGCTCCTACCACAGGCAGCGGCAACAGGTGTACGCCACGTCGGGGACTGCTCCTGGCTTCAGGCAGGGGGTAGCGTAATGCCTAGCCAGCGGCTGCTCCAACCACAGGCAGCGGCAACAGGTGTACGCCATGTCGGGGACTGCTCCTGGCTTCAGGAGCTGTCCTGAAGCTTCCGGAGCTTCAGGAGCTCCTGAAGCTCCTGAAGCAGCTCCTGCTTCAGGAGCTGCTTCAGGAGCTCCTGGCTTCAGGCAGGGGTAGCGTAATGCCTAACCAGCGGCTGCTCCTACCACAGACAGCGGCAACAGGTGTACGCCACGTCGGGGACTGCTCCTGGCTTCAGGCAGGGGTAGCGTAATGCCTAGCCAGCGGCTGCTCCTACCACAGGCAGCGGCAACAGGTGTACGCCACGTCGGGGACTGCTCCTGGCTTCAGGCAGGAGTAGCGTAATGCCTAGCCAGCAGCTGCTCCTACCACAGGCAGCGGGCAACAGGTGTACGCCACGTCGAGGACTGCTCTTGGCTTCGTGCAGGGGTAGCGTAATGCCTAGCCAGTGGCTGCTCCTACCACAGGCTGCGGGAAAAGGTGTACGCCACGTCGGGGACTGCTCCTGGCTTCAGGCAGGAATGCAGGCGTAATGCCTAGCCAGCGGCTGCTCATACTGCACAGGCAGCGGCAACAGGTGTACCCCCACGTCGGGGACTGCTCCTGGCTTCGTGCAGGGGTAGCGTAATGCCTAGCCAGTGGCTGCTCCTACCACAAGCAACGGGAAAAGGTGTACGCCACGTCGAGGACTGCTCTTGGCTTCGTGCAGGGGTAGCGTAATGCCTAGCCAGTGGCTGCTCCTACCACAGGCAGCGGCAACAGGTGTACGCCACGTCAGGGACTGCTCCTGGCTTCAGGCAGGAGTAGCGTAATGCCTAGCCAGCGGCTGCTCCTACCACAGGCAGCGGCAACAGGTGTACGCCACGTCGGGGACTGCTCCTGGCTTCGTGCAGGGGTAGCGTAATGCCTAGCCAGCGGCTGCTCCTACCACACACAGGCAGTGGCGAAAGGTGTACGCCACGTCGGGGACTGCTCATGGCTTCGTGCAGGGGTAGCGTAATGCCTAGCCAGCGGCTGCTCCTACCACACACAGGCAGCGGCGAAATGTGTATGCCACGTCGGCGACTGCTCCTGGCTTCGTGCAGGGGTAGCGTTATGCCTAACCAGCGGCTGCTCCTACCACAGGCAGCGGCGAAATGTGTACGCCACGTCGGCGACTGCTCCTGGCTTCAGGCAGGGGTAGCGTAATGCCTAGCCAGCGGCTGCTCCTACCACAGGCAGCGGGAAAAGGTGTACGCCACGTCGGAGACTGCTCATGGCTTTGGGCAGGGGTAGCGTAATGCCTAACCAGCGGCTGCTCCTACCAGAGGCAGTGGCGAAAGGTGTACGCCACGTCGGAGACTGCTCCTGGCTTCACGCAGGGGCAGTCTCCAGAAAGGTTACCAGTTGGCGAGATGAGAATGCGTTGCAAAAAGCGCAAATTATAAACAAGTAAAAAAGGATACGGTCCTAGGATTCAGTGTATACAACAGAAAACACTCTTACCATAGTTGTAGGCCAATAAGTTTGCATAATCAGTAAAATATATTCAAATACTGGCACTTTTTTTTGTTCTAACCTTGATATCATTTTTAGAAAAGTAGATAAAAATTTCAAGTTTTCACCGTTCAACACAGATTTAAAAAGAGGCTTTAAATTTGACATAGTTACATTCCATTGCTTTTTTGGTAATCAGGATATTCGATTTATGGGGGGTTTAATTATTCAGTCTCCTTATGTGAGATCTTGTTTTTTTATTGCTTTGCTTTGTTTAATAGCCATTTTTTCATGAATGAGATGGCTGAGATTTAGGCAGTAAATTGTAAATTTACTTAGAGTATTTTACTTCTCATTAATTTGAGTTTTGTATTCAATTATGATTTTAAATTGCAAATTTAAAGGTGCTTTTGGGCTAAGGCTTATATTTATTATATTTTTAACTTTGATAATAATATTATTTATTATTAGAAAATATTATTATTAGAAAATAATATTATTTATTATTATATATAATAAATAATATAATAATTATTTATTATATTTATTATATAATAAATATAATTTATTATATTATAAATAATATAATATTTATATTATTATAAATATATAATATTTATATATATAAATATTATATATATAATATATAATATTTATATTGTAGTATAAAATGAGGACACAACACGGCGCCTCTCCCAAATTATGTAGTGGGAAATTGATGTAAGTTCCTCGAAAGAGAGGCGACTTCCACCAAATTATGTAGTATAAAAATGAAGTAGTAAAACCATTTTTGTAGTAAAAATGAAGTTACATAAAGCACGGCGAACTGCACCATTTGTGTAAGGTGTTTTGCAGAGATAATGCGGGGGCTTCCACCATCCAATTTTAGAATCCAACCAGACGCTGAAATTGGACTCAGGGGATTATTGGCAACCCAGATTTGAATAACGTAGCTCTATTGATGGTAAAAACTCGCTTTTAGTACTGCGATGGTTTGGTTGAATAACCACACAGGTCTAGACACAATGACATTTGACACAGAAAGAAAAATAATAAAAAAAAATTAATGAGTAGCTAAAATAATTTATTAAAGAATAACTAAAAACTAAATAAAATAAATAATATTATGAATTTAAGTAAACGGTTAATTCGTATAGAATTTAAAAAAAAATTGGTTAAATAACAATACAGCTTAAGAAAAAAATAAAATAAAATTTTGAAAAAATTTTAATATTAACAAAACTTGATTTAACTATAGAAAATACTTAATATGAATAATAACAAATTAATAGGAACATTTAAGAAAACAAAACTATTTTTAAAGTCCTTGGACTGAAACGGGAAAAGAAATCTCTTGGGCAGAGTTTAATAAATGATTAAGTGAAGAAAAATAAATACAGAAATGTATTTATTTTTCGGAGGAAAAAAACAAAATAAAATTGAGACATAAAAAAAAAAATGAATTGAAAGATGAAATTTAGTAAAAGAATTACTTAGAAAAATTTAAGTAATTCAGTGATCATTGAACAAGAGTTTAAAAAGGAAAAAATGTCATATTTTAAAGATTTAAATAATTTAAAAGAAAACGAAAGATACTGAAATTAGATAATGTTTTGTTACTTAAAACTATTTAAAAAAAATTTAAAAAAAGAAAAAGAGAGATTTATTTATAAATAGGATATTTAAAACACCATAATAATATTAAGAAACATTATGAATTTAAATTTAATAAAAAAATAGATTAAAAAAAAATTGTTTAAGTTAAACCTGAAAAATTATTAACCATGGTACTTAAATTTAAATTTAGGTAACTTTCCCATATTGGGAAAGAAAAAAATAATTTACCTGTAAAATTTGATGTTATCGGTACGGCATCCTGTCCAAGACAAGGCGTAAAAACTCAACGCACACAAAAGCAAAAAAAGGTCATTCCCCTAACGTTCACGAATGGAAGCGTTCGAGGCGGCGAAAAATGCCGATACATCGGAAATACTATAAATTTAAACGAGGAAAAATATATGAAAAAATTAAAACGACAGTAACAGAGAGAGAGAGAGAGAGAATCAATCGTGTAAGATAGAAAGAGAGAGAGATACAATTACACGTGTGAGCAACTGAACAATAAAGAAGCAGCGACAAAAATGAAATCCGACACCGGACGTGAGCCTAAGAATTAAAAACGTAAATTAAAATACGGAATAAAAATCTAATGAAATAAAACCAACTGGAAATAAATGAATAAAATAATTAGATGTAAAGAAGAAAAAAATACATAACCCTTAAAATATAATAAATCCGGCACAAAAATCAGAAAAACGGGATTGTAAATGAATTGAGAAGATTTTGGAGACAAAATCTTAGAAATTCATTACACTCCCCCCCCTTAGGAAGAAAAAGAAGACAACTAGATCTGAAGAAAATCAAGGGTAGTGGCGTTGATGACAAGAAGAAAAATATCTCGTTTTCTGCAGAAAATGGTCAAGCAATCTTTACATTCAATGAACGTTGATAAAATAGCATGTAATTAAATTGATATGATTATGTGTTTGTTTAAAATTTGATTTAAATTACTCTATCATATAGTATTAATTAATTTGAATCATAATCATATATCATTAATTTTATTTTGTAAGTATAACTGGTGTGTTTGTATATATATTTTTTAAAGAATTGAATCAAGTCTTAATTTATTAGAATAGATTGTAATTACATGATCATTATTGTTAGTTTGATTGCAAAAATTACTAAAAATTTTTTCTGAACAATGTGAATTTGAAATTAGTGTATGAATTTTAAAATGTATGTGTTATTATACCTAAACATATATAGATAAACATAATAGTAAAATAAATTTGATTAACAATAGCACCCCAAGGATTTGGTGTTAGGGTAGGTGTAAGAGAATTTTAAGGGCAGGAATTAATAAAATGTATGGAACAGTTGGGATGGAAAAAAAAACATCCTATTGTATGTTAGAGGAATTATCAGTAATTGGTAAAAAGGAAAAGTAAGAATAATATCAATTGGACGATGACCATTTTAGGAAAGCTATGGGAGAGAAAGGTATCGTACTCAACCTGTGGCCTCTTGTAGATGGACGTCAAAATGGCTGAATTGTAGTTGAAGATGGAAAATTGTTCAAGTTCTTGGATTGAAGTTTCTTCTAGCTGGAAGGTTGTATTATCGAACCAAATTGTAATGTTGGAAGTTTATATTGTTGAACGGGATATGTGATGAGTCCGTAAGCAGAAAGTGTCGGTATGTTCTCATAACAGCTCTATGTTGTTTATTTTAAAAATTGATACGATTGGCTTTGATGTACAGGAACAACCAATGTATTGTAAATTTGAAGTCGAAGTGGTAATTCTTGAAGATCTGGTAATAGAATTTCTTTAGGTAAAATCTTTGTTGAAATGTGTTATGAAAAATAGCGTTCTTGAGTTTGTTGTAACGACGTTTTTAAGTTGATACGAGAATGTAATTAATAAAATACAAGAAATTCTTCATAATGGAAAAGATTGTGAGTTTTTCTGCGTTTCATCAGCTTGAAGTCGGAAGACGATATCTTTAAAATCATGATATATTTGTTAGTTGAAAAAATCTTGAGGATTGTGAACTGTTGCATTCAGATGCTGCATTGTAGACTGGTACGATACACTGGAAGTCTATTGGTCCTCTTGTTGAAAAGACAGCTGATGGTTGAGTAAAGTGGGTGAAAAATTCTTAGGAAAAATATACAGGAATACTTGGGTATGACCTAGGAATTGATTAAATTAGGGATATGGATGCTTTAGAAATAATTGTGTCAAGAATAGGTATGGTATGTATGTTATGAAGTACATTATTGGAAGTTGGATAAACAGCATGAGGAAGCATAAGGGAAATTTTGATGAGTATGATAATTTTTGGAAGGAAAACTCGTGTGAATAGGTCGTATGAGAATAGTAATGGATGGAGTGTACTATTTTACAAAAAGAAAATTTGTCTTTTGAAATGGAAATTAAAATAACCTAAATAATGTTTTTAGAAACACATTGTAACCAGATAAAAGTATTTTGTATAGTACTATATTTATCTGTAAAGATTTATTAACTTTAATAATAGTTTGTTTTAAATTGTGCAAATTATTTTATGGATCAAATGAAAGTTTTATAAGTTAATTAATTTTGTAATTTCATCAACATAGTTGAAGTTAAATGAGTATGGCAGTTATTATAAAAATGTTATAAGTTGGTATTTACTATAAGTACAAAAGAATAGGTCACTTGAGCATCTACCATATGAGCAGAGAATGAGATATAATTGTAAAATAGCATTTATGAGTTAAAAACATGGACGGAAGAGTAAAATATAAGATTTAGCTTGATATGAATAAAATATCAATATGTTAATTGGTGTTTTAAATATATATGTAACTTAATTCTAACTTAAATACTAGCTTATGAAAATATAATATAATAAATTCGCCGTGTCGCAGTGATCGTTGTTGTATACTTGAAAGTTTACGAAAAAGATTTTTTTTAATTGTAATATTTTTAAGTTAAAAGTCCAAAGGAAAAATATTTTTCTAATATATTTATTGAACGTTAAAAGTTCCACTTGTAATAATTTTTTGTCCATGACAACGCGTAAAACAAAATTTGTTGTGTGACAAAAGTATCTGTTGTAATAAATGTTTATTTACGAGAAATCTTCTTATTAACACTAATTTTTTTTGTGATTGTAAAAGTTCTTTTGCGATCAATGTTTATCAGAGAAATTGATTGTTTAATTTAAAAAAAATATTGTGTAATAGAGTCTTTAAAATAGTTGTTTTTGTGTGAAAGGTATTTGTTACACTGATTATTTTCACTGTAATAAATGTTGTTTCAATAAATTTTCGCGAACATTTAACTGTATTAAGTAAAAAGAAGTTCGGTCATTGATTATTTAAAAATGTATTCTTGTACGTAGGTAAACCTGGTAACTGTAGGTTGATGATCTCTGACGGATGATCATAGCTGACAGGAACTTAGTAGGATGCTGGTAGTTGAAAAACAAGATTGGTCACTGCGTTTGTCGGCTCTCTTAATGACTAATGGTATATGACTCACTTGATCTGCGGTGGTTCTGGGAGGACTCAGGAAAAATCTCCATCTGTTGACAAGTTAAAAGCAATTTAAGCTCACAAAAATAATATAAATTGTTAATATGTGTTCCTAACAAGCTTCATTGTAGTAAAAATTTTCATCATAGAGGGAAATAATTATTAGATACATGAATAAATAATTAATGATTATAAATAAATATATGTATAATGACAAGTGATTATAAGTTTGTAAGATGATAAGTATATAAGATGATAAGTCGTGAGGAGTACATTTACATGCTAGTTTAGAAAAAATTATCCCATTGTAATGTGCGAAAGAAAAAAAATTATCTGTAGACTGTGAACTATTTTGTAATAAAAATCTACTATGTTCTCCTTAAACAGGAAGCATCAATTGATAGACTAACTAATCTATTAATATTTATTTCATCGCTTAAAAACTAAAACTCTTCTTGAGTAAATACTGTCTTACAAACTAAAGTTCTTGTTGAACAAATATATCGTCTTAAAGTCTAAAGTAGAAAATGAAATCAACTGAAAACGTTGTACTGACTGAATAGCACATACATAACTACACCTAGCCAGGACCTAGGCATAGAGGGCACAAGGCTCCTTTCCAGCGATGCCAGAAACCATGACTTCCTTGTACTTGATGATTGAGATGAGAAAATATAAAAACAGTAATATACTTATAACTAAAATGCTTGTAGTGCAACTTGTAACTCATAAAAATCATAATTCCTTAACCTAATATTCAATAATAATCATTCATATAATATAATATCAATTGTTTAACGGGTGACTGCTGAAAATTAAAAACATTGCGCTGAAGGTGATGCACTAATGTAACTATGTCTAGCCAGGTCCTAGACACAGAGGGCACAAGGTTCCTTTCTGGCGGATGCCAGAAACCGTGACTTCCTTGTACTTGAGATTCAAAAATAATAAAATAATAAAATCATCCATTGTTGGAGTGGCTTAAAAACTAAAATGAAGGCTGAAAATAATCTTATCACTAACTTAAATCTAATTATGTTGTAGTAAACTCTGAGAACAGCAATGTAAAATGAATGTATTTAGAAGTGGAAGGAATGGAATGGGATAAACTCACGACAAATTCTAAAAAAAATTAATAGGAAAAGTAAGGGCATGGATACAAGGAAAAAAAATAAATAAAATGAACAAAGTTAGTATACAAGGTGTTTACAAAGGTAAGAAACCTAATAAAAAGCTAACATGTCTTCAAACAAGTCATACGTCATTCTAATTATTGAAAAAAAATCTAGGGATAGCGAAGAAAATCTTAACAGGACATTGTATGTGGTGTGAAAATTTGAAAATACCTGAAAATTTAGAAACGAGTTTCATGAATCAACGGAAAGTTAACTCCGGACAAAAATGGGCAGAAAACAGAGTAAAGAAATCCAAAAAACAAGAAGAACGGACACACGTCGGGCAAAAATTCGGAGAAACAACAAAAAAAGATAGAAGGAAAAATGCACTACGATTGCCCCCTGATTCAAACGCTCACAAACACACACGCAATCACACAATCAGAGACAGCCAACATTCATTTGCATTCATCCATCACATACAATCTTGATTGGATAGAAAATCTTACTCTGTGGGTAAAGTACCTCGCTTCTCGGAACCCAACCCGAGAAGATAGGTAAAGAATAAGACTTTGTACTCAATCGAGGTAGGGCAAATTGTAGACATTGGAAAAACACAAGGACAAGGTAAGGGATCGAAGGAAGCTACCCCTCAATACAAACTGAACACAATTAGGCGTCCCTAGGAGCTTTCCGAAGTGTGAGAACTCATGGAAGAAAAGTAACTTAAATAAAAATATGTGAAATGAAAGTAAACTGGCAAAAATGAATGAAAAAAACAGCCGACACCAATGAAACACACTGAAGGCAACCCAACAATAAATAAGAATAAAATGGAAAGTACTTCAGAAACTAACTGTCTGTGAAGAAAATTGGGAAATATAGGTAAAAACTTGTTGAAGTACGATGACGTATTGAGCACAACATGAAGTAAATAATAAAAGAAACATCCTATAAAAGGTAAACCTATTAATAAAATTCAAAGCATCAAAATAAAAGATAAAAATGTAACTACAGTAAAATCGAATGCCTAGTGAAAACTGGTCACTAAATCGAGACATTAAGAATAGAAGTCTGTAATGAATAAATAAATAAAATATGATAAAATCACATGATCTAAAAATGAAAATCAAAATCTAATGTAAATTGAATCATAATGTTAAAATGATGAGAATATAACAGAAGCATTGGTAATTATAGAAATAAAATATGCATCAAAAATTAATTGTAAAATCTAATGTAAAATATGAATGGAACCACAGATCAAGAAACCCAGAGACGAGAAGTCATGAATATGAAAAAAACTAGAAATAATTCTATGAACTTAGGATAATTATAACCTAACTGAAATATAGGTAAATATATCATCTAAAACCCTAAGATCTAAATTAAGTTTAAAAACCCAAATAAAATTCAAAATGACAGGAAAATAATCATGAAATCGTCACTCATTAAGAACCGTTTAACATAACAAATCCATACGTAAGTTTTAAATGATAATAAATAAAATGTAATATCAAATTTGTAACAACAGTAGTTATATTAAAGTGTGAAGGTGATTGAACTTTCATTTTAAATAAAATTTAGATTAATAAAATTCAGTGCGAACAGCACTTTGGAAATGGTATCATCAAATCATGTAAAATTTTAATTTAAATTCAAAATTAATTTAAAAAATTAATTCATAATACAGTTCTTAAGAAGCTACCTATTTCATGTTTATTAAACAATAGTCAAGTAGATAAGACAATTTCTGTAAGATAACAAACATAGGCATGATAAAACCTACAAAAAAAAATAGGCATGAAGAAAAAGAATTATAAACTTATTACAGGAGGAAAATAGTGACTGAATAAATGAACAGAGAAGAGCAAAAATTAAAGGGTCAGAAAAAACTAAATTGAAATATGGATTGGAAAGAAAAATAACAGCTGTAATACTTGAAAACAAAAAGTCAACATTTGCGGGAAGAAATTGTGAAAAAAAACGCGAAAATTAAAACCCGTAAAAGTACATTATAGAAAAACTAATAAAATGACCATATGAAGTGAAATAACATGTAACCAGAAGCGAGATAACGCGTAAATAAATCTACGTACATGAGAAGTTATGTATTAAAGTATATAAAAATGAAAACAGATTATATAAAATCGGTAACGTTAGGCGTAAAATTACATAGAAAAAATAAACACATAGTAATCATTAAAACTGAATATAAAAATTATGAGTGTAAAATGAATTGTTTATACTTGCTATTGTTTTACTAATACTTAGTACAAAGATTCCTGTAGAATATAGAGTTGATTGAACTGTCTTGTCCGAATGAAACAGCTGTTCTGGTAATGCAATGAAAACTGTGTTGACTTAGTATTCTTAAGAATGATCTCTGCTTTCTTTCAGGCAATTACCCTGGTATTTTATGCAAAAACAAAAAAAAACATATATTAGTTTGAGTTTTATGACCTAAAATTTTAAATACTAATTAAAAGTAGTTTGAAAAATTTAATGGCCAAATATGAGTTGGACCAATTCGCCACTGACGGCAACTGAAAATTTTGCATGAAGTTAAACTGTTTTAAAAAAAAACACCCAAATTTAACGTAGGTACATAGTGTTGAGATTTATAAAATGCACCTAAAATTGAGCAATAAATCGGTAATAAACCGCTGTAAAAATTATCATAATTTTATAAATTAGTTATTTCATTAAATTAAGAAACATCCAGTCGTGACGAAAAACTTCATAAATAATTTTCCACACAAATTGTTCTGTAAATATTGGATTGCATAGACAAATCATTGAATAATAGTACAGAACTTGTTTTGCTGTTAACAGCTATTTACGCATAGAAATAGCTTAACTGTAATTATAACAACAGCAAAAATTTATATTACCACCTGAAAATATGTAAAATTTTATTAACAAATAAGTAAATATATGCAAACAATACAAATAATTAATTTGAAAACATAGTTATATTATTTATTAGGAGATATTACAGAAAATGATAGAAAACCCTAATGTAACTTAGAAGACATTTAATGAAAAAAGAAAGTGCATTAGAAAGGCCTGAAAATCAGATACAATAAAACCTAAAGTGAACAAACAATAAAACAAGTAGTATGGTTAAAAACTGATAGTAACTGTAAGGCAATAGGTGAAATAACGAAAGATGAACAAACAAAAGAAAAAATACAGAAAACAAATTGAACTAACCTGCGTCAGACGTAAGACGTATCAATACTGAATAGAAACGCAATATTGCACCAGACTGACTAATGTTGAAACCAATAGTTTCAAATAGAAGGGGAGAGAACAATGAACATAGAACAGGTTTAGGAGACCAAGGCCTAAAAACTGCCCGATGTAAACAAACGAAAGGTCGGGTGCAGGCAACCCCTTATAAAAATATAACAAAATCTATCTTTGGACAAAGGCATAATATTGTAAACGAAATCTCTGAATAGAAGTCAAGTAAGAGAAAAAAAATACAGTATTTGTTACTTACAGAAACATCCCTCAATTATTCCTAACCTGAAAAACGCTTAAAATACCATAATTAAAAAATTTAATATATTAAAATTAACATGTAACTTAGCTTAGCAATATAGGTATTAAATGTAACTAACAAAAATTTTAAAATCATGTGTCTTGTCATTGAATCAAAAATCACGGCGCTACTCCACCAAATTATGTAGTATAAATATATGAAGTAATTTTTGTCAGGTACATACAGCTGCGAACGACTGCCTCCACCATTTTGTGTAGTATAAAAATGTTGTAAAATACAACAAGGTGCTTCCACCAAATTATGTAGTATAAAATGAGGACACAACACGGCGCCTCTCCCAAATTATGTAGTGGGAAATTGATGTAAGTTCCTCGAAAGAGAGGCGACTTCCACCAAATTATGTAGTATAAAAATGAAGTAGTAAAACCATTTTTGTAGTAAAAATGAAGTTACATAAAGCACGGCGAACTGCACCATTTGTGTAAGGTGTTTTGCAGAGATAATGCGGGGGCTTCCACCATCCAATTTTAGAATCCAACCAGACGCTGAAATTGGACTCAGGGGATTATTGGCAACCCAGATTTGAATAACGTAGCTCTATTGATGGTAAAAACTCGCTTTTAGTACTGCGATGGTTTGGTTGAATAACCACACAGGTCTAGACACAATGACATTTGACACAGAAAGAAAAATAATAAAAAAAAATTAATGAGTAGCTAAAATAATTTATTAAAGAATAACTAAAAACTAAATAAAATAAATAATATTATGAATTTAAGTAAACGGTTAATTCGTATAGAATTTAAAAAAAAATTGGTTAAATAACAATACAGCTTAAGAAAAAAATAAAATAAAATTTTGAAAAAATTTTAATATTAACAAAACTTGATTTAACTATAGAAAATACTTAATATGAATAATAACAAATTAATAGGAACATTTAAGAAAACAAAACTATTTTTAAAGTCCTTGGACTGAAACGGGAAAAGAAATCTCTTGGGCAGAGTTTAATAAATGATTAAGTGAAGAAAAATAAATACAGAAATGTATTTATTTTTCGGAGGAAAAAAACAAAATAAAATTGAGACATAAAAAAAAAAATGAATTGAAAGATGAAATTTAGTAAAAGAATTACTTAGAAAAATTTAAGTAATTCAGTGATCATTGAACAAGAGTTTAAAAAGGAAAAAATGTCATATTTTAAAGATTTAAATAATTTAAAAGAAAACGAAAGATACTGAAATTAGATAATGTTTTGTTACTTAAAACTATTTAAAAAAAATTTAAAAAAAGAAAAAGAGAGATTTATTTATAAATAGGATATTTAAAACACCATAATAATATTAAGAAACATTATGAATTTAAATTTAATAAAAAAATAGATTAAAAAAAAATTGTTTAAGTTAAACCTGAAAAATTATTAACCATGGTACTTAAATTTAAATTTAGGTAACTTTCCCATATTGGGAAAGAAAAAAATAATTTACCTGTAAAATTTGATGTTATCGGTACGGCATCCTGTCCAAGACAAGGCGTAAAAACTCAACGCACACAAAAGCAAAAAAAGGTCATTCCCCTAACGTTCACGAATGGAAGCGTTCGAGGCGGCGAAAAATGCCGATACATCGGAAATACTATAAATTTAAACGAGGAAAAATATATGAAAAAATTAAAACGACAGTAACAGAGAGAGAGAGAGAGAGAATCAATCGTGTAAGATAGAAAGAGAGAGAGATACAATTACACGTGTGAGCAACTGAACAATAAAGAAGCAGCGACAAAAATGAAATCCGACACCGGACGTGAGCCTAAGAATTAAAAACGTAAATTAAAATACGGAATAAAAATCTAATGAAATAAAACCAACTGGAAATAAATGAATAAAATAATTAGATGTAAAGAAGAAAAAAATACATAACCCTTAAAATATAATAAATCCGGCACAAAAATCAGAAAAACGGGATTGTAAATGAATTGAGAAGATTTTGGAGACAAAATCTTAGAAATTCATTACAATATATTATATTAATATAATATATAAATTATATTATATAAATTATAATATAATTTATTATAATTATAAATATTATAATAAATATTATAATTATTATTATATAATAATTATAATATAATTATTATATTATATATAATAATTATAAATATTATATAAATATAATATTTATAAATATTATTATTTATAAATAATAATATTTATAAATATTATTATAAATATTTATAATTATTTATAATAAATAATTATAAATAATTATAATTATTTATTATAATTATAATAAATAATTAAAATTATAATTTTAATTATTTATAATTAAAATTATAAATAATTATAATTATTTATTATAATTATAAATAATTATAATAAAATAATAATTTTTTATTATTTTTATAATAAAAAATAATTATTTTTTATTATAATATTATAATATAAAATATTATAATATTTTATATAATATTATAATAAATATTATATTTATTATAATATTATAATAAATATTATAATATTTATTATAATATTATAATAAATATAATAATTTATTTATAAATTATTATTTATAAATAAATAATAATAAATATTATTTATTTATTTATTTATAAATAAATAAATAATTATTTATTTTATAAATAATTACGTTATTTATAAATTAAATAACGTAATTTAAACGTTATTTATTCGTTTAAATAACGAATTTTAAAATTCGTTATATACAACGAATTAAAAAATTCGTTGTATATTTTAATACAACGAATTTTTTAATTCGTTGTATTAAAATATATACATATATTTTAATGTATATAAAAAATATACATTACGAATATACATATTCGTTGTATATTTATATATACAACGAATATAAAGTTGTTTATATTCGTAAACAACTTTAGTTGTTAAACGAATATGCCATATTCGTTTAACAACTGAGCTTTAAGCTCAGGTTTCAATTATTTTTTATGCGGACATTAAACTGTGTTTTATTTTCTCCTAAACCAATTTTTTTTAATCAAATATAAAAGAAAACAAATATTTTAGATTAGCTTTTAGATAAAATCAAAAGAAGTCAACTTACATTTTAGGCTATAAAATCTCTGCTATAAACAAGTCCTTAAGATCTGGAAAATAAATTAAAAATTAATTAGACAACAATATCTAAGGATTTTTTATCTAAGACAAGAAACCTTATCCTTCTATAGGAGAAAGCAAAAAGTACAGTCATGTGGGAGGACAGTAGTAGTCGTCCCTTCTTGTCAACATAAGGCATGTTATTTCTGTTGGTTAATGATTAATAATGCAGTATTTCTTAGAAATATGTACTGTACTTATCTAATTTATTTTGTATTTCTCTCCAGTTATATTTTAGAAGATGAAACAATAATTTATTTATCCATTACAAGCAAATAAATAATCACATTCAGTTACATAAATTGAATTGAATCACAATGTGAATTAAATTTGTATTGAATTCTCGCAGCTGAAAAATTCACATTTTTCCATAAAAATTTACATCAAAATTCACATTTTGGCTGCAAAATTTTGCAGTCAAATTTTTTTAAATTTTCACATGATACTACAATTTTATTTATGGATCTTCCAGATGCATGAAGAGGAATTCTTCCCCAATTTCTATTATGTTGATCCACCGAAACGTGTAATTAGATCGTTAGGGGATAATGTGCCCATAACAGACAAGTGGAGTGTCAAATCATTTACACTCAATCTGTTCATTGTAAGGCTTTAATAAATAGTTCTGTTTCTTATCACATGGTCACCCGATTAAATGACTGAATAATTTAAGAACAGAAGAGGTAGAGGTGTAAAAGACACTAATCACAGTTATCTCCTCTAAAAGTAATGAATTTCATAACACAGCCAGCCCTGTGGTGAATGAAGAAGTACAGGTGTCATTTACAGGGTGGAAAATATGTGCTTTTCAGAGGGCCCAGCATGCTGATAAGCGTACTTTTCCATTCAGTGAGGAAGGCAATGGTGAACCACCTCACTCCTTGTTTTACTCAGTAAAACCTCTAGAGGTTCAAACCAACCTTTCAGCTGATGAACTTAACAACAGGAGATAATGATCAAGGCAGCTGAAAGAGGGCCCGGCATGCTGATAAGCGTACTTTTCCATTCAGTGAGGAAGGCAATTGTGAACCACCTCACTCCTTGTTTTACTCAGTACCTCTAGAGGTTCAAACCAACCTTTCAGCTGATGAACTTAACAACAACAGGAGATAATGATCAAGGCAGCTGAGAGTTAGTGAAATATTTGACATGTTTATGCAATGAGGGATTGATTGCAGTCTGCAATCAGTCGATCAAACATAAATGCATTATAGATTTATTTTTCAGAAAAAATTACAAACAACAGATATGAATACTGATTACATTGGATTACATTAGGTAACCTAGAAAAGACTTCAGTCCTGTAATTTGTTTCCATCTCTGGATTCTTATGCAGTAGTTTTTAAGTTTGTTTTCTTATAAAAATTTTTATAATTTATACATAAACCAAATTTTTGAGTATTTCATCCAACAATAACGTTCTTCAGAACCCGTGTTAATATAACATTATTGAAAACCTTATTTACATTTTGGGTATTTGAGTGAAAACATCTCTTCAGTAAATTACGATTACCTAAATTTCTTAAATATACCATAAGAGTACTTTCTGAAGCACACAAACTATACAAAATAAAATGAACTACCCTTCTATCCCGAGCAAACCCCGAAAAGACAAAACTCAAAGCAATGACAAAATACCAAATTATTTTGTCTAATTTTGTTATTAAGCTACTTTTGTTGCAGACAATTTTTTAAAAAATACTTCTATTTGGGAATAATTGAGTAATTTTTTTAACTAATTACCCAGCTCATTTGCTAAAGCACAACGTGGTGAAAAATAGTAAATGTTGGAACAGTGTGATTTTGACTTCTAGTCTTACCTTTTTATTCTTTTCAAGAACTTTAATTAGAACTTAGGACTGTTGTTTTTTAAACTGTAAATAATAAATCACATCTAAATGTATACATTTTTTAAATTACTGTGTACTTATTAACATATCACTACCTAAATAATTAGATGTACGGTTTGTTTACACCTAAAGTAAAATTTGGTGTATTCCTTTCCTGGATGTTGGTGTTTACTTATCCAACTTATCCCACAAGGTTCAATTATAGGTCCCATTTTATTTCAGTTTTACAACAAGCTACCAGATGTTTATTGTTTACCGATTGTACAGAGTGATTCAGATAAGTCAGAACTGTAAATATTTACAGTCCAGCCTCTCTTAGTTTGCTCCTAATGTAAACAAATAATGATGTCACTGAACATGCGCATTATATCAAAATGAGTACACGCTGATTAAAAAGCAACAACAAAATACTTTTAAAAGTATTTTTATAAATGAAATTGTTAGGCCTACATCATATCATGACTGATGTTTTTAGTACTTTAATTAATAAAAATAAGTACTAATAATTTAAAAAATAGTTAACTTAATAGGAATATGACATCCGTAAAGTTGCAGACTCTAGCGTGCACTGTAGTAGCTGGCTTTTGTTTGTTGACAATAGGAGCAAACTAAGAACGGCTGAACTGTATGCAGTTTGGATGGAAAGTAATAATGATTTCTGTGTGTTGATCATTGTTTCACAGAACATAGACCTTGGGGTACGTCCTCTACTCTAAACATTATATGCCATTTTCTAATTGTCGTCGACTGCCCCACTAATATTTTTGCCTACAGACTGTCCCAGAGCTTGCTGCGGGGAACGCTTCCAACGCCCAGCAAGCAGTGCCCTCCTCAGACTTGAAGTGGACTCACTTCAAGTAAAGTAAAAATAAATTAATGCCGATCGATACTGTGAGACACTTTGGAGACTTCATCGACCCATTCCAAACAAAACGAGGGGGTAGCTAACAAAAGGTTTGTCTTCTGTACGATAATGCACAACCTCACACAGCGAGAAAAAACAGTCGACCAAATGACCTCTTTTGGTTGGGATGTTTTAAACCATCCATCCCAAAGTCTGGACCTTTCAGCTTCTAATTTCTCCTTTTCACTCATCTAAAAGAGCATCTTGGTAGAAAAAAATTTTCAACCGATGCACAGGTAAAAGATGATGAACGGTCAAGCGAGTTGGGGAGAGATGAGTTCAACAAGGGTATACAAAAATTGATCCCACGGCTTACTAAATGTAAGGAACTGAATGGTGACTACGTTGAAAAATAGTTATATACCTATGTAAGTTTCATAAATTCACATTTTTCTATTATTAATATTTGTTGTGACCTTATTTTTCAAACATACCTCGTAATTAAGACTACTCTACATTAAAAACATGAGAAATTAATATTTTTACCGTATGTTCTTGTGTAATTGCAGCAAGTTCCTTTAGCCATTCATCTAATATCACAGCACACATCACTACATTCTTCAATTCATTATCTCTCTTCATAAATCTAAAAAATAAGACAAAAATAAAATCCCTTTCATAAGGCGACACATTTCATAGCTGGTGGCAAATTTTAAAAAGGCTTACCTTTGATTTATGGCAAAAACCATTAGCGATTTCTGTATCTACTCTTTAAGAGGAATTAAATGACACAATTTCCAAATTCCGACTTTGATTTCTTGACTTCTAGTCGAAACCAAAACTTCAAACCGAATTCAGGCCTGCTACTAAACTACTGTAGATAACAAATCCGAAAACGGTTTGTTACTATCTCTAGCAGTTCGGAGTTTGATTTTTTTGCTTCCGGTTTTTGGGCCATTTCGAACGATATTTTTATTTATAAAAAAAATATACATTTTTTTCCATAAAATTTCAGTTTTTGAAGTAGGCATTCACGGAAAAATTTATAAAAAAATTAATAATCTATATATTTTAAAATGACTCCGTCTATCTGTCAGGAACATATCAATGAATAAAATGGTTAAAATTTGAAAATTTTCTGGCCATAGATAACGGAGAAAATGGGTCAAACATTAACATGGGCAATAGCAGTTCCGACTCCCCATAATTTACACCCACAACTTTTTGTGTAGATTACGAATCCAAAAAACTGTTTATTACTAACTTTAGTAGTTGCTGACATTTGGGTGTAACGGATGGACAAAACAAAATAATGTCAATTTAAAAAATTGCCACCAAAAAAAATAATGAAAAAATGTTTACTTTTATAATTATTAGACAGGTAACCTTGCTGTCAGTAGCCAAAATAAATGAACAATTTAATCGAAACACGAAATAAAAATCAGCTGTAATGACTTTAATAACAAACATATGAAAACAGAATAAAGATGTAGAGTGAAATTGGCATATGTCCATAATTACAAAAGTAACACAACTTTTAAATATGTCAATATAAACAGTTACGACAAAAACTTCTAACAGAATTTTTAACAAAATTCTGTCTTAAATATACAATAAATTATATTGTAAATTTAAGTGTTTTTTTATGAACATTACAAAAAATTTAAGTACAACCTGTCAGAATATCAGGTTCTTCAAACACATCAGTTATATAATTTATATATTTTATGAAAGTTTTTCTCTTTTGAAATTGTATTTCATTTTCTTTACTAAGATTTTGTGAGAAAATTTAAAATTAACTTACCTATAAATAGATGAACTTGAGATATCTTTATTATTATTGTTATTTAACTGGTTTTGTTGTCTTTTGAACACTGAACTGAAAGCTAATGAAAAACTTCTTCTTTTGCCATCACCTACAAAAACAAAAATGCAACAAATTAAAAATAATTTTGTGTTAGATAAAAACATTCAGCACATTTGAGATACGGTAAAAAAGTTCCTGAAATTGGTTAATAAAATTTATTGAAAATATGATCGTATTTTCTTTCAAAATACTCTCTTCCTGCATTTACCAAGTTACTCTACCGTTCACACAATTGTTGTAAACACTACCAAAAGACATTTTTTGTAAGTTCTGTCAGGCACTTTGTTGCATTTTCCATCACCTCTGATGAATTAGCAAAACGATGTCCCTTCAATGTCATTTTCTGCCATGGAAACAAGTAAAAGTGCAGAGATACAAGATCGAGATAATATGGAGGTATGGAGGGTGTTCCAAAGTGGTGACATTGTTCATTGACGGCGCATTGTCATGCAACAAAAACCAATCTTTCCCTGCTTATTTTTCAGGTTGTTTTCGTTGAATTGCATTTCCTAACCTGTGATACTCCCATGTGAAATACCAAGTACAGAGGCAATAGTATCACCTGTCCACATGCACAAGTTGTTGAACAACTAAACATTCTCATTTGGCGTGGAAGTGGAAGGGCGCCCAGTCCGAACATCATTTGTAATTGTTTGACCATCATGAAAACGCTTGTACCACTCATAAACTACAGATTTCTTCATCACATCATTTCCATACGCATTTTCAGCATCACAAGAGTCTTCGAAGGTGTATTCTCCAGCAACACACAGAACTTTATAATGGCATGCTGCTCTGATGGTGACATTTTACAACCCAGTGAAAGAAAAAAAACTACGTCAAAATTAAATACACCGCACGCAGGAAACCAATTCCAACTGCCTGCTGAACGACACAACACCTTCCATAGTAGTGATACCAACCTCCCAAACAAAAATTTCCCTTCTAGCAAACAAATGCTTGACTGACTGTACGTGACCATTGCAAGAACTTTTTGACCCTACCTCGTATACCTTGTTCTATGATCCTAAACAACACAGAAGAGGTAAAGGTGTAAAGGATACTAGTCAAGAGTTACCTCCTTAAGAGTAATGAATTTCATTATACAACCAGACCCTGGGATGAATTAAGTGATGATGTCATCCACAGGGAGGAAGTAGATGCTTTTTGGAGGGCCTGGCATGCTGATAAGCATAGGCTACTTTTCCACTCAGTAAGGAAGGCAACGGTAAACCACCTCACTACTCATTTTACTTAATAAAGCCTTTAGAGGTTTTAACCTCTAGAGGCTTTACTAAGTAAAATAAGGAGTGAGGTGGTTTACAATTACTTTCCTCACCGAGTGGAAAAGTATGCTCATCAGTATGCCAGGCCCTCTGAAAATCACCTACCCACCATCCTGCAAATGTCAGTTTCACTTCATTCACCACAGGATCTGCCTGTATAATAAAATTCATTACTCTCAGAGGAGATAACTGTGACTGCTGTCTTACACCTCTACTTCTTTTGTTCTTACATGCTTCAGTCATATAATTGGCTAACCATGTGATAAGAAACATAACTATTTTTTGCAGCCCTGGAACAAGCTCATTGAGGGCAAATAATTTAACATTCCTGCCTATTATGGGAAAGACCTAACATATAAAAATATAATTTAAAAAAAATTTAATTACTTCTATCGAAAGGATCTGTTTGTATCCTATTGACATTAGGTGGTAAACTGACTGGTGCTTCAAGCGCATGTTTTCTGGCGTTGACAAGTCTCTCTTCCCTCTCCAACAGAAAATTCTGAGCTTCACTTATGATCGAATTTCTATTTGGTTCGTGTTTCAATTTCTTTTCAATTTTTTGTTTTAATGGTTTCAACACCTGAAAAAATTGAATAATAATTATACACAAACAGATAAAAAGGACAAAATTCCAGTTTATTAAATATTTAACATGAAATTTCTTTTGATACAACATTATCATTTTTAAACAGGAACTTCTTCGCTTGTATTCATAAAATTACATCCAGAGATATTGCTCTGGAACTACCACCAATTTTAATACAGTTTTAACAAAAAAATCGTAAACTTCCACTTTTTTCCCTAGTGTAGGACAAATTTTAGACCACGTGAGGTGACATAAGATGTTTCTGGAAGCTCTTTTGTAGCCCTCATTCTCAGCATTTGCTCACTGTAGGCTTTTTTCTGTCCACCCAGTGGTTTTCGCTCTTCATGGAAACCCTTTAAGTCCATAATTAGTCGTCTGAATTTGGATCGTTTCATTAAATTTTCTCAGTTTATTCCAGTTTTCTCAATATCCTTTGTGACTTCTTTAAACCATTCATCTGACACCTTAGGACTATTGTTAAGTGTCTTAAAAATTTGTTTGGTTAACTGCTTTTTGTCCATTTGATGCATGTGTCCGTAAATTTTAGCATTTTTTCTAACTGATTCCATAAATTGTTTACTTTCCTTGTACAGTTCTACTCTACCTCCTAACCTATATTACTTGTCTACTATCTTTAGACCCATTATTTTGCCGAAGTTCTTTCTCTCAAATTTCTCTGCTTATCTTAGACCAGCCTTTCTGGTCATTCTAAGGCACTCACTCAAGTATAGACACACAGGTTTTATGCCAGTATTATAATATCTAATTTTCGTTTGTCTTGAAAGTGGTAATGCTTCTTAAACAAGTGGTAAAATTCTCAGAGTGCATCAGCCATCTTTCCTTGTTTGTTGTAAACTTCCAAACTACACAGCATTAAAAAAAGAATTTAATTCAAAATTACAGTATTTTTATTTATTTTTTTTATTACCCCCAAACTACGCCTTGAGAGCCTTAATTTTGAAAGAAAACCAATACTCATAAACATAAATACAGGAGAGCTATTCACAAATTTTTCCAAAAATCTGATTTTTCAAAACCAGAAATACTTTAAAAAACAATACTATACAAAAAAAATGTTTAAAATAACAGTTAAATAAATAAAAGTAGATTTTTAAATTGTCTGTAACTTTTATTATATACACTTTTGCGCTAAAATGCTGCAATCTTTAAAAAAAAACCATTTTTTCTATGAAACAGCCTCCTTAAGAATTTTAGCAGACTTGGTGCATACCCTATCTTGTAGAGACAAAAAATTTAGTAAATGAGGCGAAAATTGTAGGAGCCGTTTTTGAGAAAACAATTTTAGACCTTTGTGTTCAATTTGATGAAAATGCTCCTGTCGGGTCCTCTAGTGGTATCGAACTTAAGTTACAAGTTTCAACTCCGTACGATGTTCCGTTCTTGAGATATTCTGTTCACATACAGACCAATTGCTAAAAACATTTTTTGGGTTCAGGGGGTCTAAAAAACATGTAGATCCAGTGAAAACTCAATTTAAAAAAATTGACATGAAAACAATACTTTCCTTCCTATATTAATATAGGCAAAAGAAAGTAATTACAATTTTAAGATTTTGTAGGCGAGTTTTGTACCACATAAGTTAGTAAAGTGCCACCATAATGAAACAAAATAACATAAATTTTACCTGAAATAAAGATCTAATGCTCGGTTGGAAGACGAGTGAATGGTCTAGAAGAAAAGAATGGATAAGTGGTTGTGGATAAACAGCAAGCCTTGATATTAGACCAGTCAGTCTTAAATTAACGTACAAATCGTGTTCCATCATGTGTTCTAATTTAGCAAATAATTCATCTAGAAATGGACCTGTCGAAAATAAACAATTCATATAAAAATATCATTTGGCAATCATAATATCAAACAATAAAACTCTAGTGTGAAACACTCACATGACTTTATCTTGCCAATACAAAATGAAATCAACCTCTGTTGAAGAATCTTCTACAACCTCTGTAGAAGAAAATGCTTGAAATAAAATTTCTACATTATTTACACATTTTTTTCATAAAATGCATACTAACGCCACAATATTTAAAAATCTCATTTTTTTTACTGATTTTGATGAAAAAATTGTTTGAAATAAAAGTTGTAGGTTTTTTTAATGTTCTACAACTTTATCACTTTTGCTCTAGATTGGATATTACTGTCGTAATCTTAAAAAAAACATTTTTTTCTATGAGTGCACAGAACCCCTCCCTAAGAATTTCAGCAGACATGCGACTTACCCTATCTTGTAAAGCATAAAAAATTTAGTAAATTAGGCAATTTTTAAAAAAAGTTGTAAAAAAGTGAAAAATCATACGAACAAACTATTACGTCTGGTTGACCGATTTTGCTGAAAATGATCATGTCAGGTATAACTATCAGATGAATAATGTCCCATAGCCGAGCGAGTGAGAGGGAGATATGTGGCATAACTACGCATGCGCTCAAAGGTCTTCACCGTTGTAATCCAAATCTGAAAACATACTACAGTCGTTATCTTGCTTGTTAGTTTTACTGCATGCATAAACGCTTGCTCACAGTAATGAGTAATGTTATTGGAATGGCGCGTATGGGTTGTGCGAGTGAGAGTGTTATGCATTCTCTGACTCCCACGGCTAGGGTACATTAGTTCGTCTGAATATAGTATTCATTGTTTAAGTTTTGATGAAAAAATTGAATAAAGAAAAGAATATTGTTTTAAGTTTCAACTTAAAACAATATTCCATTCTTGAGATATTTTCTTCATATACATACACACAGACCAATCATTAAAAATATTTTTTTGGGTTCAGGGGGTCTGAAAACATGTACATCCAGTAAAAACTCAATTTTGAAAAATTGACATGAAAACAATATTTTCCTTACCTATATATTCATTGTTGCTGACTGCCCTACCATTATTAGCCCCTGCATATGATCCCAGTACCTGCCTGCTGCACGGAGTGCTACAGACGCACAGAGCCAACAGTGCCTCCCCTCCACTATGAAGTGGACTCACCTGAGGGGGATTTAAGCGGCAGCATTGGCCCGGGAGAGACACACTCCAGGTAACTCTCAACTGGAGAAGAACAAGAAAGAAGAGCTCCAGACCGAAGAAGAAGAGTCCAGCCGAGACCAGACGCACCATCCCTGATCGATGCTACAATCCTGCACTGGTCAGCATTCGCCGACCTGGAGAGAACTGCCTCGGCCACACTATCGGCAGACGGCATATGCCGACCCGACACAGTAGGGCTCTGGGAGCCACCACTTTCACGCTGCAGTGGAGACCCAACTGCCGTTGAGGGAAGGCTAGGCCAGAACCCGCCATCACTCTTCAGGCTCCGCTTCCAACACCAACAATGGCCCTTTTCAGGGCCACCAACACAATTAAATGGCCCTTTTCAGGCCCACCAAACTAACAAGTAAAGTTTCGCCACATGTCGTCGGCCCTGGTCGGCGACATCATACAGGGCAAGAAAAAGTAAAAATAATTTGATTATTAAACAGTCGAGCAACATCGACAGGATCATTTGAAACGGGACAAACCCCCAATGAGTACGCAATATAAAATCAAGAATATAACAATAAAATAAATTAAAAAAAAAATCAAATAACTTACCTATACATGGAGCAGTATTAAAAACATTCATATACGCCGAAGACGTTTTACTGAACGGTAAAAGACAATTAGACGATTGTTTATTGGGCGAAGAAGATGACATAGGTGACGACGCATAAGTTCTACTTGAATTACTATTATCTAAATTATTATGATTACCATTATTTTCATTACCGCTTGGATTATTGGCACAATTTGTCTCTTGTAAATCACCTCCGCTACCACTTTCACATGGCGAATCGCATTCGCCGCCACTTTCACATTCGCGACCACCGTCTTTCAGTGCGAAACTTTCGTAGCCCGAACTGCCGTCATCAGCTGACGGTAAACTATGCGGATCTGTTTCCGTTTCTATACAATTATTGTTTGAATTATTGCTGATGTTTAATTTTTGTATTGCAAGATCTTCTGGCTGTGTTGGTATACCTGTAAATATTTAATTAATTAATATAACAAAGCTTAACATACAGACAAAATAATTAATAGTATTCATTTTAACAAGTAGTAAAATATTTGTATCACTGTCTATATACGAGCTGTAACAATAAAGTTCCCGGAATTTAGTTATAACTCGGGAATTGGCGAGTTGAAGTTTGAAGTTGATAGTACGTTTGGTTTGTTTTTTGAAAGTAACTTTTTTAAAGGCGTGTAGATTTTTAAATTGTCTACAACTTTAATTATTTACACTCTTGTGCTAAATTGTATATTAAGGCTGCAATCTTAAAAAAACATTTTTTCTACGAGAGAACAGTCTCCCCAAGAATTTTAGCAGACATAGCGCCTAACCTATCTTGTAGACCATAAAAAATGTAGTACATGAGGCAATTTTTAAAAAAATCATAGCCAATTTAGATAAAATGGCAAAAGTGAAAAATGACACGAATAATTTACTACTTCTGGTTGACTAATTTTGATGAAAATGTTCATGTCAGGTCCTAACTTACGTTTAACGTTTTAACTTCGGACGATATTCCGTTCTTGAGATATTTTGTTCACACGCACATGCATACACACAGACCAATCGCTAAAAACATGTTTTTTGGGTTCAAGGGGTCTGAAAATGTAAAGCAGTGAAAATTCAATTTTGAAAAATTAACATAAAACAATACTTTCCTTCCTATATATTCATACAGGCAAGAGAAAGTAAAAACAGTTATCTTCATAATTTTTTTAATTGTCAAGAATTTAATGCTCTCCAATAACTAGATAGGTTATTCTCAAATTTGTTAAAACAAAAATGTTTAAAATTACATTACAACAGAATTTAAATTTTATTTACCGGTATGTGGAGGATTTTCACCATCATACAGATACGTCCAACAAGAAGTCGCCATGGCACATGTACTAATTTTAGTTCTTGCATCGAATAAATATGCTTGATAATTGCCGTATAAACTACCTTCCGTTACTTCAATCCTATGAAGAAAAGAACAAAATATTATAAACATTAACACTTTGTTGTCCTATGCCAGAGGAAATCTAATTCCTTTGCCCAATGTTCAAGTTCTTCCAAATAAGCAGTCAAACTAATTTAAAAATCTGGTGTGAAACACTCACACAACTTTCTCTTGCCAATGCAAATAATTAACAATAAACGTAACATGAGTAATAAAACATTAGAAATAAACAAAAAACTAACCTCAATAAATATAACCTAATTTTAATCATGAGTGAAAGGCGCAAAATGAAAATCAACCACAGTTTGGCTTAAAAATACAGAAAATCACTTTTCACGCTAAACTAGGCTCTGTAGAGAAAAATGCTCAAAATAAAAGTTGTAGATCTCTTAATTTTCTATAAATTTTATTATACACACTTTTGTCGTAAAATGCGTACTAAGGCCGAAATATTAAAAAATCGATTTATCACGTTTTCATGAGAAAAAAAACAGAAAATCGCTAATTATTGCTAAACTAAGCGTTATATAAAAAAAATGTTTAAGAGAAATGTTGTAGAATTTTAAATTGTCTACAACTTTTATTATATAATTTTTTGCACTAAAATGCATATTAAAACCGCAATCTTAAAAAAACAATTGTTTTACGTGAAAACAGCCTCACCAAGAATTTCAGCAAACATGGCACCTACCCTATCTTGTAGAGCATAAAAAATTTAGTAAATAGGGCGTTTTTAAAAAAAATCGTAGGACCAGTTTTTGAGAAAATAGCAAAAAAGTGAAAAATTACATGAATAAACTACTACTTCCGGTTGACCGATTTTGATGAAAAAGTTCGTGTCGGGTCCAGTAGTGGTATGTAACTGAAGTTTCAAGTTCATACTATGTTTTGTTCTTGAGATATTCTGTTCACACACACACAGACCAATCGCTAAAAAAATGTTTTTTGGGTTCAGGGGGTCTGAAAACGTGTAGATCCGGTGAAAACTCGATTTTGAAAAATTGACATGAAGAGAATGTAAAAAACAGTCCTTTTTCATGTTAAAAACTATTACACTGATTTTTGAAGGTAGCTACAACAAATTTAGATAGACTGCATTTCCTTCCATCAATTCAACTGCTCAAGTCAAAGTCAGTTTTAACATTTCAATAATCAAATATACATGTTTCGCCAGTCCATTGGTGTAGTGGTCAGCACAATGTGCTTCTATACCAGAGATCAAGTTTAAGGTTTTTAGAGTTTTTAATTGTCTACAACTTTGATTATGCACACTTTTGCTCACAAATGCATATACGAGGGGGTACCCAAAAGAAACCGGAATTATTTTTTAAAACTATTTATTTTTAATTTTTTTACAAAAGAACCTTATCCCCTTCAAAATACTCTCCATTACAACTAATACATTTGTCCCACCGGTGCTTCCACTGTTCAAAACATTTTTTGTACTCCTCTTCAGTGATGGCTGCCAGCTCATCCGTCGTTTTTTTCTTGACATCATCATTGTTGTTAAATCGGAGACCTTTCATGCCCCTTTTCATGCGTGCGGAGACCTTTCATGCCCCTTTTCATGCGTGGGAACAAGAAAAAAATCACACGGAGCCAGATCGGGTGAGTACGGTGCGTGTGGTAGCAAAACCATGCCGTTTTTCGCCAAAAACTGGGTAACCGAGATTGCCGTGTGTGCAGGCGCGTTGTCGTGGTGGAAAAACCAGTCCCCTGTCTGCCACAAATTAGGTCTTTTACGACGAATGCTGTTTCGTAGTCTTCTTAACACTTCAAGATAAAAAGCTTGATTTACCGTCTGGCCTGGTGGAACGAACTCTGAATGGACAATTCCCCTCACATCAAAAAAACAAATCAGCATTGTTTTGATGTTCGATCTGACTTGACGACTTTTTTTTGGTCGGGGTGATAATGAAGTCTTCCATTGACTGGATTGTTGTTTGGTTTCTGGGTCGTACCCATAGCACCAAGACTCGTCACCCGTAATGATCTTTGACATAAAATCTGGATCAGTTTCAAGCTGTTGTTTCAAATCACTACACGTTTCAATTCGACGTTCCTTTTGAGTGTCTGTCAGAACCCGAGGCACAAACTTGGCAGCGACTCTTTTCATTGTCAAGTCTTCTGTTAAAATGCGTTGGACTGAGCTCCAAGATAACCCACTAACCTGTGATATTTGGTCAATGGTCTGTCGTCGGTCTGTTCGTACAATTTCTTTCACTTTCACAACATTTTCGTCTGTTCGGGAAGTCGACGGTCGTCCAGAACGAGGTTTGTTCTCAATCGACATGTCGCCATTTTTAAAGCGCAAAAACCACTCGTACACTTGGGTTTTTCCAATAGCGTCGTCTTTGTAAGCTGTGTTCAACATTACAACTGTTTCCGCGGCGTTTTTACCGAGCAAGAAGCAAAATTTCACAGCCGCACGTTGTTCATTAAAACTTGCCATCATGAAAAACGACATGAGCACATAACAGCACTAGCGAGAACAATCACTGCACGAGAACAGAACAAGCTAGATCAACGAACAAAATGGCATTGAACTGGCAATGAGTAGCGCTACAAGCAGCCTAGTGGCGGGAATTTGTACTGCACAAGCTCCGCCCACAGCAGAGCTATTCCGGATACTTTTGGGTACCCCCTCGTATTTTTATTCCTAATTTGTGTACGTTGCAATCTGTTCAATTTAGAACAATAAGCAACAAGAAAAAAAAGTATATGGAAGCATTTTATCAACAGAAGGGATAGGCTAGTGGGGCATATCTTAAGACATCCAGGTATTGGGCTATTAATAATGGAGGGTAATATTGAGGGAGTAAATTGTAGAGGGAGGCAAAGATTAGAATATATAAAGAAAATTACAAAAGATGTAGGGTGTTACAGGTATGTAGATATGAAACGACTTGAGCAAGATAGAACAGGTTGGAGAACTGCATCAAACCAGTCGAGAGACTGATGACAAAAAAAGCAACCCCATGACCCAATGAGATGAGGATGATGTGTATGACGTGTAAATGAGGTGTAGTCTTGTACAGACCCAGGCCGACCATTCCTGAGAGAGTATGTTTAATTAAACCCCAACCATCAAAGTACACCGGTAACCACTGTCTAGTATTCAAATCCGTATAAAAGTAACTACCTTTACTAGGATTCGAACCAGGAACCTTCATCTCCAAAAATCAGCTGATTTTGGCAACGACTTTACCTCTAGACCAACCCGGTGGGTCCACAAATGCATATATTAAGGACACAATCTTAAAAAATACATTTTTTACAACAACAGCTCAGCATCCCCAAGAATTTCAGCAGGCATGGCACTTACCCTATCTCGTCGAAAATAAAAATTGTAGTAAATGAGGCGATTTAAAAAAAAAAATCACCGCAGTTTTTGAGAAAATTGCACGAATAAACTAATATTTCCTGTTGTCCAATTTTAATGAAAATCTTCATGTCAGGTCCTGTAGTGGAACCTAACTTAAGTTCTAGTTTCAACTGTGTACGCTATTCCGTTCTTAAGATATTTTGTTCACACATAGACCAATCGCTAAAAACATGTTTTTGGGTTAAGGTGACCTAAAACTTGTATTGCTGGTGAAAATTCAATTTAAAAAAATCAACATGTAAACAATTCTTCCCTTCCCTAAATATTCAAATAGGGCAAGAGAAAGTAAAAAATACAACATGCTTAATTACTATGCTGAACATTAAAAATATCTTCAAATTTTTGTCAATATTCCTAACTCTGTCTTGCATCTTAGTTTAAAAAACATGAATTTAAAATGAAAGTTTCTAAAAAATTTATTTCAGAAATTTTATGATCCAGAATGTCGGGCAGACTGGACACATAACGTCTAAATTACTCAGAGCTTTTAACACTATGAAGTATGTACACACCGAGGTCTTTTACTGCCTTGCTGCGAAATAGCGTAGTAACAGAGCTCAAAAAAGTAAAAAATAAAAACCCAAAAATTTATAACTTATACATACCTCGGTATATTAGGAGCCAATGACAGAAATTTTTCAGCGCTTCGACAATAAGGATCGATATGTGACACACGTAAACGTTGTGAATACATGACGTGCGTACATGGTACCAAATGACGTAATACTAATTCCAACATTATATCTTCACAATTTAAATCAACCAAAGTTTCAAACAATGCCAGAGTAACAATACACAACTGAAAACAAAAATAAAAAAATAGGTTGCAAATAATTCATATTCTGTATGAAATCATATAAAAAACCTACAAAAAAAGTATTGGAAAACCAGAATACACCGAGAAAACTTAATGAACTCATTCAAAAATAAATCTTTATAATGCATCGTGCAGTTTGAAATTATTTCTATTTCATATAATGAATTTATATAATAATTTCACCAACCTTCTTTTTAAACTGTGTCACTTTTATTTTTATTCTTACTTACACGTGTTTCGGTGAATCCACCATCGTCAGAGTAAATAAAAAAATGGAAACTAAAAATTCTTATCTCACTTATTTAAAATTTACAGAAGACGATACATCTTCAGTTATTTGTATAAAACTCAGTTTATAACAAATAAAACAGTTTTATACAAATGACTGAAGATGTATTATCTTCTGTAAATTTTAAATAAGTGAGATAAAAAATTTTAGTTTCAATTTTTTTATTTATACAAATGACTGAAGATGTATTATCTTCTGTAAATTTTAAATAAGTGAGATAAAAATTTTTAGTTTCAATTTTTTTATTTACTCTGATGATTGTGGATCCACCGAAACACGTGTTAAGTAAGAATAAAAATAAAGGTGACGCAGTTTAGAAAGAAGGTTGGTGAAATTATTATATAAATTCATTATATGAAATAGACTTAATGAACTGACCAAATTCAGACAACTAATTGGCCGGCCCGTTGGCGTAATGCAACTGCCTTCTACGCTGGGGTCCCGGGTTCGATTCCTGATCAGGTCTGGCATTTTTCCATCACTCATTTTCATTATCATCATTATCCATCGTTAGGATTAGCAGAAATTGCAAAACAGACGTAAAAAAAAAATACAACTAATTTTATGAACTTTAGGGCTTCCATAAAGAGTAAAAACAGAACACCGGGTGGAAATAAGAACGAAGAAAAGCCTTCAGAGAGTGAATGCTGGGCTACAAAAAGAGCTTACAGAAATGTCTCAAGTCACGTGGTTTGAAATTGGCCCTACAAGAATATTAAAAAAAATTTGGTGTCCAATCTTGGCACGCAAAGAATTCAAAATATAACCTACAGTTAATTATTGGTAAACAAAATAAACTGAAAAACATAAACTAAAATTTAATTAAGAATGAATGACACTTAACTAAGCTGTATAGAAAAAATGCTTGAAATTAAAGTTGCGGACTTTTTTATTTCTTAAAAATTTGATTATTACCCTTTTGTCGTAAAATGCATACTAAGGCCGCAATCTTTAAAAAATCCAATCTAAAAATTTTACCGATTTTGATGAGCAAAATACAGAAAATCACTGATGCTAAACTAAGCATTGTAGAAAAAAATTTTAGAACACATAAAACCAGTAAATGCCTTTGTAGTGAGTTGTCACTTGAATTGAGAATGGAAACAGTTGTCGGGGCATTCAAAAATTCAGAATTCATTGAGAATTTAGTTCTGAGAAAAGTAATACAAAAATTATTAATAAAAAACAAAAAGGATTAAAAGAAATATTAAGAATAATTTTGTTGTATTTTACATTTGATTAGATTAATATTTCTTAAAATTGTTTTTTGTATTTGTTAATAATTTTTGTATTACCTTTCTCAGAATTAAATTCTCTATAAATTCTGATACAAAATCTATGGGTTAATCACCAATTTTCTTGAGTTATTTGCGGTCAAACCTAGAAAAGTGTCATTTTCATCTTTGATTTTTTTTGCGGTTTTAATTCATTTTTCTCAAAAACCCAAAAGATTAGAGTTATGGGACTAGTTTTATTGAATTTTTCAGGCTAAAAAACATAAGAACCATAACATTACTGCTAAATTTGGGTTTCCAGAGTTTCAGTGAAGTTTTATTTTATAAGAAGAACTGAAATCTGGACGAAATCTTTTGCTAGCCATAATTCACTAAAGAATGGTTTTCAGACCCATGTTTATTGGAAACTTTTTTTTTAATTTTAGCCACAGAATCAGTTTCCGAGAGATTGTAGTGCAGTTTAGATATACCCTGTATATATACAGGCTAGGACTCATATGGGACGTCAAGTTGAGGTTGTATCGCAGTCAAGTATCACTAATGAGAGAACACCCTAACAAATACAAATAAATACATTAAAAAATGAACAAACTTAAAAAGAAATTTTTTTGCCAATTTAATTACCCTTGACTTGGATTTTATCCTCTGTATAAGACAATCAATAATCGTATCTTCATCGTACTTATTTTTTAAAACGAAATGGATGAAAGTTGGTAACATTCCTGCCTTCGTTAAACTTCTAATGAACAGTTCAAAATATGCAGTCGCTGCTGTCAATTCCTCTTCTGTGCTCTATTTAAACCAAACAATAAACTAATTATTAAATAGATAAATGAATTTTGTTTTAAAATTTTAATAAATTCTTATATTTTGTATAATAAATTTATCCAATAAATTTCACTAACCTTTTTAACCCTTTCTCTGCCAAACACGAGTATACCCGTAGTGGACTTACCATGCTTACACATGGTAAACCAAACACGAGTTAACTCATTTTGAAGTTTTAAATTGTATTGCCAAACACGATTTAATTCTATTGGCATTGAAAGTGTTTGAATTGCCTCCAGTAAGTGTTACAAACTGTATTTTATGCATTTACTGTTGACTTTTTTTCTTCTTTGTCGACGAAATCAAGTGCGTAATAAAGAGATATTTTCATTTCTGCATGGCCTGTTTTGTTTGTAAACACGAAATGGCGTCAATAATGATATTGATTTTTTTTTATTCCTCTCCGATTGTGATTTAGCCAATAGTGACAGTGATTGTGACATGGAAGAACAATCTAGTGTAATTAAACCTCCACCTAAATGACGTAAAAAGGTTAGACCTACTTCGAAAAGCTACCAGTAGGCTTCCAATAACTTTATTAATGTTGTTCATGATTTTAGTGATACAAATAGTGGAATAAATCTAATATAAATTTTAATAAATCTGCTACAAAGAAATAATTTTAATTGATAAAACTAATAAAAATTAAAATGTTTAAAAACTTAAGATGCATCCAAAAATTTAAAAAAAAAACCTGGCTCACTGGTTTAACCCAGTTTTATAACTTGGCAGTGAAAGAGTTAAGCTGCCTTGATTTTTGCTATTTGTTACTTACACGTGTTTCAGTGGATCCACCATCATCAGAATTCATAATATCATTTGTTGCCCATAACAGACAGGTGGAGTGTCAAATTATTTACTCATTTTGTTCGTTGCTGGGCTAAAATAAAAATAGTTCTGTTTCTTATCACATGGTCAGCCAATTAAATGACTGAATCATTTAAGAACAGAAGAGGTAGAAGGGTAGAAGACAGTAATCAGAGTTATCTCCTCTGAAAGTAATGAATTTCATTACACAGCCTGTGGTGAATGAAATAAAGGTGTAATTTGCAGAGTGGAAAATATGTGCTTTTAAGAGGGCCTGGCATGCTGATAAGCGAACTTTTCCACTCAGTGAGGAAGGCAATGGTAAACCACCTCACTCCTCGTTTTACTTAATAAAATCTTTACAGGTTCAAACCAGCCTTTTTGCTGATGACCTAAACAACAACATTATCATTCAAACAGTTTTATACAGATGACTGAAAATGTAGTATGTTCTATTTATATATTTTTTTAAATTTAGTTTATTTTTTTAGTTAAGGCAGTTTAAAAAAGTTAGTGAAATTTATTGGATAAATTTATTATACAAAATAGAATTAATTTCAAACTTCAGGATGCATTACAAGGATTTATTTTTGAATTCTAATATTATTTACATAAATAAAATAATGTACAAACATAAGTCATCTGAAAATTTTTCGATTGCACTTAGAAGTACTTGAAAATTATCATGAAAATTGTTTTCAGTAAAATCATTTTCAGTCAGTTTATCATGACAAACTGACAAAATGCATTGTCGTTTTATTATTGCAACTGAAAGATGGATACAAGAAATGTGAAAGAACAGATTGCCTTTTTTAATCAGGTAAGAGTCATCAATTGTGTAATTCGTGTTTTTTTTATTATATAATACACACGAAAATTTAAAAAAAAATTATAACAGAAAAAAATACATGCGAAATTCATAATTTTTAAACAACACTTATTTATAAATTTGTACAAACCGTTATTACCGTAATAACGGTATAAACATTATAACCGTTAAGACTTATAAAAGCAATCATTCACAAATAACATGCGTAAGCTTTATATGAAATACAATCTACACGTATATACAGGGTGATTCATGAAGTTCTCCCCCCACTTCTACAGCACATTGTACTAGTAAAAATAATGAAAAAATGTTATATAAACATAGGTCCGAAAACGCTTCGTTAGCGAGTTACAGCTAGCGAAAGTTTCGCCTGGATTTCAGTTCACCAGGTGAAATGAGGTCTTCCTGGAATTGTGGTAAGGTAGATTAAGGGGCGAATTCAATCATTTCTTATGGTTTTTGATCTGATAAATTGAATAAAACAGGTCCCAGAACTGTAAGTTAAATAGTTTTTAAGAAAACCAGTGTCAAATGCAAAAAATGGAGTGAAAATCACATTTTTTCATCTTTGGGCAAGAATAACTTTGTTATTTCACCAAGAAACAGTTAAAAATTTTCAATAAAAAATGTAGAAAATTTTATTCTGAACAAACCGGTGTAAATAAAGTACACAGAAAGCGAATAGTTTTTGAGAAAACCAGTGTCAAATGCAAAAAAATGGAGTGAAAAAAACACATTTTTTCATTTTAGTTTTTCCGGTTAATTTTACTTTGTACTCTTATGAATAAAAACTCATTTAATCAAACATCTATTCGCTTTCTGTGTACTTAATTTACACCGGTTTGTTCAGAATAAAATTTTCTACATGTTTTATTGAAAAATTTTAACTGTTTCTTGGTGAAATAACACAGTTATCCTTGCCCAAAGATGAAAAAATAAGTTTTTCACTCCATTTTTTGCATTTGACACTGGTTTTCTTAAAAACTATTTAACTTACAGATCTGGGACCTGTTTTATTCAATTTATCAGATCAAAAACCATAAGAAATGATTGAATTTGCCCCTTAATCTACCTTACCACAATTCCAGGAAGACCTCATTTCACCTGGTGAACTGAAATCCAGGCGAAACTTTCGCTAGCTGTAACTCGCTAACGAAGCGTTTTCGGACCTATGTTTATATAACATTTTTTCATTATTTTTACTAGTACAATGTGCTGTAGAAGTGGGGGGAGAACTTCATGAATCACCCTGTATATAAACGCAATCGAAAATTATACATGCAAAAGAATAATTAAATGAATTTATTTAAATACTTCAATTTAGAGATTTATCCAGTATTAGTAAGAAATATATTTAAGTAAATTAATAATAATAATACAGTAAAATCACAATTGTCTGTCTTTCGTTGATTAGTCATTCCATTTTATAAGTCATGGCAAAGCAATGTTTAGCTCAAACGTGAATGATTAAAAAAAAAAATCTGGTGTGAAACACTCACACAACTTTTTCTTGCCAATGCAAATAATTAATAATAAACCTAACATTATTAATAAAATATTAGAAATAAACAAAAAACTAACCTCAAAAACATAACCTTATTTTAATCATGAGTGAATGACGCAAAATGACAATCGAACTCAGTTTGGCTTAAAAATACGGAAAATCGCTCATTCACGCTAAACTAGGCACTGTAGAGAAAAATGCTCTAAACAAAAGTTGTAGATCTTTTAATTTTCTATAAATTTAATTATATACACTTTTGTCGTAAAATGCATACTAAGACCGAAATGATAAAAAAATCGATTTTTCTCACGTTTTCGTGAGAAAAAAAAACAAAATCGCAAATTACCGCTAAACTAAGCGTTATACAAAAAAATGTTTTAAATAAAAGTTGTAGAATTTTACATTCTCTACAACTTTTATTATATAACGTTTTGCGCTAAAATGCATATTAAAGCTGCAATCTTAAAAAGAAAATGTTTTTACGTAAAAACAGCCTCAAGCAGAATTTCAGCAAACATGGCGCCTACCCTATATTGTAGAGCATAAAAAATGTAGTAAACCAGGTGATTTTAAAAAAAATCGTAGGACTAGTTTTTGAGAAAATCGCAAAAAAGTGAAAAATTATACGAATAAACTACTACTTCCGGTTGACTGATTTTGATGAAAATGTTCGTGTCGGGTCCGGTAGTGATATGTAACTTAAGTTTCAAGTTTCAAGTTCGTACAATGTTCCGTTCTTGAGATATTCTGTTCACACGCACACACAGACCAATCGCTAAAAACATGTTTTTTGGGTTCAGGGGGTCTGAAAACTTATAGATCCGGTGAAAACTCGATTTCGAAAAATCGACATGAAAACAATACTTTCCTTCCTATATATTCATATAGGCAAGAGAAAGTAAAAAATTTATGAAATAGAAATTTATTAAAAGATCAAGGAAGTACAGTTCAGCCGTCCTTAGTTTGCTCCAACTGTCAACAAACAAAAGCCACCTACTACAGGGTGCACACTAGAGTCTGCGACTTTACAGATGTTGTATTCCTATTAAGTTAACTATTTTTTAAATTATAAGTACTTAAAGTACAAAAACATCACTCATGATTATGATGTAGGCCTAACAATTTCATTTAGAAAAATTCATTTGAAAGTATTTTGTTGTTACTTTTTAATCAGCGTGTATACATTTTTATATAATGCGCATGCTCATTATTTATTTACATTAGGAGCAAACTAAGAGAGGCTGGACTATAGGGTGTTATTGATGCAGAAACAAAAAGTGAATGGTTTAATCATACAATTCTATATATACATATTATAATACTCTAAATTTAGCCTTCACAAATCATATCATTGTGAGCTTGAAGGTCGCTGGAGTTAGCCATACATTGCATTTTCCATGTGCTACTACTTGTACGATTATCTTACTCACACGAATATAAGAACCCATTGGAACGAGCGTATGTTTCTACTGTTACGACATACGAGGTGTGGCTATTAAATAACGAGACTGAAGTTGAAAAAAATTTTATTTTTATTTTATACATAATCACTTATTGTCACCTTCAATATACACTCCTCTATCCCTACAACGCTCCATGCAAATTTTCCATTGTTGGAAACAGTGCTGGAAGTCATCTTCTGTTAGCTCCTTCACGACTTGTGCCACTTTCTCTTTTACAGCTTCCACAGACTCAAATCTTGTCCCTTTCCATGCAGATTTGTACGAAAATTAAAACAACAGCAAACCTAAACAGGAGCACACAGCCCCACAAAGTTATCTTGTACCATCTAGGCCGCGCGTGCCCGCACTTCTATGGTTCTGATCCATTTAACCCCACTCATGCGAGACAAGGAAGTAGATTGTTTAATATATACAACTCGCATTGGAAATATAACAAATTTTCTGTGCACATTTCTGCTCACTCTATATTTCCCAGTCCTACTGGATGTAGGACTGGATGTGGGCTGGATGCCCACCCATTTTTGACGAATAATTACGGTTTTACTTCAGTAATGATTAATTGCAACTTGATAGAATTAATACTTAACAAATTAAATTTTTTAAATAAATAAAACAAAAAACTATCATACCTGAAGTTTAAAAAAAATTAAAATGTTAATTAAATGAACCAAATGAAAAATAACTAATTTTTACAAAAAAGTTGTAGTTACAAATAATATGAGGGGGTATCCAAAAGTAACAAGAATAGCATTGCTTGTGTAGTATGCATTTCTGCCGCACAGACGTGTATAGCGCAACTCAATGCGAGTTCAGTGCAGTGATTGCAACTCATTGCTAGATCAATATTCATTTGCAGTGATTGTTTTTGCTAGCGCCATTTTGTTCTTGTTTCGTTTCTTATGATGGCAAGTTTAAGTGAACAACGTGTAGCTATGAAATTTTGTTTTCTACTCAATAAAAATGCTGCTGAAACTGTTTTAATGTTGAAAATAGCTTACAAAGATGAAGTTATGGGAAAATCTCAAGTATACGAGTGGTTTTCTTAGTTTAAAAATGGCGACATGTCGATTGATGACAAACGTCGTTCTGGATGTCCATCAATTGCCCGAATCGAAGAAAATGTTTAAAAAATTCGAGAGCGTGTGCTCTCAGACCGTCGACTGACAATTTGGAAGTTGTAAGAAGATTGCGCAACAGTGTTCGTCTAAAAAGATCCGATTTGTGGCAGCCAGGAGACTGGTTCTTCCACCACGACAATGCACCTGCACATAGCCATCTCGGTGAAAGATTTTTTGACTAAAAATGGCATGGTTCCGCTGCTCGACGCACCTTACTCGCCTGACCTGGCTCCGTGCGACTTTTTCTTATTTCCACACATGAAAAGGGATATTAAAGGACACAGATTTGACAACACTGAAGTGGTCAAGGAAAAAACGAGGGAGGAGCTGTCAACCATTTCTAAAGATGACTACAAAATATGTTTCAAACAGTGGAAGCACCGGCAGGATAATGTATTAGTTGTAATAGAGTATTTTGAAGGGGATAAGATTTTTTTATAAAACAATTGAAAAATGATTCCGGTTTCTTTTGGGTACCTTATCTCATACAATGAAACAAACGTACTAGATTTTGGAAAAGTTTTGGAAAGACATAATAATTTTGTTTATTGTTGTCAGCCACAAAACAGAACTATACCTTTAAAAATCACTCACAAAATGAAGTTCCTAAAATTTAAAACCAATCGTCAATGGAGAAACAAATACTGACAAGGTGGTAGAAAACCAAAATAAAATCATACAAATTAAACTAGCACAATTGAGCGACAAGTTTTACAATACGAAAAGCCAGTTAACAATGGAACTCAATAAATTAAAAAACTAAACAAAAATGTTTAGTAATTTTAAAAGTAAAAATTAAATATGAAACAAACAAAACGAAAACAAAAACTTATAAAACCAAAAATTTTTAAAACAAGATACCTTCGAATCATCATATCCCACCAAAGAATTAAAAAGTGATTTCAACTGAAAAATTATGAAAATACAGAAATGTAATAAATTTATAAAACAGAACTGTATTTAAATTAGTACTACATTAAAATATATAAAAATTAACCAAATTATTTTTAGAAAATCAAAATTGACATACAATGTTATAAAAATAAAACATGCTACAATACATTAAGGAGTTGTAATTTGATGAATACAACAAATATATTATAAGTTAAAAATTATAAAATTAAACAATATAAACATTAAAAATAATTACTCTACTTTTCTAAACAATGTTTAGCTATGTGGGGGGGGGGGTGAGGAGCGGTACCTTTCCCACAGTAATTTTTTTTTTAGTTTACTTAAAAGTCACATCAACAGCTAGGTTATTAACGACTACAGTGGGTTTTAACTTACAAAAATTTCCAGAACCTAGCCAGAAATTGAACCCAGGTCTCCACGTTCTAGGCTAGCGCTACCACTACACTACAGAGGTGGCCCCTAGTCACTTGCTTTTGCAACTTTCATTGCAAAAAAACACATGTTTAGTGTGTTTTGATCAGGCTAAAAATTTCAATACAGAAAATCACTCTTTCACGCTAAAACTAGGCTCTGTAGAGAAAAATGCTCTAAATAAAAGTTCTAGATCTTTTAATTCCCTATAAATTTGATTATATACTTTTTTGTCGTAAAATGCATACTAAGGGTGAAATCTTAAAAAAATAATTTTTTACAATTTTTCGTGAGAAAAAACAGAAAATTGCTAATTGCCGCTAAATCAGTATCAGCTACGGGATCAAATCGGTATCAGCTACGGGAGTGTTCAGTCTACAATCACAGACTGCATTATACATCATAGTATATTTTATATACAAAATATATATATTTTATATATTTTATATACGTTTATATTTTATCAAATATAAACGGTAATTTTGCTGTTGACTGTACCAAGATGTGGCAGTGAGCAGTTGTTTTGTTTAATAGGAGTGGGGGGGAACAGCTTACTTCACAGCATTGTTGCGTTCTGCCGTCAGTACAGCCATGACCGAGCGAGAGGTACATCCTTCTGTTGCGCAACGAATCATCATAAAATTTTTAGCAAATGAACGTGTTAAGCCTTCGGAAATTTTTACTCGTTTGCGGGCACAGTTTGGGGACACTACTCTGTCTAAGAATCGAGTGTATACGTGGGCCAGAGAATTTAGGGGTGGGCGAGAACGTGTTGAAAACGAAAGTCACCGTCGACGCCCAAGGTCAAGTCTCACAGATGACAACATTAGTGCTGTTCGAGAGCTTATTGAAGGTGATCGCCGGTTAACTGTTCAAGAAATCTCGTCAGAAATTGGTATCAGCTACGGGAGTGTTCAGTCTACAATCACAGACCACCTTTGCTTCAGAAAGATTAGTGCTCGATGGGTTCCGAGGTTGCTGTCCGGAAATCAAAAACAGGTCAGGTCGGAGATCGCCAGGAGACTTCTGCATCGATTTCAAGAAGAAGGTGAAGATTTTTTGAGGCACATCGTCACATGTGATGAGACGTGGGTCCACCATTACACTCCTGAATCGAAAATGGCAAGTAAGGAGTGGCGAAGGAAGGATGAAGGCTGCCCAGTGAAAGCCAAAACTTGTCTCTCAGCCGGAAAAGTTCTTGCAACAATTTTTTTTGACTCAAGGGGAGTTCTACTCATTGATTTTCCGAAACAAAAGACGAGGTGTGCCCATTAGAGATGTCATCCTTCTCCATGACAACGCAAGGCCTCACACCGCATTGTTGACAAGGGATAAATTGGAAGAAATGGGCTGGGAAACTCTCGAACACCCTCCTTACAGTCCAGACTTGTCCCCTTGAGACTACTTTTTGTTTGCGCCTCTGAAAGAATCACTTGGAGGAAAACGATTTGAAAGCAATGAAGATGTCGAGAAGCACGTGCGCGATTGGTTGAAAATAAACTACTACTTCAAGTTGACCGATTTTGATGAAAATATTTGTGTCGGGTCCTCTAGTGGTATCTAACTTAAGTTTCAAGTTCGTACGATGTTCCGTTCTTGAGATATTCTGTTCACATACACACACGCACGCACACACACACACACAAACCAATCGCTAAAAACATGTTTTTTGGGTTCAGGGGGTCTGAAAACGTGTAAATCCAGTGAAAACTCGATTTCGAAAAATTGACATGAAAACAATACTTTCCTTCCTATATATTCATATAGGCAAGAGAAAGTAAAAACACCAATGGGATAAGTGTGTACATTGGAGAGGAGATTAATTTGAGGGAAATCCAGACCCCTAAAGCTGTAAGTCAAGTATTTTTTTTGAACAAAAAAAATTTGGGACCTTTTTGAACAGAACTCGCACAATAACAACATACTGTTTAATTATGGTTAAATTCTTAATATAAATGGTATTAAAATTGACTAGACTAGTTTATACATCACACTCAATTTCTAATAATTTTTTTTATAAAACCATAAATAAAATTAATTTTACAGATTTAAACAGATAGCAAGATTTGTAATCTTCATACATAAATAAAACAAATTAAACATGCGTTACGTATCAAAATACTTATATATATATATATATATATATATATATATACAAATCAACATTTAAAAAAGTATAAAACATTTAAAAATATTAACATTTAACATACAAAAAATGTGACAAGAAAGAACACTGCAATTAAGGTAAGGTTAGGAAAAATAAATAAAATAATATACAATGGTTTGTGTGTACACAATTAACAATTTCTTTAATTTTTGTTCTGGTGGAATATACGTATAAAAAATTCCTTTCATGAGATGATGCGTCTCATGGCTGGTTGAAATTTTTACTATTTTTTTTCATTTTTAAATTTTTTAAGGCTTACTTTTGACTTATGGCATAAACCCAAATTTCGACTGATTTTCTTACTAAACTAGGCTCTGTAGAGCAAAATGCTTAAAATAAAAGTTGTAGATCTTTTAATTTTCAATAAATTTGATTACATACACTTTTGTCGTAAAATTAATACTACAGCTGAAATCTTTAAAAAATCGATTTTTTTACAGATTTTCATGAGAGAAAAACAGAAAATCACTAATTACTGCTAAATTGAGTGTTATATGAAAAAATGTTTGAAATAAAAGTTGTAGAAATTTGATGAAACACTTTTGCTCTAAAATGCATATTAAGGCCACAATCTTTAAAAAAAACCATTTTTTCTACGAGAGAACAACCCCCCAAGAATTTCAGCAAACATGGCACCTACCCTATCTTGTAGAGCATAAAAATTGTATTAAATGAGGTGATTTTTTAAAAACATTGTAGGAGCCATTTTTTGAGAAAATCGCAAAAAAGTGAAAAATGACTCGAATAAACTACTACTTCCGGTTGACCAATTTTGATGAAAATGTTCATGTCAGGCCGGTAGTAGTATTTAACTTAAGTTTCAAGTTTCAACTTCGTATGATGTTTTATTCTTGAGATATTTTATTCACGCACGCACGCGCGCGCGGGCGCACACACACACACACACACACACACACAGACCAACCGCTAAAAACACCTTTTTTGGGTTCATGGGGTTTGAAAACGCGTACATCCAATGAAAACTCGATTTCGAAAAATCGACATGAAAACAATTCTTTCCTTCCTATATATATTCATACAGGGCAAGAGAAAGAAAAAAGTATAATACATCATGTGTACACACAAAACATCTCAACAGAAAAGTTATCATACAATAAAAATACTTTATACAAATAGACAATTATAAACATAGCAAAACAAGAAGAAATGAAATAAAGAAAACCAAATGTTAGCATGCGAATTGAAGCACACTTTAACGTGTACTAACCAATTGCAGTGGTGTGCCATAGCCATAACCTTCAAAAGATAACCCCATATTCTCCTAGGAAAAATTAAATAAGCTATTTTTACAACAACCACAAAACAACAAAAAACAAAAACACAATAGACGCAAAAATAAATTAAAATTAATTACAATAATCAAATAATAATATGACAATCAGTGATGAGCTAAATTTTTTAAACAGAATATTTAATTGTAGAAGTACTACAACAACAAAAAAAACATTAGAGGTATGCAATGACTACTTAAAGCCTTGTCCACATCTAGTAAATGTTCGGCAAACATATTTGGAGAAACAGTTTGTTGAAGTTTGTCCAAACATTCTGATGTTTGGCAAACAAAATTTGCCTTTATGCAGTACTAGCAATCCCCGCTTGCTTCGCTTCACAGCAGCTAATGAGGCCTCATTTAATTTATTTTAAATCCTCTCTATATACAATATTTTGTGGTTTTGTTGCCCTGTGGCAGAAAAATAAATTGTTTTTCTGCACTTCCAGCTCTAAAAAGTCCGACATATATAGTCGTCCATGAGTGAAGGAAGCACTCTTGTCTTAAAGCGATGGCCATCGTTTTAAATGTTTGTCCCTGCGATTTAACAGAATAAATAGAATGCATAGAAGAATACTGTGGGAAAAGAAAGAGACTACAATTTATCTATGGCTGAGATAAGAGACAGTAATATGTGGGTGCAGTATGCAGAGTAACTGGAAATATATGACTCGTTCACTTCCTGTCGAATGAAAACAAATATATGAAATACAGTACAAAAAACGTTTTTTGAATATTTCCGAATTTTTAATGTTTTTGGAACCTAATGTTATTCTTCACGTTTTTCTATGAAATATAAAAGTTGAATCGTGTTTCTAGCTTAAAAAATACACCACCCAGAGGACTTAGGAAAAATAAATGTGCTATGCACCCGATGGACTAAAACATGCGTCATCGTCACAGTTTAAGTTGCTTAACTCACTTAATTAAAGTCACTTAAAGTTGTGAAATAGCCTATATTGATCGGGAAGCTCTAAGCTATGCAACAATGAAAGATTTTGTAAAATCAGTTCAGTAGTTTCTGAGATTACCTCATACAAACAAACAAACAGACGTTTCTTCTTTATAATATTAGTATAGATGAACGCGCACCAAACAAAACACGTGATGGTGGAGGGAGTCGAGTGCCGCCATTTTTGTTTGGAGAAAATGTTTGTGGTCAGACTCTGTCGTTAGCTAGTGAGAGACGTATGTGTTATGATTTTATTTCGTGTTTTGTTTAAATTAATTTGCTAAAATCTTTGTACTTTTAGTAAATATAAAAAGAGTAAGGACTTTTGGACTAATTATAATATCGTTATATTGATAACATTGTACAAATCGCGTAAGTTGCTGTGGGATAAAAGTGACAATGAATATAAAAAGAAGTTTAAGCAAAAGGATGCGTTTAATAGTATTGCTGCGGAGTTGGAGATAAATAATGTAAATAATTTTCTCCACTATATTCATATCTTCTTTGTCACAATTATTGTCTGCCACCACCTAGAGGTTCAAACCTTACGACTGAAAAATTAAACAACAACTGTTACGTAACAAGTTCTATCTGGCAGATGTAAGATCTAGTTTCGGCAGAACATGGTTTTACTATTGAAATGTGGACAACTCCACATTTCAAATGAAAATCCTAGCTCAGTAGTTGTAAATGACTACGATGTTCAGGTATATGAAGAAATTTAACATAAAAATTAGTATAACAGAATGTAAACAAATTTAACTCACCACTGAGGTATAAAGGATGTACACAACTTAGATATATTTGAAATGCATTGAGTTGGATAATAAATTCAGTGAGGTAACAGAATTTTTTTAGCTTTAGCCTTAAAATCACATTAAAATACGAGGTGTGGCTATTAAATAACTGAGACTGACGTAAAAAGTTTTATTTTAATTTTATACATAATCACTTATTGTCAACTTCAATATACACTCCTTCTCTATCCCTACAACACTCCATGCAAATTTTCCATAGTTGGAAACAGTGCTGGAAGTCATCTTCTGTCAGCTCCTTCAGGACTCGTGCCGCTTTCTCTTTTACAGCTTCCACAAACTCAAATCTTGTCTCTTTTAATGCGTATTTCACCTTAGGGAACAGGTAGAAATCACATGGTGCAAGATCTGGTGAATAAGGTGGATGTTCTAGCACTGAGATGCTGTACTTTGCTAGAAACCTCTGACACATAACCCGGAATGAGCTGGCCATTGTCTTGGTGGAGAACCCATGATTTGTCCTTCCACATTTCGAGGCGTTTTTCTTTACTCTTTGACGTAGTTTAGAAAGTACCTCAAGGTGGTAATATTGATTAATTGTTTGACCTTCAGGAACCCAGTGAAGGTACACAATCCCATGGATATTAAAAAAAACAATCATCACTGCTTTAAATTTTGACTTGCTCAATCGAGCTTTTCTGGCTCTCGGTGAAGTTCAGCTCTTCCAGTGCATGGACTGCCACTTCGTTTCCGGATCATAAGTAACAAACCTTGTTTCATCACATGTTATTATCTTCTACCTGTTCCCTAAGGTGAAATCTGCATTAAAAAGGGACAAGATTTGAGTCTGTGGAAGCTGTAAAAAAGAAAGCGGCAGGTGTCCTGAAGGAGCTGACAAGATGACTTCCGGCACTGTTTCCAACAATGGAAAATTTGCATGGAGCGCAGAAGGGATAGAGAAGGAGTGTATATTGAAGGTGACAATAAGTGATTATGTATAAAATTAAAATAAAATTTTTTACAACATCAGCCTCGTTATTTAATAGCCACACCTCGTATTTAGAAAAAAATGTTTGCATGAATTTCATGTATAAAAATATCTAGTGTTTAAATATATATTGTTAAGCACACAACGTTAAAAATAACATTAAGGAGCAATGCTGGTTTTCCCAAATTTTCTTAACTTACAAAGTGGTTTTCCTCAATTAAAATGTAGTACACAAAAATTATGCAAAAACCAAGACCAGACTCTACGAATTTGTTAAGAAGTGAAAAAACATGGCTGGTACAGATGCATAATATTAAGATATTATTTACTGAGAAGAGGTGCTACAATAAGTTCGTTTTTTGGAAAAACCAAAGGAGACAAACCAAGGGTAAAAGAGTTAAGGAAAAGCTTCACCACAAATCGCTAAAGAAGAAGCTGGAGGAAATGTTTTGGCCATGTAAATAAAATGGATAAGGGCACAAACAATTTTTAAGAGAACATTTTTTTATTTAAGTGTTTTTTTTATATCGGACTGTTTTGCACATTACTGCTAATACTGACACACAAAAACTGGTGTGAAACAATCACACAACTTTTTCTAGCCAATGCAAATAATAAACAAAACCTAACATTACTAATAAAACATTAGAAATAAAGCAAAAAACTAACCTCAATAAACATAACCTAATTTTAACCATGAGTGAAAGACGCAAAATGAAAATTGACCTCAGTTTGGGTTAAAAATACGGAAAACTCTTTCACACAAAACTAGGTTCAGTACAGAAAAATGCTCGAAATAAAAGTTGTAGATCTTTTAGTTTCCTGTAAATTTGATTATAAATACACTTTTGTGGTAAAATGCATACTAAGGCTGAAATCTTTAAAAAATTGATTTTTTAAATGTTTTCGTAAGAAAAAAACAGAAAATCGTTAATTACTGCTAAACTAAGCGTAATACAAAAAAATGTTTGAAATAACAGTTGTAGGATTTTAAATTCTCTACAACTTTGATTACATACATTTTTCCACTAAAATGCATATGAAAGCCGCAATCTTAAGAAACCAATTTTTTTATGAGAAAACACTCTTTCCAAGAATTTCAGCAGACATAGCCCCTACCCTATCTTGTAAAGCATAAAAAATTTAGTACACAAGGTGATTTAAAAAAAAGCGTAGGATTCGTTTTTGAGAAAATCGCAAAAAAGTGAAAAATGACACGAATAAACTACTACTTCTGGTTGACTGATTTTTGATAAAAATTTTTGTGTCAGGTCCTCTAGTAGACCTAACTTAAGTTTCAAGTTACTTTGTAAGATGTTCTGTTCTTGAGACATTTTGTTCACACACACACGCAAGCACGCACGCACACACACACACATACACAGACCAATCGCTAAAAACATGTTTTCGGGTTTGGGGGTCTGAAAACATGTATATTCAGTGAAAACTCAATTTAAAAAAATCGACATAAAAACAATACCATCCTTCCGATGTATTCATATAGGCAAGAGAAAGTAAAAAGGACAAATTAAAACTTTGTTCAAAATTTAGTAAACAATTTTTGTATTCAATTTAATTATAGCTACTTTTTCTTGTAATTTAATAACTTGGAACCTCAGTTTCATGCAGTATTTGATGTTCAGAAGAAATGTTAATTTACCATTACTGTTAATCTGTATACCAAACCAGTCCTTAATAATACTGTAATTGATAATGGATACCATCATTAAACAGTAAATTCGACAATACAATACAGTAACAAAGTTGTAGATGTACATTGTAGATGTAGATTGACTAAAGCTTTATGTAGACCAAAATGTATCTCCCAGCAGTAGGTGAGTTAAAGAAAAATATAGAAATGAATGCAAAAATTACAAAACACAGAATATTGATGTTTCATAGAAGTTACAAAAGATATGAAGGTGTGAAATAGAATCTAAGGAAGAAAAGAATTTAGGAAAAAGGTTAAAGAATGTTTACCCTTTTATCTTTTAACCGAGGTTGAAGGTTAAAGAACTTGAGGGGTTCCAATACAACAAAAAATAATCAGAAAAGATAAATAAATAGATAATAGATAAAATAAAATTATAATATCTTCATTCAAAAATAAATCTTTATAATGCATCCTGCAGTTTTAAATATTTCTATTTCATATAATGAATTAATACAATAATTTCACTAACCTTCTTTTTAAACTGCGTCACCTTTATTTTAATTTTCACTTACACGTGTTTCGGTGGATACACCATCATCAGAGTAAATAACATATAATTGAAACTAAAAACATTATTTATTAAAAATCTATAGAAGATGATACATCCTCAGTCACTTGTATAAAACTGATTTAAAATTAATTTATTTTAATTTATCCCTTCTCATATTTACTGTAGATAGCAGCAGCAGTCAATATCACTTCATCATTCCTAAATTTCACCTGTTCATTCAAAATGTCCTGCTTTTGCTCTTTTAAATATTTATAAATGTGGAACATCTCATATTTTTCAATTTTATTTTTATTTTCTATATTACATTGTTCTATTATATTGAAATGTTCATCTATTTTACCAAATTTATGTTTTAAAACAAAAACATGTTTTAAAAATGTATGTTAAAACATAAATTTGGTAAAATAGATGAACATTTCAATATAATAGAACAATGTAATATAGAAAATAAAAATAAAATTGAAAAATATGAGATGTTCCACATTTATAAATATTTAAAAGAGCAAAAGCAGGACATTTTGAATGAACAGGTGAAATTTAGGAATGATGAAGTGATATTGACTGCTGCTGCTATCTACAGTAAATATGAGAAGGGATAAATTAAAATAAATTAATTTTAAATCAGTTTTATACAAGTGACTGAGGATGTATCATCTTCTATAGATTTTTAATAAATAATGTTTTTAGTTTCAATTATATGTTATTTACTTTGATGATGGTGGATCCACCGAAACACGTGTAAGTGAAAATTAAAATAAAGGTGACGCAGTTTAAAAAGAAGGTTAGTGAAATTATTGTATTAATTCATTATATGAAATAGAAAATTATAATAACTAGAAAAGATGAACGATTAATGGAAACAAACAGAAAAAAATCCCTTTCATGAGATGACCTGTCTCATGGCTGGTGGTAATTTTAAAAAGGCTTACCTTTGACTTATGGCAAAAACCATTAGTGATTTCTGTATTTAATTTTTAAGAGGAGAGTGAAGATGATCTGCAGCGAGCTCTTTTTAAATTAGACAATGTGTGTAAAGAGTACAATTTGACAATCTCCTCTTCAAAAACAAGAGTGATGGATTTCTGTGGAAAGGATCCGGTGAGAAGTAAAGTTGTTTTACAGAAGGAAATTCTGGAACAAGTATCTCATTTCAAATATCTTGGCTGTGATATCTCTTATCAACATGATAGGGACGCTTGCACCAAGATACATCGCTTCCAACATATCTGTGGAACCATACATAGAGCTCTTAAGAACAGTGCCACCAAAGAAACAAGAATAAAGTTCTATAAAACAATTGCAGCTCCGACATTACTATATGGAAGTGAAACTTGGGTGCTATCCAAGCGTGATGAAAGCAGATTGCAAGCTTCTGAAATGAGGTTTCTGCGGAGAACATATGGGTGCAGTAGAGAGGATCGTTTCAGAAACACGGATATCAGAGCTCAGCTGAATATATTTTCAATGAGAGATAAAATAAATGGGAGTAGGAGGGATTGGTTTCAACATGTGGACAGAATGAGTGAATACCGGATCCCTAAGCAGGCCCTGCTATACCAACCAATTGGGAAAAGAGATAGAGGGCGCCCAATGAAAAAATGACCGATTGTAGAGGCGAAGAGGTTCGGAACAGGCAATAATGCCTTACCCGTGAAAGGAAGAAGAAGAAGAAGAATTTTTAAGAGAAATTGAATGACAATAAGTAAGTCATTTCAGACAATTAAGTAAGTTATGTGAGATGTTAAAGAGTTCTGGCGTAAACAGTATTTATATAAGAGCGATAATGTGAATGTATGAAGGATATCAATGTCTATCAAAATATATCTTCAGGAGCCATTGAAAGAATGGAGGAGGAAGTGCTCAAGAATGGGAATTGAAATTGATGATGGGGTGCTTTTTACGCCGTTGTTTGCGGACGATTAGATAGTTGTGGTTGCGGATGAGGAAGATCTATCTTATATGGTTAGGAAGTTAAAAGAAGAATATGCGAGATGGGGGATGAAGATCAACTGTGGAAAGACAGAGTATTTGGCAGTCAGGGGACCTTAGGAAGACTTGCAGCTGGATGGGGAAAATATTAGATGTGTAGAACAATGCAAGTACCTCAGATCAATAATCACGAAGGAAGGCACATCTGCAAGAGATATAAGTTGTACGATTGCCCAAAGTAGGAAAGCAATATGATATTTAATTCCCTGTTTCGGTCGACGAATATCCGGATTGACACAAAGAAAAGAATTTATAATGCTGCAGTGAAGCCTATAACGTTGTATGGTTGTAAGGCTTGGACCCTGGATAGAAGAAGTCAGTACAAATTGAGGGCTTTAGAGATGGATAGCTTCAGGTGCTCATGTCGGATCTCCCGGATGGATAGGGTTAGAAACGAGGAAGTCAGGGGGAGGATAGTTGTGGCAGTACAATAGTAAAGGACATTAAAATAAGGCAGTTGGTGTGGTATGGCCATGTTCAGAGGATGGATGGGCATAGATGGTCAAGGAGACTCTTGGAGTACTGTCCTTCAAGTCGGCGTAGCAGAGGAAGGCCGAGATGTACCTGGCTGCAGGTACAGAGGAGGACTGGTGGGATCAAGATTGATGGCATTTTGGTATGCGAGAACTGGATTATCTGTAGGAACCTTGCCGTAAAGTAAAGTAAGTGAATGACAACACTTTTTTTCCAGATTTGATTCATTGACTTCAGGTTTTGAGCCACTTCCAATTGAAACCGGAACTTCAAACCCAATCCAAGCCCACTAACTTATTGTGTAGATTACGAATCCAAAAACTATTTGCTGCCATCTCTTATAGTTTCTGACGTTGATTTCTTGAATTCTGGTTTTGGGCTATTTCCAGCCGAAACCGGAACTTCAAACCCAAACCAGGTCCACTAACTTTTTGTGTAAATTACGTATCCAAAAACCATTTGTTGCTGTTTTTGTAGTTTCTGACATCTGGGGTGACAAAATGATAGATGACAATTTTAAATTTGTCACCAACAAAGACCAAGATAGGGCTTCCATGAAAAACAAAAGCAGAATACTGGATGGGCAAAAGTCTACAGTGAATGAATGCTGATTGTGTGGGCTGCAAAAAGAGCCTCCAGAAATGTCTAAAGTTGCCTGGACTATATGGCCCGAAAGGAGGCGGAAAATAATAATTGAAAAATGTTTAATTGACTACAAACAATATTACTGATATCTGTACTGACTAGAAAAACTATCACAATGTATTAATATATTAGTAACTTTACAATCTTTTGAATCCCTTATTAGTATTTTTACTTTCAATTTTTTTATTATAGGTACCCCGCGTTTAGAGCTTCCTTCTTCAAAACTGCTTGTTCAACTTTAACGCACTATACACCAAAATTTAGCCGATTTCAATCTGATTTGTTACATGTCAGTTTTATATTTTTAGCGTTTATTAATATTCCGATATCAGGATGAGAAGAAAAAAAGAGCTTGTTTTTTTGTTGCAGTAACACTTTGGATGCATTTAGAGGCTTATAACTCAAACAACGCTCGACTGATTTATTTGAGATTTTGCTGGAATATAAACCTGTATGTTGTTATTGTATGTACAAAATTTCAGAACTGTAGCATATTTAAATTTTGAGTTATTAGTAAAATTCTGAATCCCTGTTAACTCCGTAACCGCTCATTAATTCGGCCATTTCAAAAAACCATTGTATTCAGTATAAAAAACTTAATACAAATTCATCAATATTATGGACCAGCAACTGACCAACTGTTCGGTAGAATTTTTTTAATTTTTAAATAATGGTTGATGTTGCGAGGGATGGAAGAAGCTTAACCATGTTGCCACATCTTTTAACCAGTTGTGTTCTTTTCTCTTCCAGCTAAAGTCGCCTTCTGACGTAACATACAACTAGTAGTTTAGTTGACTATTTTAAGTAAATGATGAGTGGGTATTAACATTGCATTGTCATGTTTGTTATAAATATGGAATCTGGAAGGACAGGTCCCAGGTACACTAATAAAAATAAGTAGTAGGCCTACCGAGTTACAACGCGGCAACATGGTTAAGCTTTTTCCACTCCCCAACCACTGCAGCATCTAACATTATTTAAATATTTAAAAAAATCTAACGAATAACTGGTCAATCGCTTTTCTGTATTAATAATGAATTTGTATTAATTTTTTATACTGAATTGCCAAATTAATGAGTGGTTACAGTGTTAACAGGTTCAGAATTTTACTAATAACTCAAAATTTAAATATGCTACAAATACGAAATTTCGTATGTACAATAACAACATGCAAGTTTACAATCAGGCGAAATCTCAAATAAATCAGTCAATCGGTGTTTGAGTTATAAGCCTCTAAATGCGTCCAATGTGCTGCAGCAACAAAAAACAGGCTTTTTTTCTTCTCATCCTGATATCGTAACATTAATAAATGCTAAAAATATGAAACTGACATGAAACAACGCAGATTGATATCAGCTAAATTTTGGTGTATAGTATGTTAAAATTGAACAAGCGGTTTTGAAGAAAGAAGGCTTCAAACTCGGGTATCTGTAATAAATAAACTCGCCACTCCAGCGGCGCTTCGCGCCGCTTCCGTGTCTCGACCTCAGAGGGGTAGGTGGATCAGAATTCATAAGTGGATCAGAATCATTTGCCACAAGATGAAGTTAGGCCGCCAGAGGGGCTGGGTGGATCACAATATTTAGAAATTTCAAGATATGAAAATTTAAAGTTTAAAAATTTAAAATTTTAAGGTTTTAAAATTTTAGAATAATGTTTAAAGTTTCAAAATTTCAACTTTAAATGTTGTGGTTTGAATGTATGATACTTTGAGTTTTTCGTTTTCTCATGCGACCTGAACATTTTTGGGTTACCAAATTTTTATGTAATTTTCTTCGCTAAATAACATATCGTTAAAAGATTATTTGTATTCCGAAAATTTTAAAATTTTTGTTGGGGTAGTAATCACCATAGGACCCCGACCTAAATTCTTCGTGACTCTAGGGGTATGTGTAACGTTTTGTTAATAAACGTTTGCAAAAAAAACCGTTGTGAAGGTGTAAAGAAAGAAAAACGTGAAAACGGCAAGCCCTAAAAGCCGGAATGCTAGTGTTTTGAGTTTTCTCAGCGAAGAGGTAGGTTAAGGAAAACTTTAGCTACATGGCCTTGAAGTACTTTGGGAGAGGCACAAAAAAGATTCTATACACTTTTTCTCTACGAAGCACCGTTTAGGAGGTAAAAATTACTACCCCCCTACCAGACGTAAGGGGGTTGAACCTCAAAGTTTTCGCGTTACCAAATTTTTATTTAATTTTGAACGTCAAAAACATGCCGTTAACATATATTTTGTATTCTAAAAATTTAGAAATTTCATAATTTTTGGATAGGGGTAGTAACCCCCTGGACCCGATCTGAAATTTTAAAAAATACCCGTGATGGTATAAGTACCTGTAACGTTTTGCTAATAAAAATTTGCCACAAAACACCGTTTTGAAGGTGTAAAGATAGGAAAACCTGAAAACGGCAAGCCCCAAAAAACCGAAATTTGGTTTTTCTAGTTTACTCAGCGAACCGGTGTGTTAAGGGCAACTTTGGTTATATAATCTTGAATTACTTTTTGTGGTGCACAAAACAAATTGATTCATTTTGTCCCTTTATTCACCGTTTAAGAGATAAAGAAATACAACCCCAACCCCAGGGAAGAGGGTGTGACCTAAACATTTTCGGGTTACCAAATTTTTATGTAATTCTAACGCCAAAAAACATGCCGTTGAAAGACTTTTTGTATTCTAAAATTTAAAATATTTCATATCTTTTGGATAAGGGTAGCGACCCCCGTAGGACCCCGATTTAAAATTTGGAACATTACCCGTGATCCTACAGGTGCGTGTAACTGTTTATAAATATACATTTTACGAAATAACCCATTTTTAAGGTGGGGCAAAACAGGTTCATGCATTTTGTCCCTATTATTCACAGTTAAGGAGACAAAGAAATACAACCCCTACCGCTTATACCCGTGATGGTATAAGTACCTGTAACGTTTTGCTAATAAAAATTTGCCACAAAACACCGTTTTGAAGGTGTAAAGATAGGAATACCTGAAAACGGCAAACCCCAAAAAACCGAAATTTGGTTTTTGTAGTTTACTCAGCGGACCGGTGGGTTAAGGGAAACTTAGGTTATATAATGTTGAAGTACGTTTTTGTGGGGCACAAAACAGGTTCATGCATTTTGTCCCTATTATTCACCGTTAAGGAGATAAAGAAATACAACCCCTACCGCAGGCTAGAGGATTCTAATTGAAAATTTTCGGGTTATAAAATTTTTGTGTAATTTTAAACACTAAACAACATGCCGTCAAAAGACTTTTTGTATTCTAAAAATGAAACATTTCATATCTTTTGGATAAGGGTAGCGACCGCCGTAAGACCCCGATTTAAAATTTGGAACATTACCCGTGATCCTACAGGTACGTGTAACTGTTTATAATATAAATTTGACGAAATAACCCATTTTGAAGGTGTAAAGAAAGAACAATATGAAAACGGCAAACCCCAAAAAGCCGAAATTTTGTTTTTTGAGTTTTCTCACCAAACCGGCAAGTTAAGGGCAACAATAGCTATGTGGTTTTAAAGTACTTTGCAAGGGGTACAAAAAATATTCAATACAATTTTTCCCTACGATGCACCGTTTAGGAGATAAGAAAATACAACCCCTACCGCAGGCTAGAGGGTGCTGATTGAGAATTTTCGGGTTATCAAATTTTTATGTAATTTTTAACGCCAAACAACATGCCGTTAACAGATTTTTTATGTTCTAAAAATTTAAAATGTTCATTATTTTTAGATAAGGGTAGAAACCCCCGTAGGACCTTGACATAAAATTTGAAAAATTTCCCATAATGCGGAGGGTACGTGTAATGTGGTCCAAGCAAACGTTTGCCAAAGAAACCCGTTTTCATGGTGTTACAAACGAAAACTTGAAAAATGCAACCCCAAAAAAGAGTTTTTTTTACCGAACCGGCGAGTTGAGGACAACGATAGCTATATGATTTTGAAGTACATTAAAAGGGGTACAAAAAATATTCTGTACAATTTATTTTTACGATGCACCGTTTATGAGATAAAAAAATACAAACCCTACTGCAAAAAAGAGGGTGCAACTTTAAAATTTTCTGTTTATCACATTTTTATGTAGTTTTTAACGCCAAACGACATGCCGTTATCAAATTTTTTCTATTCTAAAAATTTAAAAATTTCATAATTTTTAAATAAGGGTACCAAACCCCGTAGGACCCCGATCTAAAATTTGAAAAGTCACCCGTGATTCCGGGAGTTAGTGTAATGTGGTCCTAATAAAAATTTACCGATGAAACCCGTCTTCGTGGCGTAACAAAGAAAAACCTAAAAACTGCAACCCCGAAAAAGCCGAATTTTTATTTTTTAAGTTTTTCCAGCGAACCGGCGGGTTAAGGGCGACTTTATATATATGGTCTTAACGTACTTCGAGAGGGGAACAAAAATGGTCGCAGTGGCCTTTGCGGTACGAAACTTCGTTAAAAAGTTTGAAATATTCGGACGCATCCCCTGAGCTTTCGGGAAGATGTACCTTAAATTTGGCATTTTTCCCGGGGGTTTCAGCCGACGCCCGACAAAAACTGTCCTCAGAGATTTTGCTTCTAGAGACCTCCTAATAGGCGAGAATTTCCATCAGTGAGTCATCAGGGGCTGGGGCTTTATATATTATAGACCCGCCTAACTCAACGACACGAAGAAAAAAGGTCGCAGTGACCTTTGCGCTCCGACGCACGGTTAAAAAATTCAAAAAACTACCCCTAACGCCCTGCCACCCCCAAATGGGATTAGGTAAAAATTGGCAATTTTCTAGCTGGTTTCAGCGCAAGACGGAGAAAAAAGGTTCTGAGGTCTAACACTCTCCGAGGCTTCCTTCTAGGTTAGAATTTATGTCAGTCAGTGAGTGAGTCAGTCAGTGAGTGAGTGAGTGTCCTTGCAGCTTTATATAATAAAGGGATTGACAGTAAGTTAATGTAAGAATAACACTTTTAAAATACCCAGAAAGTAACAGCTGTAAATATTCTTCATTCTGTTAGAAAACAATTTTATAATAATTGTTATGTATCTTCAAAATAACCCAAACATTACAAAACAAATTGTATAATCAATAGTTAGTATTATTAATAAGCATAGTTAACTAAATCACAGAACATAATTATCCAAAACAGAAAACTTATTGTAACAACATTAAGCAATTAATATTAAAAAAATCTTAAAAATAAAATGTAGTAACGAAAATAACATGCAGTATAAGAATAAAAATGTCAACATAACACTAATAGATAAGTAAAAAATTTAAGTCAATCAATTAATGGAACATAATTAAATTTCTTTTTACTTTATTACAAAAATAAAATTATAAAACCACTAGAAATGGTCAACCCTTATATACGAGGTGTAGCAATTAAATAACAAGACTAAACGTTGTAAAAAATTTAATTTTAATTTTATACATAATCACTTATTGTCAACTTCAATATACACTTCTTCTCTATCCCTACAACGCTTCATGCGAATTTTCTGTTGTTGGAAACAGTGCTGAAAGTCATTTGTCAGCTCCTTCAGGACAAGTGCCGCGTTCTCTTTTACAGCTTCCACAGACTCAAGTGTTGTCCCTTTTAATGCAGATTTCACGTTGGGGAACAGGTAGAAGTCACATGGTACAAGATCTGGTGAATAAAGTGGATATTATAACACTGAGATGCTGTACTTAGCTAGGAACCTCTTGACAGAAAACACGGAATGAGCTGGCGCAATGTCTTGGTGAAGAACCCATGATTTGTCCTTCCACATTTTGGGGCGTTTTTTCTTACTCTTTGATGTAACTTAGTTTAGAAAGTACCTGAAGGTAGTAATATTGATAAATTTTATGACCTTCAGGAACCCAGTGAAGGTACACAATCCCATGGATATAAAAACAAACAATCATCATTGCTTTAATTTTTGACTTGCTCTTCTGACTCTCGGTGAAGTTCGGCTCTTCCAGTGCATGGATTGGCGTTTCGTTTCTGGATCATAAGTAAAAAATCATGTTTCATCATACATGTTATTATTGTTTCCAAAAAATTTGGGTCATTTTCAATCGCGTACAAAGTGTCAGTACAAACATTTTGCGAGCTTCATTTCAAACATTTTTAAGCGGCACATGTCCTGAAGGAGCTGGCAGAAGATGACTTCCAGCCCTGTTTCCAATAATGGAAAATTCGTAAGGAGCATTGTAGGGACAAAGTAGGAGTGTATATTGAAGGTGACAATAAGTGATTATGTATAAAATTAAAATTAAATTTTTACATCAGTCTCGTTATTAAATAGCCACACCTCGTATATTTAAAAAGAAGTTTCAGAAGAAAATAACAGAAGAAAGAAAAGAAAAGAGAAACAGATGAAAAGAAGTTACAATTATTACGTAAACAAAATGTGAAAATGATGACGTAATTAAGTTGGCAAAACTGACATGGCAAGTAATCGTAAGATTAATAGATAAATTTATTCCTGTAATTGTCATGACAAACAGAGAAAGTCAATATAACAAAAAAAAAATGTGTAAATTTTAATATTGTAATGAGCTGACGATGTGGTAAAGCCAGGAATGTATACTTCTTAAATTGGTAAATGTACTTTTTCTTTGACAGTTTCTGGTGGTGGTTTTACAGTTTTATTTATAATAAAATTAAAAAAATTATTGAACCAGTGGATATATGCTACATTTGATAAATTAATTAAATGTTAATAGAAGCATAGTGCATTAATATTAATTAATGTGCTTAATTAATAGTTGTCAAAGAATAATATATTAGCAAATAACACAAAGAGATTCCAAACGCAAACAATCGTAAATAATAACTAAATTAGTAGACTGTAGCTTAAAAACACACTCTAACTGACTTGGACAAGAATTTTTTAGTTCATTTAACTTTGATTACACTACCATGAAAGTTATTACAGTAAACTCTCAGTTACTTGAAATCAACTAAAATTCACGTTTGAAAAACAGATCAAAAAATTAGTTTTAAATACTGTAAACACTAATGGAAATGAACAAATTAAATTATGACGCGTGTTTTTAAAATAAGATTAAACTTAGTTGTTACAGTGTATGCACGCTGTGTACTTATATCTCCTAGGAAGCTACAGATGCTACTATGGAAACAGAAGTCAACCAAGTTTATATTTTGTTTGTAAGTAATTAAAATGCCTCCATCGATTGAAAATCCCACCGACTGTGAAATACGCACTGTAATTAAGTTTCTTATTGCTTAAGGCAAGAAAGCAGCTGAAATTCAGCGTGAGATCAGTGAAATTTATAAGAAAATATTATATGCAATGGAATGGTATGGAAATAGATTAGAGCTTTTGAAGATGACTGTATAAATATTCATGATGGTGAACGAAGTGGGTGACTTTCAGTCATTACTGAAGATTTGGTGCAGAAAGTTGCAAAAAAGTGAAAGAGAACCAACTCTTTACGATTTCATTGTTATCTAATGAGTTTCCTTAAGAGTCAAGAAGTGTATACAAAGATGGACGTACTTATGTAGGAGGTATCTTTTCATGAGAATGGCCAGCCCATTGGCGTAGTGGTTAACGCAACTGGCTTCTATGCCCGATTCCCAATTCGAATCCCGGTCAGATCTGGCATTTTCTCATCACTCATTTTCACATATTATCATTCTCTACCGTCTGCATTAGCAGAAATTGCAAAACAGTCAAGATATAAAACAAAAAAAATCATGAGAATTGCAGACTTTTATGAACTCTCTTTAAGTTTAATCTTTGTAGATAGTACAAATTATGATAGTTTTCAAAAAAAAAATTCCACCACAATAGAGAATTTAATTTGAAATTACATAAAATTATCAGTAAAACTTCAAATTAAATTTTTGGAGAATCCAATTCTTATTAATTTTATGTGGAGAACATCAATGGAAGGGAACACATGTTAAAAATTAGATTTACCACGAGGTAAATGAAATTTTTCCTTGTTTAATCTTGAGATAAAAACAAGAAAAAATTTGGGAAAACAGCATCTCAATTACAAATTTCACATAACACTTTTAGATAATATAACAAAAACCTTTAAGTAACTAAGTCTCAAAATTAATTCAACTAACACAGATGCAACTAATCTTTTATATTTTTGGTTATAATTTTATTGAAATCTTGTAGAAAATAAAAATTTTGTTTAGGACAGTGGTTTTCCGAGATTTAAATAAGGAGTACTAATAAACTAAAAATATTCCACAAAGAAAACCTGTACATAATATAAAAAAAAATTAATTTAAATATTTACTTAATAAAATAGATTTGTTTTTAAATCAAACTAACCTGTAGCAAAGCAGGTCCCATGACAGGAATTAAGAACGCAACGTAAATTATTTGAAGTAATTCAGAACGGACGATTGGATGAGCAACTTCAGCAACAGCGTTACAAAATTCTAATGAGTTCATGAATTGAGCTAAATCAGTCATTTCATTGACATCGTCTGGTGTGAAACGGTACCAATCTGGTGTTTCGATCGTAAGTTTCCTTGGTAATGCAGAATAAAGTCCACATAATCCTCCAGCCATTACCTAAAACAAGTATTAAAGTTGAAAAAAATCTGGTATGAAACACTTATACGATTTTCTCTTCACGATGTGTTCAGTATTACCATAGTTTCAAATACCGCGCGCCGTCGAACCTTCCAGAATAAATCCTTCCCGCGCGAATACATCCGTAATATTGATTTTGCATCGATTACTTCATCAATTAGTTCCGCGCATGTGTGATCCTTGACCACGTGGCGCGCTCTCCGCCAATAGCAAAATTAGATTAATTTCCCGAGCTCACTCCGCCATTGTTCCTTCTTCCCGAATCCTTCTTCACTTCCAGTCAAACCAGCTAACGGTTCGGTTGTGTTTTAACGGGCGCTCGCAGCCCCTAGAGCTGGCGTCACCTGCATCTAACACGTTGGTTATACCAACTTCATGTCGCCGGTAATATATTAATTACGGCCCCAAGCAACGAAGCTTTTCATTGTGAACGCGCTTACATTTGTGTAACGAACTATTCATGGTATTTAATCAATTAATTACCGGACTTTGTGCAATCTGTGTTACCTCGTGCCTCGAACTTGTAAACCGCTATCCTAACTGCAGTTATCCGAGTGTTAACAGTGCTTTATGTGTATTCTTAACGTGCCTTTGCTTATTGTGTGAAATCTGTACAGATCTAGTTGAACATTTAGTGGTTTTCTACAACGGCATCAACGAAACGAAGCATCCTGGGAAATCTACGCACTCAAAATCGAGTAAGTTCTGTTAAACTCATTAATAATTGCAGTGTTATTCACTGTATATGTTCCTGTCTATTCTCCAAACCTCCCTATTCCTTAACGAGCAAAGCGTTACGCCTAATGTGCGCGTCGAAGTCACATCGCGCCTGTGTTTCCAGGTGGTATTCGATCCCACCACTTTAACGAACCAAGCAGATGTAGGAATCGTTATACCATTTGATTACCGCATCGCACATGATGTATATTATGAACAATATAACCTTAGTTTAAGCATTAGTAAACAATGTAAATGTAATGCATAACCTAATATGGAAAATCATTAATTGACACTAAAGTAGACTGTAAAAGAAAATGCTAGAAATAAAAGTTGTAGATTTTTAAATTTTCTATAAATTTAATTATACGAGGTGTGGCTATTACAAGACTGATGTTGTAAAAAATTTTATTTTCATTTTATACATAATCACTTATTGTCACCTTCAATATACACTCATTCTCTATCCCTACAACGCTCCATGCAAATATTCTATTGTTGTAAACAGTGCTGGAAGTCATCTGTCGGCTCCTTCAGGACATGAGCCGATCAAAAATGTTTGAAATGAAGCTCACAAAAATGTTTGTACTGACACTTTGTACGCGATTGAAAATTACCCAAATTTTTTGAAAACGATAATAACATGTGATGGAAAGTGGTTTTTTACTTTTGATCCGGAAATGAAGCGCCAATCCATGCACTGGAAGAACCGAAAGAGCTGAAATTCACTGAGAGCCAAAAAAGCTCGAATAAGCAAGTCAAAATTTAAAGCAATAATGATTGTTTTTTTTTATATCCATGGGGGATTGTGTACCTTCACTGGGTTCCTGAAGGTCAAACAATTAATCAATATTACTACCTTGAGGTACTTTCTAAACTACGTCAAAGAATAAGGGAAAACGCCCCGAAATGTGGCAAGACAAATCATGGGTTCTCCACCAAGACAATACGCCAGCTCATTCCGTATTATCTGTCAAGAGGTTCCTAGCCAAGTACAGCATCTCAGTGTTTGAACATCCACCTTATTCGCCAGATCTTGCACCATGTGACTTCTACCTTTTTTTGCATCCAGGAGACTCCAAAAGGGAGTATAGGACATGTCAAGATAAAACTGATAAACAAATAGTTTAACACAACGATAAATTCATCACTTACCACCAAAAATTTGTTTCTGCTACTGTTTACTTCAGTAAGCTTGTCATGAACCCCATTGTATCAAATATCACACAAAATTAAAAATCAAACACTATGATAATTCATCACTTACCAATAATTACCTGTTCCCTAAGGTGAAATCTGCATTAAAAGGGACAAGATTTGAGTCTGTAGAAGCTGTAAAAGAGAAAGTGGCAAGTGTCCTGAAGGAGCTGACTGAAGTTGACTTCCAGCACTGTTTCCAACAATGGAAAATCCGCATGCAGCGTTGTAATGATAGAGAAGGAGTGTATATTGAAGGTGTCAATAAGTGATTATGTATAAAATAAAAGTAAAATTTTGAACGTCAGGCTCGTTATTTAATAGCCACACCTCGTAGACTATACACTTTTGAAGTAAAATACATACTAAGGCTGTAAAAAAATCCATTAAATTAAAAAATAAGTAAAAATTTCATTAAAAAATCTATTTTTAAAAAATCCATTTTTAACAGATTTTGATGAAAAAAAAACAGAAACCACTAATAGACTAAGGTTGTACAAAAAAGGCTTGAAATACAAGTTGTAGGTTTTTAAAAGTTTTACAACTTTTATATTTACAAGTTTGCCCGAGAATACTTATTAAGGCCACAATCTATAAAACAAAAACATTTTCTTCTACGAGAGTACAACCTACCCAAGAATTTCAGCAAACATGACACTTACCCTATCTTATAGAGCATGAAAACATAGTAAATAAGGCAATTTTGTAAAAATTGTAGAACCTGTTTAGAGAAAACCGCACAAATAAACTACTTGCGGTTGACCAATTTTGATGAAAATGCGTGTCAGGTCTCGTAATACTATCTTCCGTTCTTGAGATATTTTGTATACACACACAAACCAATATTACTAAAAAGACTTTTTTGGGTTCAGAGGGCTGAAAACATGTATATATCCGATGAAAACTTTGATAGTTTTTACTTGTATGCCGGTCCGTAGTTCATATTTTGCCCACTGTTGGCGCTGTGATGGGGTTGCTGCTGCCGATAGAATGCACCAGCGGTCATACCTCTCACAGCGCATGTACCAAGTGGCAACATATAGTGTCTACGCACTGGCGATGCAAAAGTTGAGAAGGTGACAGTATCGATGTTCTCTGTGTGCGAGAATCGATACGGAGAGTTGACATCTCAACATTGAGTATTCTTTCCGTCATCTGTACCTCCATCCCCTACCATCGCTTCACCGGCGACTGCTCCCCTTCGGGGGCAGCGGTAAAAGGTGCACGCTGCGTCGGCGACGCGCTCCTATTAGATTAGGCAGCGGTACAGACGACCCCGGTTCACTTCACCGGTGACTGCTCCTCTTCGGAGGCAGCGGTGAAAGGTGGTCGCTGCGTCGGCGGCTGCTCCTAATCTTTTAGGCAGCGGCGAAGACGACCTCCCCCCCCTTCGATGTTCTACTTTTGAACTACGCCGCCGATGCCCGGCCGGTCCTATGAGCTCAAACGACTGCGCTACTGAAAGCCGGTGGCGACAACTTGATTTCAAAAAATCAACATGAAAATAATACTTTCCTTCTCTATACAGGGTGATTCATGAAGTTCTCCCCCCACTTCTACAGCACATTGTACTAGTAAAAATAATGAAAAAATGTTATATAAACATAGGTCCGAAAACGCTTCGTTAGCGAGTTACAGCTAGCGAAAGTTTCGCCTGGATTTCAGTTCACCAGGTGAAATGAGGTCTTCCTGGAATTGTGGTAAGGTAGATTAAGGGGCAAATTCAATCATTTCTTATGGTTTTTGATCTGATAAATTGAATAAAACAGGTCCCAGATCTGTAAGTTAAATAGTTTTTAAGAAAACCAGTGTCAAATGCAAAAAATGGAGTGAAAAACTTATTTTTTCATCTTTGGGCAAGGATAACTGTGTTATTTCACCAAGAAACAGTTAAAATTTTTCAATAAAACATGTAGAAAATTTTATTCTGAACAAACCGGTGTAAATTAAGTACACAGAAAGCGAATAGATGTTTGATTAAATGAGTTTTTATTCATAAGAGTACAAAGTAAAATTAACCGGAAAAACTAAAATGAAAAAATGTGTTTTTTTCACTCCATTTTTTTGCATTTGACACTGGTTTTCTCAAAAACTATTCGCTTTCTGTGTACTTTATTTACACCGGTTTGTTCAGAATAAAATTTTCTACATTTTTTATTGAAAATTTTTAACTGTTTCTTGGTGAAATAACAGTTATTCTTGCCCAAAGATGAAAAAATGTGATTTTCACTCCATTTTTTGCATTTGACACTGGTTTTCTCAAAAACTATTTAACTTACAGTTCTGGGACCTGTTTTATTCAATTTATCAGATCAAAAACCATAAGAAATGATTGAATTCGCCCCTTAATCTACCTTACCAGAATTCCAGGAAGACCTCATTTCACCTGGTGAACTGAAATCCAGGCGAAACTTTCGCTAGCCGTAACTCGGAAACGAAGCATTTCCGGACCCATGTTTATATAAACTTTTTTCATTATTTTTACTAGTACAATGTGCTGTAGAAGTGGGGGGAGAACTTCATGAATCACCCTGTATATTCATACAAAGCAAGAAAAGTAAAAATATAAAAAAATTTCTATTGTTTTAATCACGTTATATTTAATTTCTTTGGTCTACCAGATTATAAGCTTTTTTTTTGAAGCATCTATTTCAACAGTCCTACTGTTGAGTACTTACACACTCGTCATTTAACAACCATATATGGGCTACCCGGACTTGTAAGGGTTAATACACAGTTATGAATTGCATTTCATAAAATACTTACTGGACACAAATTTGAATGATTCGCAATAAATTGAGCAACATCATCATTATGTTTTGAAAGTCTTATACACAAAAGAAGAGCGCCTCTCGCTTGTTGTCCTAGAGCTCCATCTCTATGCAGGTACGGTAATAGTAAAGAAAATAAAATAAATCTGAAAACAAATGGAAAATATAAAATTGGTTAAACACAGTTTAATAGTTTATAAGTAAATTATCACCAATTTCACTTCTACAGAGTGATTTTTTTAGTCCTGTAACCCAATTGTTAATGTCCAGTAATGTTTTTCTAAGAAAGGGAAATTTTGTTTTGTGACACGAAGTTGGTAGCCCTACTCAACCAGTATAGATATAGCAGTGTGAGTTGATTCTCCTTGAGCAGGGTAAAATTTTGTGCCGTTTCCGGTCGAGTTATGAACAGAATGTCTTTTACCCTAGAACAACGGGTTTTCATTCTTGAACAATATTTTTCTACGAAATAAAAGAACCATTTCAAATTAAATTTGTTGGTATTCCTCCACAAAAAAAGGAAATTTCTAGGCTAACAAACCGATTTCAAGACAAGGTAGTGTTTGCAACAGAAAATATAGTGATCGACAAACTCTCTTGACAGATGACGTTTTAAAAAATGTGAGTTGATTCTCCTTGAGCTGCGTAAATTTTGTTCCAGTTGTGTTACGAACAGAATGTCTTTTACCCTAGAACAATCGCTTGTTTAAGAGGCTGAAGCCTCTTGGCTAATCGTATGAGATACGGATGCAATTTCAATTTTTTAGCAGCTTTCTGAAAACTCGAATATGACAACCCAACTTGCGAGGAAAGTTTTCGTAAACTTTTCCGTGGATAATTGAGCAATGTTGTTTTCACATTCTTTAAAACATCATCTGTCAAGACAGTTTATTAACCACTATGCTTTCTGTCGCAAACACAACCTGTCTCTCGAAATCAGTTTGTTAGCCTAGAAATTGTCATTTTTTTGGTGGAGGAACACCAACAAATTTAATTTGAAATGATTCTTTTACACTAGCATATGATTTTGTAGCAAAATATTGTACAAGAATGAAAACCCATTCTAGAGTAAAAGATATTGTTTTTGTAACACGACCATAAATGGCACAAAATTTTACACAGCTCAAAGAGAATCAACTCACACTACCGTATCTATACTGGTTGAGTAGGGCTACCAACTTCGTGTCACAAAACAAAATTTCCCTTTCTTAGAAAAAAATTGACATACATTAACAATTGGGTAACCGGACTAAAATAAATCAATCTGTATTTCAGTACTGTACTGCACACTCTCGACTATTCAATCATGGAGGAGAAAGACCAACGGAACCCACCAAGAGGAATGAAGAAAGCATATAATCAATGAAAACGATTACATAAACATAGATCAATCACAGAGTAAGTTGGATTCTCCCGTCTATAAAAGGCCGTCTCATTGCCGTAGTGGTTAGTGCAACTGGCTTCTACATCAGGATCCCAGGTTTGATTCCCAGTCAGGTCCGGCATTTTTTTCATCACTGATTTTCATATATCATCATTCTCCACCGTCTGCATTAGCAGAAATTGCAAAACAGTCAGACGTAAAACACAAAAAATCTATTAAAGACCTATTCCCAGAATGCTAGTACTACACTAGTAACCTTGAAATTGGGAGCCTGAATCTAGTTAGACAGTAATGCAGTGTTGCCATATTTGGCAGACATGGCACCTACCCTATAATGTACAGCATAAAAAATTTAGTAAATGAGGCAATTTTTAAAAAAAAATTGTAGAAGCTGTTTTTAAAAAAAAACACAAATAAACTACTACTTCCGGTTGACCGATTTTGATAAAAATGTTCGTGTCAAGTCCTCTAGTGGTATCTAACTTAAGTCGCAAGTTTTAAGTTCGCACGATGTTCCATTCTTGAGATATTTTGTTCCACGTTTTATGTGTGTGCTAGCGTGCACACACACACACATACACACAATGAGACCAATCGGTAAAAACATGTTTTTTGGGTTCAGGGGCTCTGAAAACGTGTACATCCGGTGAAAAGTCAATTTTGAAAAATCGACAAAAACAACACTTTCCTTCCTATATACGAGGTGTGGCTATTAAATAATGAGACTGAATTTGTAAAAAAATTTTATTTTTATTTTTTACATAATCACTTATTGTCACCTTCAATATACACTCCTTCTCTATCCCTACAACGCTCCATGCAAATTTTCCATTGTTGAAAACAGTGCTGGAAGTCATCTTCTGACAGCTCCTTCAGGACACGTGCCGCTTTTTTTTTTTACAGGTTCCAGAGACTCAAACCTTGTCTCTTTTAATGCAGATTTCGCCTTCGGGAACAGATAGAAGATAATAACATGTAATGAAACGTGGTTTTTTACTTATGATCTGGAAATGAAGCGCCAATCCATGCACTGGAAGAGCCGAACTTCACTGAGAGCCAAAAAAGCTCAAATGAGCAAGTCAAAAAATTAAAGCAATGATGATCATTGTTTTTTTTTTATATCCATGGGATTCTGTACCTTCACTGGGTTCCTGAAGGTCAAACAATTAATCAATATTACTACCTTGAGGTACTTTCTAAACGACGGCAAAGAGTAAGGAAAACACCCCGAAATGTGGAAGGACAAATCATGCGTTCTCCACCAAGACAATGCGCCAGCTCATTCCACATCGTCTGTCAAGAGGTTCCTAGCCAAGTATAGCATCTCAGTGTTAGAACATCCACCTTATTCACCAGATCTTGCACCATGTGACTTCTAGCTGTTCCCTAAGGTGAAATCTGCAGTAAGTGGGACAAGACTTGAGTCCATGGAAGCTGTAAAAGAGAAAGCGGCACGTGTCCTGAAGGAGCTGACAGAGGATGACTTCCAGCACTGTTTCCAACAATGGAAAATTCGCATGGAGCGTTGTAAGGATAGAGAAGGAGTGTATATTGAAGGTGACAATAAGTGATTATGTATAAAATTAAAATTAAATTTTTTACAATGTCAGTCTCGTTATTTAATAGCCACACCTCGTATTTATATAGGCAATAGAAAGTAATAATCATAAAAAATTTAAGAACACAAATGAGAAAGCAAAAATAACATTTGGTAACAGTTAATAATAAAAATTAAATATTACAAGATAAATATTTTTGTTTAGATTATTTTTTAATCTGTTAAAACTACTAGAACAATCAAATTCGTTAACATTAAGATTAAATGTTTTACACATTATTTGACAAAAGTAACAGCATAGTGAATATTAAACAAAAATAAATTTCAAATAGTTATTCATGCATACAAATATTTAAAAAATGATTAGTATTTTTCATAAAGTTTACCGTAACAATTTTAAAAATTAATATTTACATTAGATATTTACAACGTGAAAATATTTACTAACCATTTAGTAAAACAGAACAAAGTACAGAAGAACGCCGACATATAACTAAAGCTAAAAATCCAAATGTCCAATGATTCAAACTGCTTATGGAAAAAATTAAATCGTTTAAAATTCCATTTCTCGATAAATATTGTGACAATATCAGAGGAAGGTGTGGTTCTCGAAATTTCTAGTAGGCTTCATTCATAAAATGGTAAAGAGTAGATAATAGAGTGAAAAAGGAATAAAAAATATTAACTAATATGTAGGTTGGGAGTACAGATGATAATGATCAGCTGTTACTCCCAACCTAATACGTTATGCAGTTAAGAATGTGCGTTTTATGTGCATCTGTTTTGATTTTAAATAAAGCGAAATTTCAATATCTATTATTCATTTTTTTCCTGAGTAATTCACATGAATCTTTTCAGAATTAAATTTTCTACAACTTTATTAAAGAAAAAATACACCTTTATTTACCATTTATGGAAGTAATCTTACGTTAAACACAAAAATATATTTCTTTGCACCAATTCTTGTGTTTTATGTAAGATATCTCTGAAAGTACTGCATTTACAGCTCTGGAACCAATTTTATTCAATTTTTCAGATTAAAAAACATAAGAAACAATCGTATTTGTATCTTTGTAACTCCTTTAACATTTTTATACGGCCTTACTTCACCGAGGGTACAGAGTTCTAGGTGAAATTTTTCGCTAGCCGTAACTCGCTAACTAAGCGTTTTCAGGCATATGTTTATATGAACTTTTTTCTTATTTTTAGCTATAGAATGAGATCCCAAGAGATTGCTGTATAGTTTTGAATCACTCTGTATATGGTTTTATTCACGAAACTGTTAACATTTCAACGAAACTTTAACATTTTTATACGGCCTTACTTCACCGAGGGTACAGAGTTCTAGGTGAAATTTTTCGCTAGCCGTAACTCGCTAACTAAGCGTTTTCAGGCATATGTTTATATGAACTTTTTTTCTTATTTTTAGCTATAGAATGAGATCCCAAGAGATTGCTGTATAGTTTTGAATCACTCTGTATATGGTTTTATTCACGAAACTGTTTTCTACAAAACATGTCATGTATAAATTTTTGCTTTACTGAAATTTCAGCCCATTACAGTAAAATATAAAGTAAACACAACGTAATATAAATATAAAGTAAACACAATTTTTCATGCGCCAATATTTCGCTCACTCAAACGCCAAGCGATTTTCATGTTTTTATAAGCAAAAAAGTGTGCTTATTATATAAAGCACCGGGAATTTTTTTATAATTTTTTATTAGTAATGAAATTAGATAAAGGAATTTATTCGAGAGTGTCTTATGATATTTGAACTTTCATTATTGCTTGCAAAACGCACTGATTTTAAATGGTTAAATCATTATTAACCATTTTATTTTATTATTTTACAAAGTAAAATGCAATTTATAGATATAAGTACAACTTACCTGCTAGGTACATCTTTTTCAGTGGGGAAGAAAAATAAATCTAGAAGCTCATTATGTTGAATAATACATATACACAATTGATTTAACAAAATAATTAGACACTTTTCGATTTCAAGTGAGAATACTTCACTGGAACAAGCTGTTAATAGTTTTAATAACGGCCTATGAACCGGTTCATGGATTAATAATTGTGTTCTGGAACACCTGATTAATGTTTCGTACAATTTCATCTGTTCTTGTTTTATTGTATTGCTGTACCTGAAATGAAAAAATAAGTTAAACAAAAAAATTCAAATAAACTCGCCAAAAGACCTATTTTTTTGAATAATCTTAACACTTAAGAGTTCAGATACACAAAGGATAATGTCTAATACCACTAGCAATAAAACATTAGGAATAAACAAAACAACTAACCTCAAAAAACATAACCTAATTTTAATCATGAGTGAATGATGCAAAATGAAAACCAACCTTAGTTTGGCATAACAATACGGAAAATCACTCTTTCACGCTGAACTAGGCTCTCTACAGAAAAATGCTTAAAATAAAAGTTGTACATCTTTTTATTTCCTATAAATTTGATTATACACTTTAGTCGTAAAATGCATAATACAGCCAAAATCTTAAAAAATCCATTTTTGTACAGATTTTCATCAAAAAACAGTAGAAAATCACTAATTATTTATTGCTAAGTTATGGATTACACAAAGAAATATTTTAAACAAAAGTTGTAAATTTTTAATTGTCCACAACTTTTATTATATACTGTTTTGCCCTAAAATGCATATTAAGGCTGCAATCTTAAAAAACCCATGTTTTCTATGTGAGAACAGCCTCCCCAAGAATTTTAACAGACATGGCGCCTACCCTATTTTGTAGAGCATGAAAAATGTAGTAAATAAAGTGACTTTTAAAAAAAATTGTGGAATCCTTTTTTGAGAAAATCACAAGAAGTGAAAAATTACACGAATTTTTTAAAAAAGTGCTATTTGGCTCCACATAAAAATTCGGAAATAATTTCTAAACTGAACCGTCAATTTTTACAACAGTAGATAAACCTTTATTTCCTACATTTATTTACTTTTCTAATCACTAAATACGCCGCACTGATTCCTCCTAACATAATAATGTCATCTTCACAGAAGTGATGCGCAAATGTGGACACGTGAATGGCATGACAAGTTGAAAATAAAAGCGTACGATTGTGGACATAGCTATTAGTGTCTTTTACACCTCTACCTCTTCTGTTTTAAATGATTCAATCATTTAATTGGTTGACCACAAGATAAGAAACAAAACTATTTTTTGCAGCCCTGGAACTAACAGATTAAGTGAACATACATTTAAAAATCTGGGGTGAAACACTCAAACAACTTTCTCTTGCCAATGCAAATAATTAACAATAAACCTAACATTAGAAATAAAACATTAGAAAAAAACAAAAACTAACCTCAATAAACATAACCTAATTTTAATCATGAGTGAAAGACGCAAAATGAAAATCAACCTCAGTTTGGCTTAAAAATACAGAAAATCACTCTTTCACGAAAACTAGGCTCTGTAGAGAAAAATTCTTTAAATAAAAGTTGTAGATCTTTTAATTTCCTATAAATTTGATGATATACACTTTTGTCGTAAAATGCATACTAAAGCTGAAATCTTGAAAAAATCAATTTTTCACATGTTTTCGTGAGAAAAAAACAGAAAATCGCTAAGTACTGCTAAACTAAGTGTTATACAAAAATTTTTTTGAAATAGTAGTTGTAGGTTTTTAAATTGTCTAAAACTTTTATTGTATAAATTGTTGCGCTAAAATGCATATTAAAGCCACAATGTTAAAAAAAACAATTTTTTTACATGAAAACAGCCTTACCAAGAATTTCAGCAGACATGACACCTACCCTATCTTGTAAAGCATAAAAAATTCAGTAAATGTGGCAATTTTAAAAATAATCGTAGGACCTGTTTTTGAGAAAATGGCAAAAAATTACAGGCACACGCACACACACAGACCAATCGCTGAAAACATGATTTTTGGGTTCAAGGGGTCTGAAAACGTGTAGATCCGGTGAAAACTCTATTTCAAAAAATCGACATGAAAACAATACTTTCCTTCCTATATATACATATAGGCAAGAGAAAGTAAAAAGGTGAAATTAAATGAAAATGGAGTAACATGTGCGATATAATTTATCTTGGTAGGAAGAACAAATATGTCAAGTTTCATCGAAATCTAACATGACCTGGTTGGTTTACACGGTGTAATCTGTAGGCTGCTTGTAAACTTGTCCACTTAGTTACAATACATCAACAAACAACTACCGTCACAATTTGATCTCAACTAACAGCACACAAAATTATGTTGTTAAAAATTCCACCAGAATAATTAATTAATTACGATAAGTGTACAATAAAATTACCAATAACTTAGTACATATATTTAATTAAAGATACATAGGTACTTACGTATTATGCGGAGGCAGCATCCTGTGGTGGATAGGTTAGGTTAGATTATAATAAATATCTTTCTACTACTACCCTTGTTACATTATGAACCGGATGATACCAGATGAGTCATACTTTCCGCCGCCAAATCCCCTCCAAGTAGGCCAACGTCAGGTCATTGACCGGGAAACTAACAGCAGTGAAATGGTGTCAGAAACAGTTGGGTATCGCCGACAAAACTGTAATCGATTGGAACAACTATTTTAGGGAGGTATGTGTGTTCTATGTGGAAAATAAGAACTGTGGGAAAATTGGTGGCAAAGATAAAATCATCGAGATTGACGAGAGTTTGTTTAAAAACCGGAAAAGTTATGCCAAGAGAGTGTTGCCTCAACAATGGGTATTTGGCGGTTTGTAACGTGAAACTGGCCAGCGGTTTCTAGTGTAAGTAACCCAAATCAACAATTATTTCCGATTGTTGGAAGGGGTATAGTTCTGAGATACTCAAGGAAGCAGAATTTACGCATTTAACGGCGGGAGTGGCCGCGATGCATTCAACTCCACTCTCGCTGACATCGCTTCATTTTGGGAAGCAGAAATCAAGATCCGCTGCTAGTCATAATGACATGTAATTTTCACAGCGAGTCATATAAAGTCTGTTTTTTTATAAATATGTAGTCTTTTTTTAGGAATCTGGTAAGAAAAAATCGCTGTACAATAGTGGCCTCTACATAATACGTAAATACAGATAAATACTTACATTCCAGTAATTTGACCCCAACTAAATAATTTATCTAACAAGTTTTGACTGAGCAAGTAATCAAGACACGGCTTATTCGCTTGACTAGATTGCAGCTCTATTAATAACAATGACATTAGTTGATTTAAATTATTAACGACTACAAGAATGTCATCAGACTTCACAACGTTACTCTGAAACAAATTATAAATCGATGCTGTTAAAAATCAAAATATATTACAAAAACATTTGTCACATGTTAAAAGCATAAACAAAAAATCTGGTGTAAAACACTCACAAAACTTTCTCTTGCCAATGCAAATAATGAACAATATAACCTAAAATTAGTAATAAAACATTAGAAATAACAAAAAAGTAACCTCAAAAATTTTAATCATGAGTGAATGATGCAAAATGAAAACCAACTTTGATTTAATATTATGGAAAATCATTCGGATGCTTAACTACGCTCTGTAGAGAAAAATTTTTAAAATAAAGGTTGTAGGTTTTTTAATTTCTTATTTTTGATAGCCTTTTAAAAGAGAGCATGGCAAAAGAATAGTTGGGTCTATCCCGTTTTCTGTATGCTACTATCAAATCCAAATTCCCTGAAAGGTTACACAATTCTCCCACTCACGCGTCTAGTGCCCCAATCTGACTAGCAATATTCCTGCGTAATGTGAACTCCACTCGAATTTTACAGTTAGTTACTACACAGTCTACAATGAATTTTGTAGTTACTTAAAATATTAGGACAGAGGAAAAAAAATGCTGCAGAGTTCCTTCAGGAAAGGGGGTTATTGCAAAATCCCAGAAGATGTGACAACTAAAAAAGTCTGTGAAACACTCACAACAACTTTCTGTTCCTAACGTAAATAATTAAAAATATAATTTAATAGTAAAATAAAAGAAGACATCCGAAACGAACTAAATGTCTTCAACATCCTAGAAAGGGCTGAGGAGTACAAGGAGGAATGGAGGAATCATCTTGGCAGGATGGATCAGAGGAGGATTCCCAAGATGATAATGTCTTACGTGCCAGAAGGTAGAAGGGATGTGGGTCGGCCGAGAAAAAGATGGAATTAAGATTTTTGTGAACCGGAACAGGCTTTAAGCCTAATCCTTGTTGGAAAGAAGAAGAAGAAGAAGAAGTAAAATAAAACCATCAAAATAGGAAATAAAAGAACAGAACGTGTAACATAGTATTTATAACATCCTAGTATATTATACTAATTAAAAGGGAAGGACGTGTACACACATGCACGAGTGTGTCTGTTTCAGTATAAGTACTCAGTAAGGCAGAGAGAGGGAAGAATGAACAAGTGTGCAACCCTTCAAGGAATTCAAATTTTATAATGGCATACAGAAAATGGAAAAGACCCGAATAGCTTAATTACTTCTTCATGATTTTACGTTTCTTTTTCTCAAGTAATCTCTTCCTTCTTTCAGATGTCTCCTTTTTAAGTGAATTAGTATTATATACTGCGGACAATTTAAACTGGCACAACTCTTGCTCTACGTGTACACACAGTGCCACATAAAGTACATCCATAACCTATTCTTTCAGCAAGGTCTACAAATTTTTACTTTCTCTTGCCTATATGAATATATAGGAAGGAAAGTATTGTTTTCATGTCGATTTTTCGAAATCGAGTTTTCACCGGATCTATACGTTTTCAGACCCCCTGAACCCAAAAAACATGTTTTTAGCGATTGGTCTGTGTGTGTGTCTGTGTGTGAACAGAATATCTCAAGAACGGAACATCGTACGAACTTGAAACTTGAAACTTAAGTTACGTACCACTACCGGACTCGACACGAACATTTTCATCAAAATCGGTCAACCGGAAGTAGTAGTTTATTCGTATAATTTTTCACTTTTTTGCGATTTTCTCAAAAACTAGTCCTACGATTTTTTTTAAAATCGCCTGGTTTACTACATTTTTTATGCTCTACAATATAGGGTAGGCGCTATGTTTGCTGAAATTCTGCGTGAGGCTGTTTTTACGCAAAAACTTTTTCTTTTTAAGATTGCGGCTTTAATATGCATTTTAGCGCAAAACGTTTTATAATAAAAGTTGTAGAGAATTTAAAATTCTACAACTTTTATTTCAAACATTTTTTTGTATAACGCTTAGTTTAGCGGTAATTTGCGATTTTCTGTTTTTTTTTCTCACGAAAACGTGAGAAAAATCGATTTTTTTAAAATTTCGGTCTTAGTATGCATTTTACGACAAAAGTGTATATAATTAAATTTATAGAAAATTAAAAGATCTACAACTTTTGTTTAGAGCATTTTTCTCTACAGAGCCTAGTTTAGCGTGAAAGCGTGATTTTCCGTATTTTTAAGCCAAACTGAGTTCGATTGTCATTTTGCGTCATTCACTCATGATTAAAATAAGGTTATGTTTTTGAGGTTAGTTTTTGTTTATTTCTAATATTTTATTAATAATGTTAGGTTTATTATTAATTATTTGCATTGGCAAGAGAAAGTTGTGTGAGTGTTTCACACCAGATTTTTATGTACACAAATGCTTACAACTTTATTTCAATTTACAAACATACACATAATTATTTCACTTTAAAATACGTATTAAATTCGTCCCAGTAAAAATTTAAATTATAAATTACAAGAACTAAACTGCAAAAACTCACTAAATTATACTCTACAGACGCACGCAACTAACTAATCAAATTGGTCTGAACATAAATAATGAACAGAAAATCATATTAAAACAAATTAGTCACATCATTATGTCTGTCAGATTATTATTAATAACAGTAAAACACAAAGTGTACGGTAGTGACCGTGCATGAGTCGCACATTACAGTAGCGATTGTATGCTTTTGTGACTGTACCATCGTTGCATGGCGAGGGGTGAAGAGTGGAATAGATAAACACCGAAGTTGCTGGTGCCAATTTGAATTATCCAAGGTATACTATAATACCATGCGTTCTGAAAGTCGCTGTGCACCAAGTGACATGACAGGGAATAATTTCATGGCTAAGTTGGTAGCTCTGTGCTGTTCAATTGTTGTCGAACACGTCGAGGCCTGTCAGTCATTGAGTTGAAGTTGTATATGTTTTATTTATTGCAGTTCTGTTGCACGTTTTTTGTTGTTGGACGCGATGGTTCTTTCAGTAGAGGAGCGCATTTTCCTCGTTGAATACGTATTTCGCGAAGGTGACAAGTACAGTGATTTAGTGAAGCGCAAATTTTCTGAAAAGTTTCCAGATTCAATTATTCCTCACCGTAATGCAGTACGAACACTGATAGAAAAATTTCGGGCAACTGGCTCTGTTGAGGACGCTGAACGTAGTGGTAGGCCAATAAGCTAGACGAACAAAAGCTGCTGGATATTTCTGATTCTATGGCACAAAGTCCAAAAAAATCAATGCGTAAGTTAGCACAACAGCATAATATCGGCCTTGCTACCGCACATAAAGCTGTCAGACAAGAACTTAAACTATTCCCATACAAAGTGAGGTGTGTTCAAGAGCTGAAACCTTCAGATAATGACAAGAGACTAAATTATTGTCATTGGTTTCAACGTTTCATCAACCAAAATTCCGAAGACATCCTTGACGTAACGTTTTATACAGATGAAGCGTGGTTTCACTTGGGAGGGTATATAAGTTCACAAAATACTCGAGTATGGTCGACAACTAACCCTTGCGCTTAACATGAACAGTCCTTACACGAAGCAAAAATTGGAGTCTGGGTTGCTGTGAGTAGAGCACGTATTGTTGGACCAATTTTTTTTGCAAACACAATCAATAGTGAACGTTATTGTTCTGATATTTTAGAGAACTTTACGCATCAAATAACACAAGTGGAAATGAATAATGGTTGGTTCCAACAAGACGGGGCAACAGCACATACATCTAACATCTCAATGGCTTTCCTGCGCAACGTGTTTGGTGAACAAATAATTTCAAAGAATTTGTGGCCTGCAAGATCTCCTGATCTGACTCCCCCCGATTTCTTTTTATGGGGTGCGGCGAAACAAACTGTGTATCGGAACAGACCACACACGATTGACGAACTTAAAGCCGCAATAACAGCATACATTCAAGGAATCACTGTTCTTCAGTTGCGAAAGGTGTTTGCAAACAAAATGAAACGAGTGCAATGCTGTATTGATGCCAATGGAGGTCATTTCGAACACCTTCTATAAACAATATAATCACGGTTTAACAATGTAATTAAGGTATTGAATAAATTTTTTTCCAAAATGCTTAGTCGTTTCTTTATACATATTTTCATAAATCCATAGTCACAATTCCAGTGCACAGCGACTTTCCGAACGCACGGTAGAATACTAATTATTATTATTATTATTTTGTTATTATTCTTGTAATTTTTTATGTTCAGCTAAAGTAAATTGATACCCTTAAGATGATTATTTAACTAACATTAGAATTTAAAGGTGAAGTTTTGTTCAACTACTGATTTGAAACGTGTTTAATTATATTCATAATAGAATCACAGCGTCTCAAAATAATCAGTATGAAAAATAAAACAAATACACAGAAACAAAATCACTTATAACTTACATATAACTTACCAAAATCACTTGTAACTCACACTCTTCTAATATGCAAAATTTTATAATTAATTACTATAAAATATAATGAGAAAAACAAAATAGAAGTGCTAATATTTTTATTGCTTAATCTCCCACATAATATAGATACTGAAGTCACGAGTTTGCCTTTTGCATCTGCATGGGTGTGAGGAAGGGAAATGATATATTTACAGTGCTGCCAACCTCAACAGTGAGACACTACTCGTACATTTCACTACCGTGAAGTTTTTAGATACATTTTGTAAGCTGTGGTTTATTCCGGTAAAATGTTTTCTTCATAAATCTTATAAGAAATAAATATGACCTGTAATATTGCCTATAGCTTAATTAAATGACTAGAAATGTTTCATTTACTGTAATTACGAATGAATTTACTTCTTTTACTACCTTCTTTACTACTGCTGTCACCGGCGTTTTCATTATCAATCTCTAATCAACCTAACCGTTTTCTTTTTTTACCAGGTGTCAACAAAACTGTTGAAGAATAGCTTCTTCACGTCCTTAATTTCCTTCTTTATTTTTCGAATTGTGGAAAGAGAAACATCAGAGTAGTTAGCTGCTCGCTCACGGCTTTTATTAAGAGGCACGGATAGGCATTTTTGTTTAACCTAAACTTTACAACATTTTATTACATTGCATTCAGCACTGTGAATAATTTGACCATGTTTTCAATAAACGGACATTTGTTTTTACAATAACGAACAGTTATATTCGTACAGTCAACCTACAAAAGATTCCTTCAAAAGGATATACTGTATATGCTCTGGGTATAGTACAAGTTTTTATGTTTGTCGTACTGAAATTAAAGCAGTCGCGCATGCGCACTGGTGCTTTTCCCCCTTTACCCCTCATTGCAAACAAGGGCAAGCTTGTGACTCAAGTGACTATAATAGGCCTGTAGTTAACACGGCTATTGTAAATGTGGCAATGACAGCTACAGAATGTTAACTTGCAAATCTGTGAATCTAGTTACAGCTTATTGGTAGACAGACAAACTGTTGACTAGAGGGCCTCAAGGAAACATTTTAAATTGACAATGTTTCCATAATTATCTATCATCAATGAAAGTATGATGTACATTTTCTTTCTACAAATTCATAAAATATATAAACTGAAATCTATAAATACTGCCTAAATTTAAATAGAAGAAGTACAATCATTATAATAACAAATGGATCTAACATTGTCCTAATTTGACAGAAGTTTTGAGGAATAAAACAAATATATTTAGATTAAAAATTAAACTTACCGGGACCTTCGTCCTATCAACAATTTCATAAATTTGTTGCCAATGTTTTTGAAAACTGGCATAACACGCAGAAGGATCACATTCTTTGGCTGGAGATGGAGAATGGGATGACCTTAGTTTCCCCAGAGTCTCACTAAACGAGCTATTCTTCAGCCAGCTCATTTTTAATATTTACAAAACACTTAGGCAAGTAAAAGTTATTATTTAATTACACATTTGACTAAATTCAATGAGTTTAAACTCAAAGATATCTACAATATTTTTACATTAGTACACCTTAACCTACAGAATTTACTTTTCACTAACTCTTAAGCCTATAACATGTACACCGGAGTTTTTAAACACTCTTAAATTAATAATTATAAAGATTATGTTTAACATTATGCACAATGTATATATATTTCAGGTAACTACGAAGAATGGAAGGAAAAGTTCTAACTAAAACGTAGAACACAAATTTTCACATATTATACAGATTGGCTGTCATCTGGTTCACTCGACATCGCCATTTTCAAAAATTAATACCAACTGTCAGCGTAAATAATTAATAAATTGGGATTCATTTATATTAATGATCATTTAAAAACGTTTTAAAGCATACTTTTAATATTTTTGTCATTGAATAATTTACGAAATACATATCTTGTAAGTTTAGTGCTAATATGTTATATAAGTTCATGGTTATTACGCAGGCAACACGACTCCCTCAACGTGTTTTTCTGGGTCATTTACAATACTGCCGAAGAAACAAAAACAGAGTACGTTTTGATGACATCACAGGTAGGTAAATATTACAGAAGGATGATACCATGAATATTGTTTATTTTTATTGATTAAGCGAAAACTGTTACATATTATGAAACTCCATAATGACCTCGTTATCCTCATCCGAGATTAAAATTCCAACAATTTTATGAAAGGGAATGAAAAATCAATTTTTACGCGAGACGCCATTCACGCGGGAAAATTAAATATCGTTTTATTGACTCCTTTAAAAATCGTATTCGACACTCGAGGAGAAAACTACGTTGAAGCAATAATACAACATTTTTGTACATTACCTACGAAGTTAAAATTATAGTATACTGTTATTTTTACCTTTACACAAGTTGTAACAACCCATCTCTAAATTTTAGTGACTACATAATATGTTAAGACATTCAAATATTAACTTCAGGGCATTTGCGGTTTTACTTTTACTCTGTACTTGCATTACACTTGCACAATCAAGATTATTATAGTGCAAATCATTAGATTGACAGAAAAGTAACCCATTGTTAAGTACATGCTTGTGCACACGTAATAAACACAGTTCAACCAAAATAAGAATTCAGTCATTCTACCAGAGTTTAGAGCTAAAATTTACACCACAACCAAACGAGTTACACTGGTCATGCTGCAACATGGTTAGCAAAAATAAAAAAATGGGATGTGTGCCGCATAACCAACAGAAGTCACATTGAACATGTTTAGGTTAAATGTAAAAAAACTTGACATATGTTGCTATAAAGTGACACTAAAGCAATGTCAAACAATTAAAAGAACAAATTATTATAAATTTTCAAAGGTGTAAAGTACTTTTTGATACACACTGTACAGTAATCCCTTGGTATCCGAGGACTTTGTCCGTGGGCCTAAATCCTTAAAATACATACATTTTCTCACCTTGCATACACCGCTCTAAATTGGAAAGTCATACAATTCTGAAAACATGTTTGAATAAATATTTTGGCATCCGTATCATGTTGTCACACACTAGTATGGCGACAGCCGCCATGAGCCAAGCTAGATTTCCGCCTACTGTACGTAGTGAGCCAGTCACCGGGTACTGGGCCCCACCAGTAACACCCCACACTCACCGCCATACGTACGCCCAGGCACCATACTGTAAATTTCTCCGTACGTTTTTCTCCATGTCAGTATAACTTTTTCGTACGTACGTACAGTTCTTTGTGTGTTCGACGATCCTCAAACGAAGCCAAGTATTTCTTCACAAACCATCAACGAGATCCCCAGCATGACAACACATTGGCTGACCAAGTGTTGGAGACGGATCCAGTCATGGAAATGGCCCATCAATTCAAAAGAGGACTAAGGAGCTGATGATAACATACAAAAAAGTCCACAAGGAGTTTGAAAAGAAGAAGCAAAGAGCCATAACTATTTTAACCCTTTCTAGACCGCACAATAATAAAATCCCGGAAGTTTAAGTACAACACAAGGTTAGACGCACATGTACCACATGTGATGGCTTCATTCAATACACAGGTGACAATCTAATGTATTTTTGAAGCCCTTACACACAGTTTACAGAAAAATCAGACCAGGCGGGATTTAGAAGTCCCGATGGTCAACTAGGCAATTTAAACTGTTAATACACAGATAAATGCAATGGTACTAAATGGGACCTCTACCTCTTTTGTTCTTAAATGATTCAGTCATTTAATTGGCTGACCATATGATAAACAGAATTATTTATTTTAGCCCTGCAACAAACAGTCCCGATGGTCAAGAAAGGGTTAAAGCAACTTAAATTTTTTATGCGTACATTACTGTATTTATTAAATATTCATAGATTAAATTAATGGTAAAATGTTCCTACAACTATTAAACACTTAAAACGTCTACAGGACTTTACCTTTAGAACCTAACCCCCATCTTTTTGTTCATATAAGGTATTATTATCCGCGGTTTTACTAACCGCAGTAACCCTCCGGAACGTAACCCCCGCGGATATCGAGGGATTACTGTATTTACTTTATATTCAACATGATTATTTACACTTAATCAGTTTGTTGCAGGGCTAAAATAAATAATTCTGTTTATTATCACATGGTCAGCCAATTAAAAGACAGAATCATTTAAGAACAAAAGAGGTAGAGGTGCAAAAGACACTAATCAGAATTGTCTCCTCTGAAAGTAATGAATTTCATTATACAGCCAGACCCTGTGGTAAATGAACTGAAGGTGTCATTTGCATAGTGGAAAATATATACTTTCCAGAGCGCTCAGCATGGTGATAAGCGTACTTTTCCACTCAGTGAGGAAGGCACTCGTAAACCACCACACTCTTCGGTTTACTTAGTAAAACCTCGACAGAATCAAACCAGCCTTTTGGCTGATGACCTAAACAACAGCATGATTGTCATAGATCACCTGAAAGCATATTTGCGAGGCATACCATCATAAAGTGCTCAAAAATTTTAAAACATTTTTTGATGTACACAAATTTTATACCTCATTTTACATTTAAGGCAAAAAAAAAGTAAATAAAACATAACACATAACTTTATAAAATTTTTTTTTATTAAATATAATGATTCAGACCATTAAATTATTAAGCAATAAACTCATATGGAATTGGAGCTAACATGATTGGTTTCTCTTCACCCACCTTTACAATATGTCCAGGACGAGGTTGTGCGGGCTGAAATACAAGAAAACAAGAGTTTATTAAGCAACGGACGATATCATAAATTCTATAAACTTACACATACAACATGCTTTTAAAACTTACATAAAATTAATTTTTTAAACAATTTCATTCTTTCAGATTCATTAGATATCATCAACATATTCCAGATGGGAAAAGAAGACCATTGAAAATGTTATCATCACAAAGAATGCAAGTAATTTACTTAAATTACATTACTACAACTAATTACCACAATCGGTGTAAACCACATTATATTGTGGTTAGGATCCGACACGACAAGAGAAGGACAGCATATACCTTATTATCAATTCTATTGTCTACTATTTTCTGTTCACGAGGAAAGTTTGTTCAATTTTGTGCCGCCCATAAATGAGAAATGTATTCTAACAACATCCCTTAACATTTGTGCGTTTCATTGCGAAACTCTAATCAATTTTTCAACTTTTTATCAAAACTGTTTACCAAATTTTGGTAACTGTATTTACTTTTATTACGAGGTATGGCAATTAAGTTATAACTCACGAATTGGGAACACTGCGTCGTTCATAAACATATGACTGGAAATAGAAGACCTTTCTTTTGTTGTGGTCAGAGTTTGAAGTTGATAACATGTTTGGTTTGTTTCATGCATGTTTTTCGAAAGTAATTTTTTTAGTGGCATCGTGAAAACAAGTGACTCAATGGTTGGCAGGATGCATTTCAAAAATTTATTTATAAATGAGAACAATAGAAATTTGGGTATAACAATTTTTACTTTAACACAATAGATTCTAAGAGCATTCTTTCAGAACATTATTCATTCATCACTAGTCATTTAATCAGACGGGAAAAGAAGACCATAAATGTAAGAGTATCATCATTCAGAATGCCATTTACTAAAACTTTTTAACTATTATTACGTACAAATTTATAAGAATTAATCAGCTAAAAACGAGGTTTATCGAAAAAGTAACAGACTTTTGAAATAAAAAATTAACATCATTGAAAAACCAAATTTTATCGTATACATTTTAGATGGATATATAAAATATTTATAAACATTCTGTGGTCTTAGAAAACACACTGTCCTTGTATAGCTATTCGCGCCAATGTGCCAATTCAGCTTGGACATATACATATACACAGAATAAGAAATGAGGGCATCCTTTTAAAATTTTTCTAAAAAATTTTATTTCAGAGTTTCAAAACACAACATATAAACAGAACAATAGAAATTACAGTATAAATGAAATTTATCACCTTACTTTTGGTTACTAAAACTTACGCGCGTTTCGGTGAAACCACCTTTTTAAGCGCATATTATTAAATTACAAATTAAAATTCAGAACAGCATTTCCATTAAGTCATTTTTAGATTAAACTCTTTTAACACTTTCCAGTCTACCATTTTTTTCACGACTATGCACTACAGACTAAAGTAAATTTAACGTATCTTGCACTGTAGACGTTTTTTCAACTTTTTCAAACAATCAGTGTGCAGTAGTCACTTCAGTTCTTATCATTAAGGGTATTATATGAAAAATAAATATATTTAGTTTAAGTTACTTATAAAATAAAACTATTTACAATTTTTCTAATTTACACATTTCCGAAAAATTTTATATGAAACATATATCAATATCGCTTTCATTCTCCGCAGGGTCATATGATTCATCAATGTCCGTGTCATATAATTACGACCCAGAATCTTCTGCAAAACAATCTTATGCATCTCTAGACATCGTTTCATGAAATGTATAATAGCACAATAACAGTAAAACACATACACTGCAAACAGCGTGGCCTTGTAACACGCTATGTCTGTACTCGGTAGTAGATGCTACGGTTCGATCTCGCGCATTAAGTTGCGGTCGAATAGTTTCGTTGATATATCAGAAAATACTAATCGATTTGGTCAACTACCACTGTAGGTAAACGGAGAACAAAGTGAACAAAATAACAGTGAAAACGGGAAACGGATAGCCACATTTATAACAATGTGAAAGTAGCAAACGTATGAAATACGTTTGCCGTCACTCGGTATAAATCATCATGGCTGTATCACGTACGGTTGTCGTCTCGAAAGTGTTAATCTGAATGGAAACACCGTTCTAATTTTAATTTAAATAATATGCTCTGAAGAAAGTGGTACCACAGAAATGCGCATAACTTTTTTTAACTTAAAATGCAAAGAAAGGTAAGGTGATAAATTTCATTTATACTGTAATTTATATTAATGGTTGGCAGGATGCATTTCAAAAATTTATTTATAAATGAGAACAATAGAAATTTGGGTATAACAATTTTTACTTTAACACAATAGATTCTAAGAGCATTCTTTCAGAACATTATAAATTCATCACTAGTCATTTAATCAGATGGGAAAAGAAGACCATAAATGTATAAGTATCATCATTAAGAATGCCATTTACTATAACTTTTTAACTATTATTATGTACAAATTTATAAGAATTAATTAGCTAAAAACGAGGTTTATCCAAAAAGTAACAGATGTTTTGAAATAAAAAATTATCATTGAAAAACCAAATTTTATTGTATACATTACAAAGGTACACTCTGAAGCTAAATGTCTACATAATCCCCATTCAAATTAAAGGTATTTATCATACCATGCACAAAATTTTCAATTATGTCTCTATAGAAATCTGCCGTCCATGATTTCATCTTCTGGTTCTCACAGGCATACAGTTCAGTGTTAAGTAACCAAACTTTTCCACCACAACTTAATGCACCAAACTCCATAAAATTTATGGAAATGTTTCTAAAGTCCCGTAATCGTGGAACAATGATTATCAAGAATTTTGTCATTGATTTTCATCACCAGTTTATCAGTCACAAGACTACACCTACCAGTGAGGTCTTCATCATGAATATTGGTACGGGCATTAATAAAAATCAATGCACCATTGCCTCACTCAGGTTTCACTCTATTATTCCTTTACCGTACACATCACAAAGTTCGCGATAAATTTCAATTAGTTTGTGATTTTTTACCACACAAAACCTTATCACAGAACGCACCTCAGAAGTGGCAGAATTTTCTATTGTAGAGCATATTTTAACACGTTAAGAGACACAAACCACATGCTACCATCGCTGGGTAAATACTAAGTGTACGAACATTATGGTACAAAGATGGCAGCTGTAACCCCACCCACCTACAAGATACATCAGAATGTCTTGTTATTTTCTGTACAGCCCTCTTATTACATAAAAACACTTATATCTTATTCCATCTAACTTTGGAAGTGGTGTAAAAAATCAGGAGTGTACAGTTGGAAAAATGAGACTAAAATGTGAGCGAAGGCAGTTTGTATATTGTATGTATAGGGTGATTCAAAACTATACAGCAATCTCTTGGGATCTCATTCTATAGCTAAATATAAGAAAAAAAGTTCATATAAACATATGCCTGAAAACGCTTAGTTAGCGAGTTACAGCTAGTGAAAAATTTCACCTAGAACTCTGTACCCTCGGTGAAGTAAGGCCGTATAAAAATGTTAAAGGTAGTTATAAAGATACAAATACGATTGTTTCTTATGTTTTTTAAACTGAAAAATTGAATAAAATTGCTTCCAGAGCTGTAAATGCAGTACTTTCAGAGATATCTTACATAAAACACAAGAACTGGTGCAAAGAAATAACACATTTTTGTGTTTAACGTAAGATTACTTCCATAAATGGTAAAAGGTGTATTTTTTCTTAAATAAATTTGTAGAAAATTTAATTCTGAGAAGATTCATGTGAATTACTCAGGGGAAAAAAAAGATATTGAAATTTCGCTTTATTTAAAAGAAAAACAGACGCACATAAAACGCACATTCTTAACTGCATAAAATATTAACTAATATGTTATGCAGTTAAGAATGTGCGTCTGTTTTGATTTTAATAAAGCAAAATTTCAATATCTATTATTAATTTTTTTCCTGAGTAATTCACATGAATCTTCTCAGAATTAAATTTTCTACAAATTTATTTAAGAAAAAATACACCTATATTTACCATTTATGGAAGTAATCTTACGATGTGTTATTTCTTTGCATCAATTCTTGTGTTTTATGTAAGATATCTCTGAAAGTATCGCGTTTACAGCTCTGGAACCAAATTTATTCAATTTTTCAGATTAAAAAACATAAGAAACAATCGTATTTTTATCTTTGTAACTACCTTGAACATTTTTATACGGCCTTACTTCACCGAGGGTAGAGTTCTAGGTGAAATTTTTCGCTAGCCGTAACTCACTAACTAAGCGTTTTCAGGCATATGTTTATATGAACTTTTTTTCTTTTAAATATAGAATGAGATCCCAAGATTGCAGTATAATTTTGAATCACCCTGTATATTGGGCAGCAGGCGCGCCAGGGACAAATCATGTTAGATCAACATATTCTGTTTTTCGTTTTTTAAACCATCAAAATTCATAGGCAGTGAATTGCTGTGTACAGTGATAATGTAATGAATGAAAAATCTTTTGAAAATGATGTGAAAGATTTAGAAATACGAGAATTAATAAGTATGATGACAAACGTACGGGGAGGCCCTCAATAATCAACGAGAACTTGTTGAAAAAGGTCGATGACAAAATCAAAAACAATCGCCACGTGACAATATCTCAAGTGGCTCTTAGTTTCCCTGATTTTTCAAGAGCTGTAGTAACAGCTATTAATGCGACCAACGGGTCGCATTATGCATGACTATTTAGGCTTTAGAAAGTTTGTGCGCGTTGGGTGCCGCATGTGTAATCGGAACGTCACAAAAAAACCTGAATGGGATCTGCGTTGGAATTTCTGATGCGGTACAGAGAAAATGGTGATGAATTCCTTAATTCAATAGTTACCAGCCATGAAACAAGGATTTCTTACAACACGCCAGAAAGAAAACTGCAGTCATGTCAATGACGTCATCCTCAGTCACCAATGAAACCGACAAAGATCAAGCCACTGCTGTTTGGAAGGAAATTGATGGCTACAGTCTTTTTAAATCGATTTGGCACACTGTTGATTGACTTTACGCCATATGGAACGACTGTAAATGCAGAATATTACTGTAACATTCTACACAAGTTACGATGTGCCATTCAAAATCTGTGCCGTGGGGGGCTTACCGACAGGGTCATACTCTCCACATGTAGCAGGTAAGACGCTCGATTTACTGAGAAGATTTGGATGGGAAAATTTTCAGTCACCCACCGTACAGTCCAGATTTAGTGCATTCAAATTACCATTTGTCTGTCAAATTGAAAGAATTTTTCGGTGGTAAGCAATTCGCAGGTGACTATGAACTTAAAGATCCTGTGAATCAGTGGCTAAATGAACTGACGGCACAAGAATATGACGAGGGTATATTGAAGCCGGTGAATCGCTATGACAAATATCTTAATTCATATGGCGACTATGTAGAGCATAAATGTTAAGTTACGTATTACATTTTGTATCACTTCATTTTTACAAATTTTTCTGAATAAATTTTTTACAACAAAACTGTCTTTGTATTAGAGATGACCCTCGTATGTTGAAGTCTGCTTCTGGCACAATAATCAGCTACTCCTATTGTTCAGATGCTTTGTGTGTATATTTTAGTGCTTCATCACAAACATAATCATGAGTAAACATGATTTTAATTAGGATTCAATTTTTCTCTTGCCATTGGGATAGCCTGTGCTAAGTTTCTTTTATCACTACTATCATGAAAATCGCCAATATCAAAGCAGCAATCGTTTACAACAGTAAAATAATCATGAGTGGAATGAGCTATATTATTTATTACCTGTCTTTTCAAGAAAATTTTGATATTCTTTTCTTTAGCTTCTTTCCTTAAACGTTCATTTTCAGCGACTCTCTTCATGAAGTCTTCTCTGCATTTTGAATGCACAACATGTTCAATACGGATGTTAATTCTGCAAAAAAAAAAATCGGATTGCACAAAGAGGTATAATATAATGAATTAACAGACAAGCATTCATAATAATACCACAAAGCAAACATTCCTCAGAATGCCACAAGTTTCATTTTAAAGTACCATTATAAAACTGAACTGCTATATCAAACCAATCACTCTGAATCATTCTGGGATAGCATTATGACACTGTTTTCACTCTTTATGCGACAGAACTATTCATTATTTTTTAAAGGGTTAGCTTGAACTAGACAAAGAATTTACACTTGTTACATGTTGGATATTTTGATCAATGAAAAATGGCTAATTCAGTAACAGCTGATAATGATCAGCTGTTACTCCCAACCTAATATTTTGTGCAGTTAAGAATGTGCGTTTTATGTGCGTCTGTTTTGATTTTAAATAAAGCGAAATTTCAATATCTACGTATTATTCATTTTTTTCTTGAGTAATTTACATGAACTTTTCAGAATTAAATTTTCTACAAATTTATTTAAGAAAAAATACACCTTTATTTACCATTCATGGAAGTAATCTTACGTTAAACACAAAAACGTGTTATTTCTTTGCACCAATTCTTGTGTTTTATGTAAGAGATCACTGACAGTATTGCATTTACAGCTCTGGAACCAATTTTATTCAATTTTTCAGATAAAAAAACATAAGAAACAATCGTATTGGTACCTTTGTAACTACCTTTCACATTTTTATACGGCCTTACTTCACTAAGGGTACAGAGTTCTAGGTGAAATTTTTCACTAGCTGTAACTCGCTAACTAAGCGTTTTCAGGCATATGTTTATATGAACTTTTTTTCTTATTTTTAGCTATAGAATGAGATCCCAAGAGATTGCGGTGAAATTTTGACTCACCCTATATAAGAAGGAAAGTATTGTTTTCATGTCGATTTTTCGAAATGAAGTTTTCACAGATCTACACGTTTTCAGACCCCCTGAACCCAAAAAAAACATGTTTTAAGCGATTGGTCTGTGTGTGTGAACAGAATATCTCAAGAGCAGAACATCGTACAAACTTGAAACTTAAGTTACATACCACTAGAGGACCCGACACGAACATTTTCATCAAAATTGGTCAACCGGAAGTAGTAGTTTATTCATGTAATTTTTCACTTTTTTCAATTTTCTCAAAAACTGGTCCTACGATTTTTTTTAAAATCGATTAGTTTACTGAATTTTTTATGGTCTACAAGATAGGGTAGGCGCCATGTTTTCTGAAATTCTCGGTGAGGCTGTTTTCACGTAACTAAATTGTTTTTTTAAGATTCCGGTGTTAATATGCATTTTAGCGCAAAAATTCATCTTATAAAAATATAAAAATGTGGAAAATTTAAAATCCTACAACTTTTTCAAACATATTTTGGTATAACATTAACATTAAAATACATATTTTTGTATTAGCATTAAATTACCAATTTTCTGTTTTTTTCTCACGAAAACAAGTGAAAAATCGATTATTTTAAGATTTCGGCCTTAGTATGCATTTTACGACAAAAGTGTATATAATCAAATTTATAGAATATTAAAAGATCTACAACTTTTATTTAGTGCATTTTTCTCTACAGAGTATACATAGCTTAGCATGAACGAGTGATTTTCCGTATTTTGAAGCCAAACTGAGGACGTTTTTCATTTTTATAAAAGTTATTTTTATACAAGTGACTGAAGATGTACCATCTTCTGTAAATTTTAAATAAATGAGAAAAATTTTTTAGTTTTTCATTTTGTGTCTTTAACTTATGATTAAAATCAGGTTATGTTTATTGAGGTTAGTTTTTTGTTTGTTTCTAATGTTAGGTTTATTGTTAATTATTTGCATTAGCAAGAGAAAGTCGTGTGAGTGTTTCACACCAGATTTTTTTGGTCTTTCAATAACAATTATAACCTATAAACATACAATCAGCTGATTATTATTATAAAGTATTGTATGATAACGAGCTTTATAATCGATGTGTTCAGCACAAGATGCAAGCCGAGAGTGAACTATTGCCACTCTTATACCCAAGCAAGCGTAATGTTTGCCAGGTACAATCTGACAATGCTGGCAAACGTTCTGATTGGTCTAAACGTGTGGAACAGCAGAGCTCATCAGCCGTGAAAAGCATATTAACACTTTCAAGTCTAGTATTTTTTTCACGACTATGCACTGTAGACTGACGTTTTTTCAACTTTTTCAAAAAATCAGTGTACAGTCACTTCAGTTCTTATCAACAAGGGTATTATATGAAAAATAAAGTTTGAAATTTGCTCTTTTTAACCATATATTTAGTTTAAGTCAATTTTTAAGTTATTTATAAAATAATACTATTTACAATTACTCTAATTTATACATTTTCGAAAAATTTTATATGAAACTTATATCAATATCGCTTTCATTCTCCGCAGGGTCATATGATTCATCAATGTCCATGTCATCTAATTCCAACCCATAATCTTCTGCAAAACAATCTAATGTATCTCTAGACATCGTTTCATGAAATGTATAATAGCACATTAACAGTAAAACACATACACCGCAAACAACGTGGCCTTGTAACACGCTATGTCGGTACTCAGTAGTAGACACTACAGTTCGATCTCGCGCATTAAGTAGCGGTCGATACTTTCGTTGATATATCAGAAAATACTAATCGATTCGGTCAACTACCGCTGTAGGTAAATGGAGGCAAAAGTGAACTAAATAACAGTGAAAATGCGAAACGGATAGCGTATGGGTAGCCACATTTATAACAATGTGAAAGTTGCAAATGTGTAAGTTACGTTTGCCATCTAGGGATGTATATTGCCGTGCCCGTATGACATACGTTTGCCGTCAATCAGTGTATATCATCACAGCCGTTTCACGTACGGTTGTCATCTCGAAAGTGTTACAATACATTGTACTATATATCAAATTAAAAGAGCATTTCAAGGCAAGCAATTTAATACATTTAGTGGGCATTATAGATTTATAAATAAACAACTTATACCATGGTATAACAAAAAACCGCAGTAAGTACCAGACCGAATAGGTCGGCTCCCGATTTCAAGGGTTAATTGAAATCAATATAGTCCTATCTAAGAATAGAAATATAATATAATTAAATGATTGGACTGTAGGGATTAGGGTACCCTATATTATACCTTGTATTGTATTTATTATGTATGTGTTTTATTTTCAGGAATATTAATTAATAAAACCAAATGTTGTTAAAATTGTACTATTATATTTTAATTATTTAAATTCTTACAAAACAATCAAGTAAATGTAATTATGCAATATTGAACTTTACACGTGCCGGGATGTGGTTTGTTAAAGCAGATAGTTGTTTTAACAAATCTAAATTAGGATGCGTTAGTAAAAATTGATTAAGCAATATCGCGGTTATTTTGTCATGCCACGAGGCGATGGTATTTAGATAAGGTTGCATGACGTAAAGGTGCCGTGTGCAAAACCTAAATTCGTCTTGCGAAGCCTCTTGTGGCCGGGCCTCTTCCTGAGGGACAGCCTATTATGGTGGTTTCGAAGAGGACCCCCGTTGTGATAGTAGGGAGAGGAAAAAGTATAAAAGAGTTGTTTAACTCTGTCTCGGGGAGACAATCAGTGTCTACTGTGCTTCGACATCTTCCGATATGAGTGCAGATCGGCAGCTAACTCGATTATCTTGGCAGCTAGACTATACACTGTGGCAGCTAGAGTCTAAAATGCGGTCATTCATTATATTAGGTATGTTGTAAATTTTAGCATATGTAAAGTGCAATATTGATACTTAAGTAAAAGCCATTCTTAATTGTAAAATTAGTTCATAGTTCTTATTGATTAAACTAAACATACGCTTCTGGGAATTGCAATTGTTTTCATTTATAAAACTACCTTGAATACCAAATTGGCAGAAAAGGTCCACCACTCGGCCAGCCGCTACAGGACATTCTTTCAGACAATTTAATGATTAAACATCAGTATATTCAGATGGGAAAAGAAGACTACAAAAATAAGCTCATTATAAAGAATGTCAATCGATATAATATTAAAAGCTTGAAGCTTGATTACATAATAAAAAAATGTGAAAAACTTACACAACTTTCTCTTTCCAATGCAAACAATTAATATAACCTAACATTAGTAATAAAATATTAGAAATAAACAAAAAACTAACCTCAATAAACATAACCTAATTTTCATCACGTGTGATAAGATGCAAAATGAAAATCAACCTCAGTTTGGCTTAAAAATACAGAAATCACTCTTTCACGCAAAACTAGGCTCTGTAGAGAAAAATGCTCTAAATAAAAGTTGTACATCTTTTAATTCGCTATAAATTTGATTATAAATGCATACTAAGGCTGAAATCTTAAACAAAAATCTATTTTTTAAATGTTTTTGTAAGAAAAAAACCAGAAAATCGCTACTTACCGCTAAACTAAGCGTTATACAAAAACGTGTTAAAAATAAAAGTTGTAAGATTTTTAATTTCCTTTAACTTTCATTATACACATTTTTGAGCTAAATTAAATTCGCAATCTTAAAAGAACAATTTTTTTACGAGAAACCAATCTCCCCAAGAATTGTAAATATGGCGCCACGTTTTTGAAAAATTTTATGCTAAAATTTTTTCATTTTTTTAGCATAAAAAATTTAGTAAAGAGGAGACTTTAAAAAAAAAAAATCGTAGCAGTTTTGAAAAAAATGAAAAATGACACAAATAACTGCTACTTCTGGTTGACCAATTTTGATGAAAATATTCCTGTCGGGTCCTCTCGTGGTATCTAACTTAAGTTTCAAGTTCGTACGATGTTCCGTTCTTGAGATATTCTGTTCACACACACACCCACTGACCAATCGCTAAAAACATGTTTTTTGGATTCAGGGGTCTGAAAACAAGTAGATCCAGTCAAACTCTATTTCAAAAAATTGACATGAAAACAATACTTTCCTTCCTATACATTCATATAGGCAAGAGAAAGTAAAACATCATATAGGTTGTTTCCCCAATCTGTATTCTTACATTAGAGTTAAATTGCTAACGTAAATATTCTCAATGTATCCCATATAAAAACAAGCACATTCACTGATAAATTAATATAAAATAAACATAACAAAATCAATTTACCTCTTAGGGATAATCCTTCCTCTGACTCTTTTGTTTACAATTACACCAAGAGCGTGTTTTGTTACATTAAAAACACGGCCAGTTTTTCCATGATACACCTTATAAGGCATACCTTTTTGTACCGCTCCATTACCCTAAAAAAACCATAAAAATTTGCTATTATACTGTACATTTATTACATTACTAAGCCTATTTCTTCTTTATTTTTACAAAGATGTTTAATTTATTGTTTCTTCCTCATATTTAGTTATTTGAACAAAATGAAGGCAGTATTTTTTTGTTGTTGTTTAAGTCATCAGTCGAAGGGCTGGTTTGAACCTCTAAATGCTTTATTAAGTAAAATGAGGACTAGGTGGTTTACAATTGCCTTCCTCACTGAGTGAAAAAACATGCTTATCAGCCTGCCAGGTCCTCTGAAGAGCATCTATTGTGCGGTTCCAAGCGCCTTGTAGTTGCGGGGTGAAGAGTACAAGTGAGGTGAGGTATAATGAATGAGTGACGTATGCTGGGAGAACGATTGTTGTATTACTCTCGTACAAAATATTCGCTTTCAAACTTTCCATATTTAACATATTCGTCTGAATTTATTACATTTATTTAATTACATATTTTGATATAAATGGTAAGATTAATATTATGAATCTGACCAAGGTAATAACCCGGTAGTTTTTTACTTTCTCTTGCCTATATGAATATATAGGAAGGAAGTATTGTTTTCATGTCGACTTTTAGAAATCGAGTTTTTACCAGGTTACACGTTTTCAGACCCCCTGAACCAAAAAAACATGTTTTTAGCGATTGGTCTGTGTGTGTGTATACAAAATGTCTTAAGAACGGAACATCGTACAAACTTGAAACTTAAGTTACATACCACTACCGGACCCAACACGAACATTTTCATCAAAATCGGTCAACTGGAAGTAGTAGTTTATTCGTGTAATTTTTCACTTTTTTGCGATTATCTCAAAAACTGGTCCTACGATTTTTTTTAAAATCACCTGGTTTACTAAACTTTTTATTCTCTACAAGATAAGGTAAGCGCCATGTCTGTTGAAATTCTTGGTGAGGTTGTTTTTACGTAAAGTGTTTTTTTTAAAGATTACGGCTTTAATATGTATTATAGCGCAAAATGTATATAATAAAAAATGTAGAGAATTTAAAATTCTACAACTTTTATTTCAAACTTTTGTTTTGTATAACGTTTAGTTTAGCGGTAATTAGCGATTTTCTGTTTTCTCACACGAAAACGTGAGAAAAATCGATTATTTTAAGATTTCGGCCTTAGTATGCATTTTATGACAAAATCGAATTTATAGAAAATTAAAAGATCTACAACTTTTATTCAGAGCATTTTTCTCTACAGAGCCTAGTTTAGCGTGAAAGAGTGACTTTCCATATTTTTAAGCCAAACAGGTCGATTTTCATTTTCCATCTTTCACTCATGATTAAAATAAGGTTATATTTATTGAGGTTAGTTTTTTGTTTATTTCTAATGTTTTATTACTAATGTTAGATTTATTGTTAATTATTTGCACTGGCAAGAGAAAGTTGTGTTAGTGTTTCATACCAGATTTTTTTAAATTAATGTGCCGGATGATACGAATATTTTTTTAGTCTAGTTAGTATACGCTACCACTACAAATGCATCAGCTGTGAAACACTACAAATTCATTCATACTCCCACTACTATAATAACGCACTGCATTCCTTTCAACTACATGAAGCTGGGACTCAAGCAATACTTTCCACCCTCCAAATGAAATGAAACTTTCATTTCATTCACCACAGGGTCTGGCTATATAATAATTAACAATACAACCTAACATTAGAAATAAACAAAAAAACTAACCTCAATAAACATAACCTAATTTTAATCATGAGTGAAAGACGCTAAATGAAAATCAACCTCAGTTTGGCTTAAAAATACGGAAAATCACTCTTTCACGCTAAACTAGGCTCTGTAGAGAAAAATGCATTAAAGATGTAGATCTTTTAATTTACTATAAATTTTATCACATACAATTTTGTCGTAAAATTTATACTAAGGCCAAAATCTTAAAAAAATCAATTTTTCACACGTTTTTGCGAGAAAAAACAGAAAATCGCTAATTACCGCGTTACTAAGCGTTATACTAAAAAATGTTTGAAATAAAAGTTGTGGGATCTTAAATTCTCTACATTTTTTGTTATATAAATTTTTGAGCTAAATGCAGATTAAAGCCGTAATCTTAAAAAAACAATTTTTTAATGTGAAAACAGCCTTACCAAGAATTTCAGCAAACATGGCGCCCTAGCCTATCTTGTAGAGCATAAAAAATTAAGTAAACCAGGAGATTTTAAAAAAATCGTAGGACCAATTTTTGAGAAAATCGCAAAAAAGTGAAAAATTACACGAATAAACTACTATTTTTGATTGACCGATTTTGATGAAATTGTTCGTGTCAGATCGGGTAGTGGTATGTAACTTAAGTTTTTAAAGTTCGTACGATGTTCTGTTCTTGAGATATTCTGTTCACACACACACCAATCGCTAAAAACATGTTTTTTGGGTTCAGGGGATCTGAAAACGTGTAGATCCGGTGAAAACTCGATTTGGAAAAATCGACATGAAAACAATACTTTCCTTCCTATATGGGTGATTATCACAAAGAAGGACAATTTAAGTCACTTAGGCATAATTAGTACTAATTATTGCATATTTGATCAAAACTTGTCAATTATTTTCAGTAACAACTTTTTTCTTCAGAATTAGTAAAATTACTTTTAATAATTGTTTTTTTTTATAAAATAAAATATTTATGTACATAAGAAAATGTCCCACTCGGTCACGTGTCACGTCACGGAACTCCGAAATTAAACAGGCTCTTTAAGGAAAATACGCATTTAAAAGAGAAACTTATTTACATTTTTCGATTCCTCTGATCTAATTATTAGTGTAATTTGCACTATTTTTACAATATTTTATTTAAAAAATTTGGTTTTGCTGCAATTATGCGCGTCGCTAAAATACGTTTGGTCTGGGAGAAGGAAATTAAATTGCCCGCCACATTCGTTACCGCCTCGTTATTAATTTCGCGCCTTTTACAGTGCTTCCAGTTTGTTTGATAGTGAGTGTTGCGTGTGAATATAACAGTCAACATCAGCGATTTCTGCAGATATTTACTTCAAATAAGGTAAGAATAAAAGCGTATGTTAATTATGTGTCCACCCGGTCACGTTATTTTAACTTAAACAATTGCTGATACAGTTACGTATTGTACATAATAGTAGTGAGCGGGATGTTTATAACCTAACCTCAACAGGCAGTTACTACACTTCATTCGGGTAGATGGCAATTAAACATAAACGGGTAAATTTCCATTCGGTCACTGTCCATTCGGTTCCGAGACCGGATTGGACATTTCGAGACCGAATGGACTAGCGTACTCGGTCACTTGACCGGATGGAATTAATTTCTAGTTTTTATCCGTTTAATGAACTTTCTGTATGAAATATAGATAATAAACAAAAGTAAAACACAATATTATGGTTATTATATGCTAGTCTGGAAAACATACTGAGTAGTTTGTTTTTTTTTTATCAAGTAACAGATAAATAGCTAACAAAGTAGATATTCGAGGATTCTTGTAAAAACGTTTCCTTACAATAAATTTGCAGATACAAATAATTCTAATAATTACTATAATTTTTTATCTAAAAAATTGTTATAGTAGTGAAAAAAAAAGTTAGGCCATTTCTTTCACATGACCGGGTTGGCTTTAAGTTTGATTAGCATGTTATAAAAATATTTCTCTATTATTTTAAAATGCCATTTGACTGCAGCAGTGCGCTCTTTTTTCGCTTGCAGTCAGAAGATGGTTCGAATGACAGATAAAGAAAAGTACGAGAGGCAGAAACAACTGGCCCGTGAAAGACAGCGGAGAAGGAGAGCTAACTTTACTGAAGACCAGCTGGAGAAAAAACAGGAAAAGGATAGAGAGCGATATAAAAAATTAAAACAAAATAAAATTATCATCTGACCGAACGCCCCGAGAACAAAGAAAAATGCGGAAGTTATGGAGAGAAAGCAAGCGGAAATGCCGTGCGCAAACAAAACGCGAAAATGAAACAATATCCAATACACCATCTCCCACCACCGATGATAAAGTCGAGGCTGTAAACGTAACGCAATCCGACCAAAAAAAGAGAGGAAGAAAACAAGTGCGAAGAGATCGCGCAAAAGCTTATAGGGTAATAGATAAGCAACAAAAGAAAATTGCAGATCTGCAGCGACAAGTCGGGAGGCTGCGTCAGAAACTTTGTCGACAGAACCGAAAATTAACAGAGAAAGGTTCTCCGTCACCAAATAAACAAGTGCAAGCAATTATCAAAAAAGAAAAAATTTCTCCAACTGTTAGGAAACAGCTATTTTTGGGTCTTGCCTTGAAAAAACAAGTTGAAAGTCAAGTTAAGCTTACTGGGAAGAAAACGAGGCAGCAACAGTTATTGTGTAAAGCAGTAGGAAATAAAATACTTAGAAAGTATAGAGTGCAAACTTATTTTCGAAATATATTGCCCTACAAGCTGAATAAAAAGATAAAAACAGAAACTTTCAAGTACATCAGAGAAGAAAGGAAAAGTGTAGGGTACAGAGTAAAAGATATTCTGAAATTTTTTTTTGAAGATGACACTGTTAGTAGGATGTGCCCAGGGAAGAAGGATTTTGTTAAAAAGAATAAAGTTAAAAATCAAAGAAGAATCCTGTTGGACACTATGTTAAACCTCCATAAAAGGTTTTTAAAAGAAAGCCAACTTAAGGTATCGTACTCAACGTTTACACGTCTGAAACCATTTTGGGTTACTCACCCAAAGCAGGCTGATAGAAATACTTGTGTTTGCATAAAACATAGTAACATGCAATTCATGATATCGGCGTTAAAAAACACAAGAGTAATTAGGGAGGGAACAATTAATGACGTCGTGAAAAATACTGTGTGTTCTTCCAAAAATAAATTGTGTATGATGGGTGATTGTAATAAATGCAAGTCGAAAGACTTAACATTTTCGTATGATTCTGACTTTAATATTAAATATTTTGTGTGGAAGCATCACAGTGTAAAAAAAATTGATAAAAAATAAAGAAAAAATCATAAAAATGATTGTGAAGTTAAAAGAAATTACAAGTGTTTCGATTATGGTTGAAACGTTCAAGAAAGAATTAAAAATTTTTAAGAAACATCAATTTGCGGCAATGTATCAAGCAAACCAATTTAAAAAGAAAGTTAATAGTTTAAGAAAAGGAGAAATCGTGTTCCAAATTGACTTTTCTCAGAATTATGTCGCAAAATACTCAGAAGAGGTGCAGGCTACGCATTTTGGAGCATCCAAGCGCCAAGTATCCCTGCACACGGGCATTCTGCATGCTGTACAGAACGGTAAACTCCAAACTACGTCCTTTTGCACGTTAAGCGACAACTTGGATCATCAAGCGCACGCTGTGTGGGCCCACATGGCACCAATTTTAAGACGGACAGCTTCACTGTACCCAAATGTTACGACGATCCACTTTATTTCAGACGGCCCGACATCTCAATATAAAAATCGAATTAATCTTTACTTTTTTAAAACTATCACACCGACGTATTTTAAAAAATTGAAATGGATGACATGGAATTTTTCAGAGGCAGGTCATGGAAAAGGAGCGATGGATGGTGTGGGAGGCTCGCTAAAAAGAATGGCAGATCGCTTTGTTGCAAACTGAAATGATCTGACAAGTGCTTCTGATATTTTTTTCGCGTTAAAAGACAGATCTTCCACACAGCTGTTTGAAATCAGTTCAAACTCAATCAAAGAGTTAAAATCAAAAGTGGAATCAATAACTATCCCTAAAATAGTAGGAATAACCAAAGTGAAACAGGTTACGTACTCTCAAGGATATATGTACGCCCGCAGTTTATCATGTTTCAACTGTCAGCCGTCTGTATATTGTAACCATTATACAATAAAAGAAATTTTCAAGACTGAAACTGATTACGACAGTGACGACACACTTACAGCAATATCTACCACGAAAAGCGGCAAGAAGAAATTACGGTTAGAGGACGTTTACTCGTCTTCATCTGATGAAGAGTTAGTGGAATCGGAATTCCCTAATAAATCAAATCCTAAAAAACCTTCTACTTCAAAAATGTCAGATCAAGGACCCTCATCATCACAAACTGAAATCGAAATGGAGACATTGTGTAATGATTTATCACATCGTATTAAAGAAACGCTTGAATTAGGGACATTTGTGCTAGTGGAGTTCAAAAACACCACAAAAAAATCAACGCGTCGATTTGTTGGAGTGGTTCAGAGTGCTGTAGAAAACGACGAATGTGACATTATGTTTATGAAAAACTGCGAGAAAGATAAAATGTAATTTTCTGTAAACGAAAATGACGCATCATGCATTCATGTTGATCAAATTGTTAACATACTTCCCACTCCATTACTAATGTTAAAGGGAAACCGTATATTTTATAAATTTAAAAACTCACTTGAATTATTTTAAAATTTGTATCATTTATCATTTAATTTACAATCATTTGATTATCATTTTATCATAAGTTCTGGAATCCAAAGAGAAATTTGTGTTACCTTCTTTAATTTTAATTTTAATTAGTCTAATGTTTTAAATATTTTTATCAATTTTGTTACCGGTATCAATAAGTATCAATTAAGTTACCAGTATCTATTATTTTGTTTATTATTTTTCTTTGTATGCTTTGTTCCTATTTTTCTAGTCAACGAAGCTTTTTGTTCCTAGTCGATAATTTTAGTATTTTTGAAAAAGTTCGTTTTCTAAACTTGTGTTAAATTTCTCGTATTCTGTTCATTTTATTTTTGTGATTTTTATGTTTCGTATTAAGCTAATTTAAGTTGTTTATATAATGTGCATTTTTTATATTTTTAATTTTATTTTCTTTGAAATAATTGCTACAGACTACTTGAAAAATCGCCTTTTCGTTTTTTGAGTAACCTGTTACAAACATTATTATTATTATTAGCGTAGGACTCCGACTCCTAACGAAAATATTTTCGATTATCCTAATGCGCCGTGTGAAATGTGACAATGTGTTTTATTATAATGTAGTTGACCATATTTTATTATTTTTAATTTAGTGGTTATTTTGTTTGTCGTTACTACTTTAATACCTTAAAACACGTCTTTTCGGTCACTCCAGCGTCAATTCGGTCACGGTTTGTCCTCGTCGGTCACGGTTTGTCCTCGTTGGTCACGCATACGAAATACTCAATACTTGAATTATTAATTAAAAAATCATGGACTTAAATAGTTCAATGACATAAACAAACGTTTCTATTAGATTTCTATGAGGAATGTTTATTTTCCTTAGACGGCGAAAAATAATATTTGAACATTTATGATGTCAAATCGTGACCGACTATACAAAACTGACCGTTTTCTAAAATATTTTTATTATGAAGTGAAAAAAATAAATTTTTTCGTTTTTCCCTAAAGCTAATTGTTAAGAAGTTTAATTATTGGTAAAGTTAAATTCCTTTAATAAATTTTAAATGGTTCGTTTTCTCAAAATAATATGCGTGACCGAATGGACGTTATCGGCGATCTCGGCCGTGAATTAAAAAAAAAACGGTATAAAAATAAAAAATCCAGCGCTGCTGAGTAGTACAATGTATTTTATCATCTTCCTATGTACAAATAATAAATTGGTGTTTAAAATATTTTTTGTTTTTTTTACCAAAAACCTTGACTTGAAATTGTCCCTCTTTGTGATAATCACCCATATACTCATATAGGCAAGAGAAAGTAATAAGAAATTATTTTTATGTAAATACATTACCTTGATATCAACAATATCGCCAACTCTGTAAACTTTCATATACGTTGACAATGGAATAGTTCCATGTCTGCGGAACTTGCGAGAGAATAAATCTCTTGTTCCACGACGATAACCTTTTGAGTTAGTCATTTTGATTTAACCTTTAAAAAACATTAGACAAATAAATTAATAATCCAAATATAAAAACTTACATAATAAAAGTATCTTAAAAACTACTAAAGCTAAATTAAATAACTCTGTTTTTAACAATAAATACAAATATAATGTTACTGCCATACCCCGCGTGGTTTCGCACACAAAACATGAATAATTAAGTTTTTTTTAATAAATATTAAACAGAAATTGTGTAAAACATTTTGATAAATTGCCCCGTTCACATCTCTTGGTAATCTTTATAAGAATGTAAAGTCCAGCCTCTCTTAGTTTGCTCCTAATGTAAACAAATAATGACGTCACTGAGCATGCGCATTATGTCAAAATGTGTACACGCTGATTAAAAAGTAACAACAAAATACTTTCAAAAGTATTTAAATACAAAATACTTTTAAAAGTATTTTTCTAAATGAAATTGTTAAGCCTACATCATATCATGACTGATGTTTTTAGTACTTTAAGTACTTATAATTTAAAAAATAGTTAACTTATTAGGAATACGACATCCGTAAAGTCGCAGACTCTAGCGTACACCCTGTAGTAGGTGGCTCTGGTTTGTTGACAGTAGGAGCAAACTAAGAACGTCTGAACTGTAGGCCTACTGTACTTCAACTCCAACAATAGTACAGGACACACAAAACAACATTATGATAGTTTACCCTGCACACATCTCTTGCCTTCATCTACTTTAACAGTGATAATACTCACATGTAGACACACACATATTTATCAAAATCTTTATTAGGGCTCCAAGGGTTACCATTTATGAAAAATAAAATTATACTGTGAATAACAATACAACATGCTGTCAAATTTACATGAAAATCTGTTAAGTAGTTTCGGACATTAGCCTACACAAAAAACACGCTTTTTGGTACCCGCTTTTTTATAATAATAATAATAATATAGATACTTTAATAGACATTCTTTCAGATAAATGAAGTATCATCATTAATCAGTTGGGAAAAGAAGACCAAAACATAAGCTCATCATAAAGAATGCCAATAAAAACAATATTCCTATTACAGATAACGACAATAAATATATTACAGGTAGTCTAATAACACTGTATTAATGGTAAAATTAAAAATTTCTTCAAGCTTCAAGAGTAGGTTTCATCAGCAGACGTTAGTAGGATTAACCTCTGTATTTGTTTTATATACAATTAAAATTCCATAAATATAAACTACCGTACATGCAATATTTGTAAACTAACAAATAATGTACGATAAATCAAATTCATTTCAAAATCAAATAAACACCGACAATAAAAATTCTTGATAACGTGTTACAGCTAACCTATATAAACTAAATTCATACGGTTTTTTTAATAATAATTTACAGAAATAGCTAACACCCACATCAATTAATAATGTATATAAACAATTGATTATATTTTAAATATAACTAATATAACAATATGGAATACTAATAAATAATTTACCTAAACAATCGTACAAAATCCACAAAACTACAGCATGGACAACAGTATGTCCGCAAAGACTGCCGGAAGAGTATCTACTTACAATGCTGCCAACTAAAGACGCCATATTTACACAAAAATTAATATTTTTATCAAATAAAAAATAAAATTTCCAACCCATCACTGAACCGTATAATTATTCAATATATTTTTGTGGATTATTTAAGATTACCATATGAATATTGTAAAAAAGTAATCCTAAACAGTCTGAGAACAGATTCACGGCCATTTCGATTGTATTAGTACAGATAAGACGCAGTTTCATTCCCCGGCAAGTACAAAATGCAAACACATGAGGTGTCTACAGAAGCGGCGATAAATAAATTGAACTTGTTATTTATACTTTTATAGTTTAATGTGCAATAACACAATCCTCGTACTTTGTATTTTATTAACTGATTAATTTGCATACTTCTTTACAGAAGTATGCTGTACATTACTTCACAAAAGTAGTGCTCGCCTCTCATGCGGTCTTGGGTTCGAATCCCGTTCAGGCACGGCATATTTTCATACGTTACAAAAATCATTTCATCCTTCACCGTCTGCATTAGCAGTAATTGCACAACAGTCAGACGTTAAACAAAAAAAAATCTTTACAGGAAACAGAAATTATACGACCTATAATACACTAACTTCATGATTGAATTTTTCAACTGAGGTACTAAATAGGTTTATTAATTTTTATAATAAGGACAATTACGATTTTTACAGCACTCCCAACCAATTAATAGGGCAACTAACAGGGTTTCTCGAATTTGCTTTGTACAGTACTGCAGATTACATTAAAATCTTTGTTTACAAAATTTTCAGATTTTGAAGATATGCAAGTTAAAACTATTTGTAAGTACTGTAATAGGAGACACATATACAGACACACAACGGACAGTACACACGTTAACAACACTCAAACGTAAACATAAACACACAACTTCACAGCATCAACACCAACGTACCAGATGATCTCATTTACAGAACTGTCAGATGTGAGAACAAAAAAAAATAAAAAGAAAATTTTATTCAATTAATAAAATTGGATTGTTGTCTTCATTCCTTTTTAAAACTTTTAAAAGGATAGGTGGTTTGTACAATTTTTATAGTAAAAAACAATATTAAGAATTTATTAATTTCAAAGCATTATATTTAAACGAAAATATTAATTTTAGAAGATTTGATAAAGATTCAACTATTTTAAAGAATTTTAAAGAATTTTAATTGTTTTTTAAATATTTTAACAAAATTTACCAAGGATTTTCTTTTAATAAAAGAAGTTGGATTTTTGAGAATAAAACCTTTTGGAGTTTTTATTTATGAACCTGGGACAATAAAATGGTGCCGTGACCAGGATTCCAAAAAACATAATAACCAGGATTTGAAACATTCAAAAAAACAATAACCAGGATATCGAAATAATTTCAAAATAATTTCAGGATAATTTCAAGAAACAAAAATAATCAGGATATCAAACGAATATGAAAGATTACCTTTTGGTTTGTCGACTGGCGCACAAGTTTTAACACGCCTTATGAATACATTATTCAAGAATATTAAATATAAATTTGTATTTAATTACATGGACGATATATTAATATATTCTAAAAGTTTTACAGAGCATGTCAGACACATCAAAATAGTATTGTCAATTTTACGGAAAGCTGGCATTACAGTTAATCCTGATAAGGTGACATTTGCTGTAAATGAAATACCGTTTCTTGGACACACATTGTCGTACAAAGGAGTTTCTATAGACTCAACTAGGACACAAAAAATATTGCAGTACCCACAGCCTACGACAGTGAAACAAATACATCGATATTGTGGTATGATTAATTATTTTTCTAAATTTATCAAAAATTATGCTGATAGAATCGAACCCCTAAATAAGTTGCGTCGTAAAAACACTCAGTTTATCTGGGGAGACTCACAAAAAATTGCGTTTGAAGATCTCAAACAAGCAATTGCTAATCCCCCGGTATTGGCGATACCAGACTTCTCCAAAACTTTCATTTTACAGACGGATGCGTCTGATACAGGTCTAGGAGCTGTCCTACTTCAGGAACAGGAAGGATCTAGAAGACCTATAGCGTATGCTTCCAAAACATTAACAGAAGCAGAACGAAAGTTTTCTGCATACGAGCGAGAGTGTCTTGCAGTTGTTTTCGCAACAGATCATTTTAGGACCTATTTAACACATCGTGAATTTCTTTTAGAAACCGATAATCAAGCCTTAGCCTGGCTTCTTTCCAGACCAAAACAGTTAGGTAGATTGGCTAGATGGTTACTCAGATTATCTGTCTTTAAATTTAAAATTAATCACATCCGTGGTTCAGATAATAATGTAGCCGACGCATTATCGAGGATGTATGATTTAAATAATGAAGATATCCCACAGGATATAGCTTATATTAATACTTTATTATCGCAATTCCCCCTATCTTTTACAGACATCAAACTACATCAGGAACAGGATACCTTTATCCTACAACAAAAACAACAAAGGGATAGTAAATTTTGTTTATCCAAAGGAGTCCTATGTTTAAAGGATAAAAACAATAATCCAACCAAAATCGTTCTCCCCGACTCCTTAAAAGATTTAGTATTTAAATATTTCCATGATTCGGAAATCGGCGGACATTTAGGTGTTGATAAAACTATACACAAAATCACACGGTATTTTTATTGGCCAGCTATATATCGAGAAATTCCTTTAAAAGTGAATGCTTGTACAACCTGCCAACGCAGCAAACCTGGAATAAATTATAAATGGGGAAATCTTAGTTCCAGAGTTCCGACAGCGCCATTTGACACATTGTTTGTTGATACTGTAGGCAGCCTGCCAAAAACCAATCAAGGTTATAAATATATTCTAGTGATAGTGGATAGTTTTTCAAAATTTACATGGTTAGCCCCATTAAAAAACACTAATACATCCTCCATTATAGACGAGTTAAAACGTATTTTCCAAAATTACTCCATCCCGAGGTTAATTGTCACAGATAACGCTAAAAATTTTAATTCCATAATGTTTAAAAACTTTTGTTTCAATCTAGGCATAAAACGGACCACCCTCTCACCCTATCATCCTCAACCATCTCACGCCGAACGATTAAATCGAAATCTTAGGTCTATCCTTATTGCATATCATGCAACGACTCAAGCAACCTGGGATAAATCTCTATTTTGGTTTCAATTAGCCTTCAATATGGCTCGACATAATGCTCATGGGAAATGCCCATTTGACATATTGCATACTTTTCCAGCTCACACACCGTTGGATAGAGCATGGAATATCCAAGATATCCTCCATAGAAATCCTATACGTTCCAGTAACATGATGTGTGACATTAGAAGAAAACTAATTAAATCCCATCATGATATGGCACGCCGATATAATGCTACACGCCACCCCAATCCGTTTTCGGTGGGAGATAAAGTTTTGCTTAAAACTCATCCCGTAAGTTCGAAACGGAAAAATATTTGTGCAAAAATGGCATATCGATGGTCTGAACCTTTTTATATCATCGGCTTCTCTACTCCAGTTACAGCCTTACTCCGTAAGACTATTGGAGGGGAAATAACTAAAGAACACATTTCTAACCTTAAAAAGGTTACATAATTTACTCAAAGACATAAAATATTTTGTAGGTGATGTCTGTCGCGATACTCGAGCTTGGGATGATTGTAACAAAACAAAAACTATGCTGTTTGCATGCTGTTTGAATGTCTTATTGAAAGGGGCCCCGAATGAATGAATTTTACCATCTCAGGCCGACAACTGCTACATGCTCACCTTTTCTTTTACATTTAAGCACCCACCCCCTTTCTATTGCTTGCACATGCCTTGTGCTTCTGTCTCCTCTCCCGGGGGGGGGGGAAGATTGTAATAGGAGACACATATACAGACACACAACGGACAGTACACACGTTAACAACACTCAAACGTAAACATAAACACACAACTTCACAGCATCAACACCAACGTACCAGATGATCTCATTTACAGAACTGTCAGATGTGAGAACAAAAAAAAATAAGAAAATTTTATTCAATTAATAAAATTGGATTGTTGTCTTCATTCCTTTTTAAAACTTTTAAAAGGATAGGTGGTTTGTACAATTTTTATAGTAAAAAACAATATTAAGAATTTATTAATTTCAAAGCATTATATTTAAACGAAAATATTAATTTTAGAAGATTTGATAAAGATTCAACTATTTTAAAGAATTTTAATTGTTTTTTAAATATTTTAACAAAATTTACCAAGGATTTTCTTTTAATAAAAGAAGTTGGATTTTTGAGAATAAAACCTTTTGGAGTTTTTATTTATGAACCTGGGACAGTACTGCATGTAAATCCATACTTAAAAGTGATTATTCTTTAAAACATTGTATTGTTATTTAAATAATGTGATATTCTCTACAACAGAATTTTGCAAAACCTTTAAATTTGCTAAAGAGATGCCTTGCTGTAATAAATCTTGTTTCGAGCCAGTTTCATGGTGTAGTGACTTGTTCACTAGCCTGCAAAGTGATATCTGGCTAGGATCTGTGAATTTTCAGTAAAGTTATTTGAGTCATGAGTTTGCCCTTGTTTACAACAAGGGGTAAAAGGGGAAAAGCATCAGTGCGCATGTGCAACTGCTTTAATATCAATGCAACAAACACAACTTATTATACTATACCGAGCATACAGTATATCGTGGAACCTTTTGAAGGTTAACTGTACAAATATAACTCTTTGTTACCGTAAACAGAAATGTTAGTTTCTCAAGAACGTGGGGAGACTATTCACAATGTTGAACGAAATATAACAAGCAGTGTAATAAAATGCTGTGAAGTTGAAAGCTATACAAAAGAAGTCTTAACAAAAGCCAATGGGCGAGTGACTATAACTACTGTGATATTTCTCTTTCCACAATTTTAAAAATAAAGAAGGTAATTAAAGATATGAAGAAGCTATTCTTCAACAGTTTTGTTGACACTTTGTAAAAAAAGGAAACAGTCAGTTAGATACTAATGAGACTGATATTGCAGATGACGGTGACAGCGATAGTAAAAATCTGGTGTGAAACACTCACACAACTTTCTCTTGCCAATGCAAATAATTAACAATAAACCTAACATTAGTATTAAAACATTAGAAATGAACAAAAAACTAACCTCAAAAAACATTAGTGAAATACGCAAAATTAAATTCGACCTCAGTTTAGCTTAAAAATACGGAAAATCGCTCATTCACGCTAAACTAGGCACTGTACAAAAAAATGTTAAAAATAAAAGTTGTAGATCTCTTAATTTCCTATAAATTTTATTTTATACACTTTTGTCATAAAATGCATTTTAAGGCCGAAATCTTAAAAAAATAGATTTTTCACACGTTTTCGTGAGAAAAAAAACAGAAAATTGCTAATTACCGCTAAACTAAGCGTTATACAAAAAAATGTTTGAAATGAAAGTTGTAGAATTTTACATTCTCTACAACTTTTATTATATAACGTTTTGCGCTAAAATGCATATTAAAGCCGCAATCTTAAAAAGAATGTTTTTACGTAAAAACAGCCTCACGCAGAATTTCAGCAAACATGGCGCCTACCCTATCTTGTAGAGAATAAAAAATTGAGTAAACCAGGCGATTTAAAAAAAAATCGTAGGACCAGTTTTTGAGAAAATCGCAAAAAAGTGAAAAATTATACGAGTAAACTACTACTTCCGGTTGACCGATTTTGATGAAAATGTTCGTGTTAGGTCCGGTAGTGGTATGTAACTTAAGTTTTAAGTTTCAAGTTCATACGATGTTCCGTTCTTGAGATATTCTGTTCACACACAGACCAATCGCTAAAAACATGTTTTTTGGGTTCAGGGGGTCTGAAAACGTATAGATCCGGTGAAAACTCGATTTCGAAAAATCGACATGAAAACAATACTTTCCTTCCTATATATTCATATAGGCAAGAGAAAGTAAAAAAGGCAATTCATTCATAGAAAATTTTGTTCCGATGGAATTAAGGTAGCTGGTATTTACAGTAAATCAATACACGATAGCTCTAGTCGTGTGATTAAGCTAAAGGCAAAATTACAGGTCACATTTATTTCTTATATAGTTATGAAGAAAACATTTTCTCGGAATAAACCATAGCTTACAAAATGTATGTACTGCTCGAGTCCCAGCTCCGTGTAGTTATATTGAATGAGTGACGCATGCTGGGAAAACGATTATCGTATTACTCTGATACAAAACATTATCAAACTTTCAGTATTTAACATATTTGTTTGTATTTATTACTATTATTTATTTACAAGTTTTGATATAAAATTGTATGTTAAATATTATGAATCCGACCAAGTTAATAACCCGGTAGGTATTTCTTAAGTTAATGCGCCGAATGATAAGAATATGTTTTTAGTCTAGTTAGTAAACGCTACCACTACAAATCCAGCAGCTGCGAAATTCTACTAATTCATTCATTCTCCCACTACTATAACAACGCACTGCATTCCTCCCAACTTCATGGAGCTGGGACTCGAGCAGTAGAAACTACACCGTAGTGTCTCACAGTTGAGGTTGGCAGCACTGTCAAATTTTCACTTCCCTTCCACACAGCCTATCCGTATGCAAAAGGCAATCTCGTGACTTCAGTATCTATACCCAAGATTCTAGTTTCATAACCATAACTACAGAGTTATTAATGACAAAGCTGTTGATGCGACTACTTTTTATTTTTATGATGCGTTCCAAGATTTTTTTTAGTTCTAGTGGCATCAACATCAAGCGACTGCTTTGTATTAAGGTTTACATATATAATAATTTTCCAGACCCAAGCCTATTGTTGACCATGGAATCTCTATTTTACAATATAGAACACTAACCATTGGGCCATATTATTATTTTAATTAAACTGTACTATATTTTACAAGAAATCACCTACCTTGACCTTAAAGTACCCAGTAGTTAACATCTTTTTTAATAATACAGGAGTGAAACAGTAGAAAGCATGCCTTTGATATAAAAATGTTTTACAAAACTGACGATAGTTCGGAAGGTGCACAGAGAGAGGTTTCCTTCGCTTTTTCAACTTACGGCGTCATGGTTGCGTTCCTTCGAAAAAAGTGATAAAAACTTCAAACCTTTGAGGAGACTGGATCTGCTCTGAAAAAGAAACGAACAGGACGGCCAAGAAGTGTTCGTACTCAACAGAACATCGAACTGTACACATTTCAGTCTTACTGAGCTCACGGTGTTCAAGTTCGTAAGCAACGCAACTGCAGTCAAATTGTTCGCAGAATTCTCAGTTTTGATTAAAATTTTCATCCGTACAAGCTGCAAATTGTGCAACAACTGAAGGAGAACGATCACCAGTTGCGATTATAATTCTGTCAGCAAATTATAACAAATATAAATGAGGACAATGAATATTGGACAAGCTGTGCATGTCAGAGGAGGCCCATTTCATCCTTACGGGTTATATGAATAAACAAAACTATCATTACTGGGCAGATAGAAACCGTAAAAAATGTTTATGAACATCCTTTACATGCCAACAAGGTCATGGTATTCCAACTGAGATATCGCAGCGATCAATGAGGAACCTGAACAACAGATTAGAAGAATGTATACTTTGACAAGGTTGCTATTTGCAGGACATAATTTTCATAAATTAATAATTTGGATTGTCGTATCTTAAAAGGCAAGTTGTAGTGGTTCAATTACTGTTAATGATAATATTTTTTGTTGAATGTATTCTATTTTTTGTTTTTGTTTGCTAAAAGTTCCCGTTTTTCTGTGTCACCTAGTATTAATGCTTAAGTTATCTGCTGTAACATTTTGAACTAAATACAAAGAGAACCTGTTTTTCTTATGTATGAGTTGAACGTGTTCTTGTTGTTTATGTAGTTAATATTATTCTTATTATAAATTTATTGTTTACCTAACTGGATGTGCATTGCAGAAGCAAAAAAATTCACAGAAGAAACATTTATAAAACTGTTTATAAATTATCACTTATCAGAAGGAGTTTAGTGTATAAATTATTTTTTAAATAAAAAATAAAATAAATGTGAGTAAAAGAAACTTTCAAGTGATACCTAGTAGAAAATAATAATCAAATTGAAGTTAAGTGAAAAAAGGTTTTACTAAAATAACACCTAATCCTATACTGGTTTTAGGAACTGGTAAAATCCACCACTCAAAAGATTAAGGAGCCTACAAATAAACTGTTATAATAAAGTTCCCAAACGTACAAAGGAAAATTTCCAGTCTATCCAGAAACGAAATCCAGTATTAACCAGTTAGTACAATATCATGGAGAAAGTTACACTTTAGTTATGAATACAAAGGAAAATAAATAACACAAATATTATTTATAAATTACTAACAAATGTTTATTAAACAGTCAACAATTTGTTTTAACAGACAAATAAGAAATAACATACAGGGCGTTTCATAATGTTCTTTATGGTTACGAAAATTCATTACAAAAAAACTGTTTCACTTACCTAAATGAAAGTTATATGGGCCGATGTAGGGACTCAAAAAGTTATTGTTAAACATCTATAAATGTTCAATGTGTGCTCCTTTGGTGACACAGCACACATCAACACAAAAGTCTAGCTCTTGTTAAACACGTTCTGACATGTCCTTCTCAATAGAGTTGATTGCATTGATTATGCGATCCTTCAGCTCAGCAATATCATTCGGCAATGGTGAGATAAACACCTTGCCTTTCACATAACCCCAAAGAAAGAAGTCACATGGTGTGAGGTCTGGTGAACTTGGTGGCCACAGCATAATGTGTTGGTTTTCTTCAGACGTGCGTCCTATCCAGCGCCGACGCGTTTTATCTTTAAAATTACTAATGGCAGCTTATCATGGCCTCATTCTGTCTCATATCCGTTATGGTATTTTAGTATGGGGTAATTCTAGCATGGGTAATATGAATAGGGTTTTTAAAATTCAAAAGAAAGCTATTAGGTGTATGGTGGGAGCTAACCAGCTAACCTCATGCAGGCCACTATTTAAGGAGCTTAAATTGCTTACAGTTCCCTGTCTCTACATTTTTGAGGTGATTATGTATGTTAGGCAAAATAATTTTATGCAGAATTTCAATGTTCACAATCACAACACGAGAAACAGGAATGATTATTATGTGGCTAATCACTCCACAAAATTGTTTGAACAAAAACCTACTTATGCAGGGAGAAAATTCATAAATAAATTACCCCAATCTTTAAAGTGTTGTGAGGATTTGAATTCCTTTAAAAAAAATTTAAAAAATTACTTGATCGGTGAAACTTTTTATAGCGTACAAGAATTTCTTTCTTGATAGTAGTGATACTTAGTGTGTTTCTTATGTATTTCAGGTGCTATATCTGACGACATGTCCTATACTCCTCCTGGAGTCTCCAGGGCGCAAAAAAAAAAAATCTCCAACAGATATATGCCGCATTAATTGAAGATGGTACGGTTTGAATAATAAACGTTTATGGAGAACTCTCTATACTGTTGTTTTTGAAATTTTTAATTCTCTGCCTGCAGACGCAGTCGATTTTGACGAGCTGCGAATAAAACTGGCACGCACACATTCGACATTGGTATCTGAGGTTGATGGACGACCAGTTGATTTCCGCTTGCACAAGCAACCAGTTTCTCTGAATTGTTTATACCATACACGAATTAAATTGTCACTTGGTGGATCCTTATTAAATTTCAACCATAATGCACGTTGACAGCAATTATGACTGACACGTGAAATTCTAACACAAAACGACTTCTCACTTCCCGTAGCAACCACTTTCTCTACTGTCTATACCTAGCAGGCAAAACGGTTAACTAACAGCCCAGAATATGTGGAAAAAACTATTTAAAGTGCTCTTTCGTACAGTACTTGTTTCATTCTTATAAATGAAATACTTTTTTGTACTAAATTTTTGTAACCCTGAAGTACATTATGAAATGCCCTGTATAATGAAAATGGTTAAGGGTAAATATGAGGAAAGTAAGAGTTGTGTGAAGATAAGAATGGATGATCTGAGGCAGGAAAATGTATTATCTTAACTTTTGTTCATGGATAGAATATAAAAGAGACTGGAGAAGAATAAATAAATTACTGGGAGCCTATTATTTGCAGATGGTCAAATTAAAGATGAGATGTGTAACACAGAAATTGCTAAGTTTGGTTTGGATTTTAGTGAGGAAAGAAGGTAGGGACATAAAATGCTAGATGGTCAGGAGCTGGAGTTAGTTAAGAATTCACATATTCAGGGAATGTTTTCTTATTAAATGAAAAATTAGAAAAGGAGTTATGTAAATGGATGCAGAAAGCAAGTGGTTTTTTCTGAGTGTGAGAAATTTGGTCCGGGATCAAGAAGTTCATATTATACACTATAAGAAAATAATATACAAAGCATATTTTATGCCAATACTAACTTATGCAACAAAAACAAAAACATAGGTGAAAGGAAGTTAAAGAGTATATAATGAATGAGAAATTATATAATTAGGGATCACAGCAGCCCGATAAAGAGAATTGGATAGACATGGCTACAATGGTACGGTAAAGTTTGTTAGATGAAAGATTGGTACACCGCCTAAAAGGTTGATGTATGTAGGTATTTGAAAAAAGAGGGAAAAATACAAAGGGCAGATCAAAAGTTAAATGAATGCATTTAGTTACGAATGAATTGGGGAAATTATGTGATGCTAAAAGAACAACGGAGGAAGGGTGGTTTAACAATAGAAAGAAATGGAGAAGAGTTGTGTTGGGTTTAACCCATAAACTTAAGAGAAGAAGAAAAAAGGGAATGATGCTCTAATAAAAAATAATTTACAAATGATTTAAGACTAAAATATATTTTAAATGAACAGAGTTGCTTCTATAAAACATATAAAAGTTTTTTAAATAAAAACTTGTTCATTGCGAAATGATTTTCATCAAATTAATAAATAGCACGGTTAATTTAACTAATCTCATAAATTCTTATAATAAATATAAAACTATAGTTGTTAAACTTATTATAATTTAATTTTAGTACTACAGAAATGACAAAAAACAAAACTTTATTTGAGTTGCTCATTTTCAAAATGTTTCTTGTCCACTTTTTTCACAAATGAACTAATGTTATATCACTGTGTTACGCACTCATTCCATTACTTTAAAAAAAACCAAAAAAACCCACTTGATTCATATTGTACTCTTTATTATCAAATAATAAAAATAAAATAAATACTGACCATTGATAATATTGATGCAGGAACATTTTGAACATAACATCACCGTTAATGTATCTTAACCCTTCTGCACCACTCTTCATTTGGTGCTACTGTTAAACTGTAAATTTTGAAACTTGCTCCTTAATAAATCCATTTAGCTAAGTTCATTACTAATAAAAAATTATGATAAAATTACAGCTGCTTCTTATAATACGTACAGTTTTTGTGAATATAAAAACATGAAAATTGGTTACACTTTACGATCGCTAGAGCTTACAAAAAGATTGCAATGAAAAAATTACAGGCATTTTATAAAAGATGTAAGGTTTTTTTATTATAAAAACATGAAAATCAGTTCTGTTTTTCGCTAGCTACAGTGGGCGAAACTCTTACAAAGATTGCTACGCATAAAGTGAGAATTGAATGTGTGAAACAGTGTTACATTGTCAAATTCCTGCCATCCTCACCCTGTTTATTAATACATGTGTGAATAGAATTGACATTGAACACATATACAGTTACAAATACATATACAAAATTATGTAGTTGTGGTAAAAGCATAGCTTTTGTAACAGACCATGAAAAAAGTCGACGGGTTTGATGAAGAAATGGAATGTTTACTCTCTCAATTTCTGCATACCATGCAAATGGTGCATGTAGGAAGAAAAGCCTTGATTTCATAGCATCTACGCACCACTACGACTGAATAGGTAGTTCTACCAATCTTAAAGATGAAATATTCTTTAAGTTACATTGTCTTGAAGATAGGACGACTTCAAAAGTAAGTTGGCAACTTACAATAATCGTTTCAACCTTGCCATCAATAGGATTGGTATTGTGTCTTGTATGAAATTATAGATTCATTCAAGGCGCGTAATTTGATATATGAACCGAACAAATCGCTACATAAATACAATTGCTATAGGCTTTTAAAGATGATAACTACCAGGGCCTCCCGTATAAGAAGGGTTAAAGACGACATTGTTAGTTATGACACCACTTCTTAATCTTTATTTTTCTAATACACAATGAAAATATGTTTAATAAATTTAAGTAATGAAAACACAAAACTTAGATTCTAAAACAATTACTTTATTTCCCATTAACATAATTAAGTGAGCTCAAATTTTCAAGGTAAGAAAAATACTACATATTGAAGAGAACTATCAGAAAAATTTATTGAAATTAAATTGTGGGCCTATTAAATAACATTTCCTACTTCATAAACAAAACAATGTACAAATCACTAAAACATAATTCTAGTACAGAATGATTTTATTTAGTGACGTAAATAATAATACAAATAAAAATAAATTTAATAATTGGAAAATCCTAAACATACTAAATAAAAATTTAATTTTATATAATTATTTTTGGAATTTAAACAACAAAATAAAACCTGGATAATCCAAACTTAAAATACAGGAGAAATAACAAAACTGGAATTAGTTCAATTTAGAATTTGACCCTTTGAATCCTTAATAATGGTGACCACAGTTTCTTTTTTGTTATCCCAGTCTCTTGACTGGTTTGATTCAGTCCAAGCACAGTATAACTATTTAAAAATATGTTTATTACATTATTTTTCACAGATTTGAAGTGTTTTTTTAAACATTCTAGAAAGCTACTTTTCTCTTTGAAACCAGAATTATATTTAAATTATGAAGAGGCTTCTCACTTATAAATTCATTATTTCATTAGTAAAAACTGTGAAAAAAGTTATTTTTAAAGTTTTTGAAATTTTATATAAATATTTTGGGGGTTCAATAATAACAATTAAATATTAAAACTTATGTTTCTTTTCTGCAAAATATTAAATATTCTACAAATTAAATTTTAATTATTAACATTTTACAAACATCATACCAAGGTTATGAAGTTTTCCCATAACTCCACAAATATGCCATTATTGCACTGGTATTTTTTATATTTTTTCCTAGTAATGTGTATGTGTTTAAAAACTTGCAAAATTCAGCGCTGTATGCAGTACTATTCACAGGACAATAGGAAAGAAAACAAGACAGAAAACCAAAATAAAATTAATTTTATGGCTGTACCACTCATAACATATGTAAGTGAAACATGAGTGTCATTACAGAAGAATGAATCTCATATCCAGGCCGCTGAAATGAGATTTTTGCGGGGAGTCAAAGGTTGTACCTGGTTAGATAGAGTATGTAATTAAGCTATACACGTCGAATTAAATATTCAGTCACTGTGGGAAAAGTTAAGAATAAATAAAAGAAACAGGTCCAACCATTTACTTCGCATGCCAGCACACAGACTTCCTCTGTAAGCATAGAAATATAACCCTAGAAGGAAACGAGGCTTGGGAAGACCTAAAAAGAGATGGCTGCCGGAACAGGCCATTGAGCTAATCCTTGACCAACGATTATTTTGAGGTACAGAGTTAGTTAAAAGGGATAAAAAACTTTTATCAGATTTGAGAAGAATTTTATACTTTTATATAATAAACTGTACTGTAACTGAGATTTTTTTCTACATGCGTGGTTGATTTTCATTTTACAAAACCTTCCAGTTTTATATTTTAATGTGAAAGTGAAATAATACTGAACGAGGTGCTAACAGAGAGTTACCAGACTATACTCGTCATGGCTGCTGAACGAGACAGTACAAGCTAGCACTTGATTACATGATACTAAATAAGTTTCATTGCATTGTAAGGTTATGTTTTGTAAATGTATGTTAATGTTCATTTGTAAATTATATGATGGCTGATAAACTCAAGCAATGATTTTGCATAAATTTGGTTCAGCCATGCAACCTATTAATTCCTTACAATTCTTGTTGTCCTAAACATAAAACACTATTCAAAATTTAAAAAAAAAACAGTTTTGCTGCCATTTGTGTAATTATTTCAAGTACTATTTTATAATTTTTGGGGAAAAAGACGGAGACTATATTAGTTAAAAATATAGGCTACAGGAAAACAACAGGTTAAGTCCAAAAAGCCTGTTTAAAATCAGCTGATTATTCTGTTATCGCAATATTATACACATTTCTATGAATGATTAATATGGTATAAGTAAATGAAAACATTTACAAAAAAAACTGTCTTCTTTTTTTATAATGAGTATTTCAATGTTTTCCCCAATTAATTTTTAATCTCCAGACTTTGTTAACTTTAAAACAATCTGCCATGTTAATATAAATAATTAATCATGACAACTTTTTGAGTTTAATCATTTTAAATTTAATCAAAATAACTAAAATATTTTCATAAAATCTATCCAGAAAGTCAAGAGTACTTTGAACCTCCGATGCTCAAAGGACAAGGTGTTGGCAGTAGAATCCTAATTACTCTCCGTTGGTTGAAAACTCTGGTTGCAATGCTGAGTTGAAATGAGTGTTCTCTATACCGAATCCCACCAGCTACGAGGTGAGGAGCATTTTGAATTGGAAAGTGAACAATTCCTTACTTTATTGTGCCACCAAATAACATTGGTGGTTCATTACATCTCCGAGATGAAAATAAAATCAATGCAGTAGTGAAATATTTCCTCACCATCAGCAGAAAAATTTAAAACAGTTTTGATTTAAAAAATCACGACCTCCGTGTCTTTGTGATTGTCCTCTTTGAATTTTTGCCCCAGGAGGAAACTATGCCATGTGGTACTGTGCTTGTTGCATGACAATGTTTGGCGCCATACAGTCAACACTACAAAGCAACCTTAGGATTCATTCATTCGAGTTATCAACCAACCGGATCTGGCACCTTTAAGCTGGATTTATACTATACATGTGGGACTGTGCGCGGACCATGCTGCTATCGTGTCACAACTGTGTTCGACCGTTTCAATTTACACACATGGTACCTGTGCGCCTACTGACCATCGATGCTGTTGTCGACTGCACACCGTGAAGTAGTAGTCTCTCGTTCGTAGTTTTATAGACTTAGTTAAATGGATCAAAACGAAGAGGATGTAACTGTTGTTGCTGCTTATATGAACTAATACAAGAAGAAGAACGGAAGAAAAAAGAAAAAGAAAAAACCTATTGGGTTCATAATTTATACAGGGATAGAGAAAAGGAAGAGGATTTCACACAATATTTAATAAATTGAGAGAAGATTCAATCAAGTTCGTTAACTATTTTCGAATGAGTGTCCATAAATTTGATTATTTACTGGAATCATTAAGACCTGAGCTTATGAAACACAACACCAAATGGTTTTGAAACAGTCCCACAACCTGGTAAATAAGCAGTTTAAACTGGTTCTGGTTGATTTATAACGGTCTAGGGCAGTCCTAGACCAGTCTAAACCGTAGGATGCTGTGCGCCGACCGTGTCGGACTGTTATCTGTCATGAATCCTTTTGCAAGCAGTTGAAGACAGCACGGTCTGCGCACGGTACCACCTCAGTCCTACATGTGTACATTAAAAACGATTTGTCCTACGAATTCAAATAGATTAGACAATTTTTATTTAAAACACGACGCGACACAGTAGCAGCACGGTCTGCGCACAGTCCTACATGTGTAAATTGAGCTTTGGATGTTCATGTTTTCACCGGTTTTATTAGACAATCGGATTCATAGTATCATTAAACAACAACCCAGAAAAGCGGCACGCAACTTTTTTGAAGAAGGTATCAGAAAGCTCGTCCGTCAGCTAACAAAGAGCATTTTAAGAATGATGGTGACTACATCAGAAAACAACGTTTGATGTACACCTGTGAATTTGTAAATTTTTCATAAATATATTTGCCTTTTCGATTTAAAAACAATTAAATACTCATTAATTTCTGGATATGCTTCATAAATAATACCAAGAAATTTTTTAAAAAAATTGAATGAACCTGTTTTCCACGAGCCCTTTAATTTTTTACACTAAACTGGTTTTTTTTACTATTAAATCTGGATTATCCAGGTCCATTACTATATAGTAACTAATAAACAAATAACACGTTCAAAATAAATTCTATATAATAACCATTATACCCAATTTTTTTCCAAAATATTCCACAATACTATAAAATAAAGTTAAAAAGGATTTTTACAGAGAATTCTTTCAGAATTTCAATTATAAATCAGTCATTAAGATAAATGTGTCAACTAAATACGAATGTATACATATTTAAAAATAATGCCTAAATATACAATTATTTATTTATCAATAAATTGATATTATACTATAAAAATTCAGTTCGATTAGTCTATAAATATATTTATAATATATTTTCACATTACACTAAGATATACATAGGATAATAATTAAAAAAAAAAAAATTATAAAGAAATACAAACTACAAATCAATGAGACATCTATTACATTATCATATATTATAATCATTTGTATGAACATAAATTATAGAAAAAATTATAATAACTTAAAAACTAAGTTCAAAATACAATCTTCTTTTCCATCCTACAAAGTTTACAACATTACAGTAGTGTGTTGTTTTTTTATAATATTTAGATTTCACAAGAAATAATTTTCAGCATGACTCAAATGTTCGCCTAGAACAACAAATGAAACAATAGATTTAACAATGTATTAGTTTTTTATAATTAATAAAAATCTCTTGGCACTTCAACAGTTCCTATTTTTAAAATAAATAAATTATAAAATAACGATACATAAAAAATGAAAACCAGGATTTATTTTTATAAAATTATTATTCTAAAAATGTTTATTGATCTATCAATCGGAACTTAAAAACTTAGATCTTTTTATTAAATGTCAATATCATAAGTAATAAATTCCAATTGATTTATCAAATTTTTATTGCAAATCTTAAATTTACACAGATACAGTACTCTTAGTGTATATTGGACATTCCTACATGTGGATTTTTGGAAAAGTAACATGAAGAAATTAATTACTTTACATTGGTTCTTATAACTTTCTCTAGCCCTATATAAATATATAGGGAAGGAAATTATTGTTTTCATGTTGATTTTTCACCAGATATACATGTTTTTAGACCCCTTGAACCCAAAAAAAAACATGTTTTTAGCAATTGGTATGTGTGGGAACAAAATATCTCAAGATCAGAATAATGTACAAGGTTGAAACTTGGAACTTAAGGTCTCTGCCCACTAGACCGTACCATCCTAGGACCGTGCCAGGTATGAAAACAACCGCTCCAGTCAGTACTATGCCCACTGCAACAGATCAGCCGCGTCCTATACCCGTATACAACGCGTATGATAACCGTTCCATACTCATTCATTAGGCTCCGGTCACTGTATCGTCATTTTTTGGAGAGGAATCAATGAGATAACTAAAACTTGAGAACAGTGTGTGAATTCAAGTTGTCAATTTTCTTAACTAAAATATTCCTATAACAAAATTATCTTTACAAGAATTGATAATAATTGCCATTATTCTGGACGAGGAAGACGAAAATGAAAAAATACTGGGAGACACTACTGTGTCACAACAGGGTTGGAATGCGGTGGGAAGCCGGCACAAACTGGCTCAGTAACGTCACTTGCCATGCACGCACCGTACAGACACCTATAAAATATTCTCGCCTGCAGATTGTTGACTGAACGGGCCTGGCTATGGTGTTGGAACGGTCTAATGGGCGTTTTGCTATACTAATGATACAAAAAATTTTTATTTGTTATGAATCGGTATGGTTACAGTCCTAGTATGACAGGGTCTAGTGGGCAGAGAACTTTAAGTTACCACTAGGGGACTTGACACAAACATTTTCATCAAAACGGTCAACCGGAAGTAGTAGTTTGTGCAATTTTTTCGTAAATGGCTTACGATTTTTTTTTTTAAAAATCACCTCGTTAACTATATTTTATATTCCCTTAAAAATAGGCAAGCATCAAGTAGACTAAAATTCTTGGGAGGCTGAACTCAAGTGGTAAAAAATTGTTTTTTCAATATTGTGGGGCCTTAATATGAATTTTAGGGCAAAAGTGTAAAGAAGTAGCAAATAAAAAAACCTACAACTTTAAATCTCAACATGTTTTTCTGTAAAGCTTATTTTACCGTCAATTAGTGATTTGTATTTTGCTCATCAAAATCAGTAAAAAAATCTGAATTTTTAAAATCGCACCTCAGATGCATTTTACAACAGAAGTGTTTATAAGCATCGGTAAAGGAACTTAAAATTTTTTCGAGAGCTTAATTTTCATTTTGTTATTCATTCATATTAAACATACATTATATTTTTCATTATTATAATGACAAGAGAAAAGTCGTGTGAGAGTTTCACACCAATTTTTTAAATAAAACAACCAAAAACTATACATTCCTGTTGTGTATTTAACGTTTAATTAATCAAGGAATGTAGAATTAAAATAATTTTAATAACCATTTTCTGTGTATTGTTTAGAATTATATAATAAAAGAACCACAATACAAAAAAGATGACTTGCCTGATTAAAAACGGCAATAAAACATTTTGTATATCATGGATTCATCTTCAGTTTCAAAATATTGTGCATGCAATACATTTTATTAACTGAAGATGGATACATGATACACAAAAAACTTATTATCGGCTAAGAGTCATCTATTATGTATTTTGTGGGTTTTTTTATATTATGTAAAACTAAAATAAAATTATACAAAGCCTATAATTTAAAGTGGCTAAATAAATAGAAACATTTTAAACCTGTTTTGTTATTACAATTACACTGCATTACAAAATCCCACTCATACTTAAAAGAAAAAAACTTGTCAATAGTTGGCTATTTCTTAGCAAACAAACATTTTGAACACTTATTATATCATATAATCTTTAGTTCTACCTATTCATAAAAACGTTAAATACACTTAAAAGCCTCGTTATTTTGTACCCTATTATCGTTTGTATCCATTACTAATTGTTACAATTTTTCATTAAGTTGGCTTCTTCACGTAATTTTTTTCATCCTCCATCATTAACTGTAAGAACTTAGTAAGAAAAGGGTTTGTCGGTCTTTCCCTACTGGTCTCGTCTTCTGTTATACAATCCAAATACTGAAAAATTACTATAGGTGCCAGATTGAAAAATAATGATAACCAAGTGTCTACTGTATTTACTAATTATGACAAAACATTAACTTTCCTGTTCTACTAGAATTTATAGAACCAGACCTAATCCTGACAACAAAAAATTCAAATAAATTTAAAAAAAATTGAAACAAAGTTCATTGAGAAATTAAGTACCCTCTGGGTATCTAACAATATGAAAGTCATGCTTAGTTTAAGTTCACAGCTTATCAGTAATTATGTTTAAAACAGTATTGGCCTATCAGTACTGAAATAAGAGCAATTATTTAGTTTTCTATCTCAGACAGTTATTGTTTTTGTTTTGCAAAAACATCTGTAAAGTGTGTTTAATTTTGTCCAACTTCCTATTACTCTAATCAGAATAATTTCTATCTGATACATAATTTAGGATACAAAACTAAATTTTATTGTAACAGATTTTATAGCAACTATTATTTTAATATTTGTCTATTTATTAGGAAATAAATTTAAAACAAAACTTCTAAAGATTATATACAATTTGTTTTACATTTAACGTACAATTATCTTCCATTTCACAGATTGGCGATTTGTGGACAATTCCTAGATTTCAAAATTGTTTAAAATTAACATATGTTAAAACTTATAATAATGATATTAAACATGTAATTTCTTTTAAAAAACTTATGAATGATAAATTTCCATAATAAATTACAAACAGCTTATGGTATTTGTTAACAGTGAATATTGTTTTATTACTTACGCTTCAAAACAATAAATTAAAAAAAGCACAAAGACAAGTTCCCATAAAATGTATTGATTTTTTTAGTTTTTATTAATTTTAACATCCAACTGTTCTGCAATTACTGCTAATGCAGACGTTGAATGATGAAATGATTTTTGTAACATATGAAAATAAGCCGTTAATATAATATGTAATACACAATATATATTGAGATTAATCAAAGAGTTATACTACGTAGTCAGAAATTCTCAAAAACAATGGTTTCAATTTAGTCCTAACGTAAACCGGTTTGGTATTCCAAGAAATATTAATAGTTGGTCATATAAGACAACTGAAGATTATAATGTATAGAATTTTAACTTTTTTTTTATTTACAGAAACTAGGCACAAAATCCAAAAAAACAATGCCAGAGGTTGCTTCACTGTATTTAATTTGTATAAAAATTTCTTGGTACTAAATAATACATCAATTTCCTTTTGAAATCTAAACATTCAATCATAAAAAGACGAAATGGTTATTAACTGAACACATAACAGACCTTTTTAACAGGTCACGGCTAACGGATCAAAATAACAATAGTAAAAACAAAATGGGTAAAACAGAATCTCCAACAAGCTACTTATAAAGTCAGCACAACCGGTTTTTGTGCACCATCCAGGTCAAAAAATAAAAAGACAAGCCAACTGTCAATAATCTGGTATGGGGTAGTATTCTTCAGGTGGGTGTGTTTCCCCCTCAATCTCAGACTTTTCTTTCACCTGCCAATTTTTGACCAACTGTCATGTTGGTTCTACTTTTGGCCCTTCATGTTGTTTGAATGGTTTGGTGGGGCTGGTCAACCAGAAGTTTTAAGGTTTTGGGAGAGTATCGATTAGGTCAGAATTCAGCTACGAGGACATTATTGTAGAACCAGAACGTAGCAACTACTATTATAGGTGACCCCGAGGACAAGGAGAAAAATCCCTTTCATGAGACGTGTCATTTAATAAAAGGCTTTTAGTTTCCAAATTTTGAATTGATTTTTTGACTACCGGTTTTGGGTCACTTCAGTCGAAACCGGAACTTTAAACCTAATCCAGACCCAACAACTTTTTGTGTAGATTACGAATCCGAAAACCGTTTGTTGCTATCTCTTGTAGTTTCTGACATCTGTGACAGACGGATGAACAAAGGAAAATGATAAAAATTGCCACCGATTAAAGCATTTGTACACCGGACAATTAACGGTGGTACATATATGTAAATGTGCTGTTTGGGGTATCTACCTTGTAATAAAAATTGTCAACACAAGATGGATAACAGCTCATCATAACAAATATGGGAACAAGGCTTAATGATAAATGGAAATAACAATTTATTTAAATTGGATTAGAAAGAAAAGTATATGAAGATATTAATGACTACACCCAAGCATATGACATATTTATATTAAAAATAAAACTTATACATACTACAGACAACACAAAAATTTCAAAAACACGAGGGTGAATCATATATAATGGTAATTTTGATATTGAACGTACAGAGTAATTCTGAACTAGGTGATGAAAAGGCATTTTATGTAGACTAAGGGAACCGACTTAGCTGCTACATTCTGTTCTACCTTCATTACAGTCATGAGTGAGCAGGAAATCCACCCATCTGTTGCGCAACGCGTCATAAAATTTTTAACAAATGACTGTGTTAAACCATCGATTTTGGAACAATAAACTCTCACAATATTGAGTGTATTTATGGGCTCGAGAATTTACAAGTGAACGTAAATTTTTTGAAATCGACAATCATGATCGATGTCCAAGGACAAGTTTAACGACTGACAACATCGGTGCATTTTGAAGATAATCAAACTTGATCACCGGTTTACTATTGAAGAAATCACGGTAAAAGTGGTTATTAGTTATCAGTGTACCTAATCCATTATCCCAGATAAACTTAACTTTCAAAAAATTTCAGCGATCAAATTTGATTAGCTGTCTGCGCTGATATTATCAGTCTTTTAAATTTGTCCTTGGGCGTTGATCATGACTGTAGTTTTCAAACATTTTACGCACACCCTAAAAATTTTCGAGCTCATGAATACACTCGATTTTGAGAGAATGTTGTGTTCCCAAACTGTGCCCCTAAACGTGTTAAAATCTCCAATGGTTTGACACCATTTGTTAGAAACTTTATAATGATGCGTTGCACAACAGACACATTTCCTGCTCACTCATGGCTGTTCTGAAGGGATAAGAGTGTAGCAACTACGTTGGTTTCTCCTAGTCTACATAAAATGCATTTTTATCGCGCACCTGAAAATGCATTTTCATTGCCTAGCTGACAATTACTCCCTAGACTCAATAACAAAATTACCGTTAATTAATTCACCCTCGTACAATAATTACAACTATAAGTACACACAAAATCAAAAATGTAAAATTAAAAAGGAACTGACGCCAAGAGATTGTTATTATAAACATTAAACAAACATGCAAATTACAATAACACATTGAAAAACAGCCGCCATCATGATATTTTTGAACTGCATCTGCCGCCAAAATCAGGTTTCCGGATCTGGATATATATACACACAAACAAGACGAATGAAGAAAGTCAATAAATTAATGATACAATGTGTTGGTCGGTTACGATTAAAGGTGTTAACGGTGAGAGATCACTTCTTGAAGATCCTACAGATTTCAATATAAACTTTATAAAAATACAGTAAATTAAGATCTTAATAATACAGTAACAGACAATTAATTATAAAAATTGAATTTTTTGAGAGTTGAAAATATTATACAGAGGCCGGCACAGAGGTGTTGCATATTCCAATCGGGTACTACTTTACAAGCGAAGGAACTAGCGCATGTGTAATGGTTTACAAGATGTGATGAAAAAATACGTCTATAATACTTTAAGTAATACTTAACTTATCTTTAATAATAGTGTGTTGTGTGATTGCCTGTTGTTCTAATCTCGATAAGGCACCGAAAGGAATTGGGCATAATAAGTTTCACAGTTTTCCAAAACCCATTAAAACTAGATTGAAGTGGATAAATGCTTGCAAGCGGGCCGATTCATTTTCTGCTGATAGTGGTTGCGTGTGTTTAGTACATTTCGACGAATCAGATTATGTACGCAATCAGTCTGAGTTGCTACATCTTCCATTAAAATGTATCTTAAAGACGAATTCAGTCCCACATTTAAGTTTGTCGATTTGTAGCGCCTTTCTGCATCCAGTAAACCAGACATGTAGTGAACGTGAAAGTCAAGCAGATAAATGCTACGCTCGTAAAGAAAGTTTATGATATTTTAAACTCATCATTCAATTACAACACAGCCAGTTCACAAAATGAAAGGATAGCCATAAAGGAAGGTAGGCTTCTTTCTAATGAAGAACCGCCAAATTTGAATGTTGCGCAGTCAGAGGAAACGGATCTCTTAAAATGTGAAAACGCCGAATTAATAGAAGAAAATAAATTACTTAGAGAAAAACTTCAGGCTGCTAACGAAGAATTATTAAAATTAAAATAGATTTCTCATGTAAACATACCTAAACCGCACATGACTGTTACCGTTTATTATAGTAACCGTGGATAAAACTGTCACTACAAGCAGATTCTCAGTGAATTAAACCACATGTGAAAACATATTTAAAAGAATGTAAAAAAAAGATGGTCGTTTAACATCCAGATGGCCATTTGAGTTAACTAAACTAACACGCCTGTACTCTGTAGAGATGTAGTCCTGAAAATGTTAAAAATTTTAGAACGAAACAAATCTGGAACAGCTCGGGAAAGTGTTCTAACAATTAGAACACCCAAAAACATTAAAAGAACTGAACAGACTGCAGAGACCAGTCCTCGCTGTTTAACAGCATGTCACGCTCATGAATTACACGTACCAAATAGACCAGTTCACCAAATTTCGCTCTTAGACCTCCAATTTCATCTGTACCTAACCAATTTTGTCCATGAATTAAAAGGAAAAAATTACTATGGTGATTTATAATTCCAGAAACAATGCTCGGAACTTTGGAAAACTAACGGTCGTAAACAAAGCTGCATCAATCAATCATTCACAGCTCCATGGTTGCTGAAATGTCAACTAATTAAGAGTAAAAAAAACCATTGCACATGTGCTAGCATTCCTGCCGGCAATACCTGTATCACATACATAACATATCCGTGCCAAACATTGTATTAACTTAAAGCCAATTTAACAAATATTTATTTTATTATTTAATACTATTATTAGGAAAAAGTTTTAATACTCAACATATTTTTATATGTAATCCAAAGAAAATGCAGTCTCACCTTCAAAAGTTTTTCTTTCTTTCATATGTTATACAGTAATGCAAAATATTTACTTCAAATGAATAATTACATGTTACTAAACAATTTAAACAGACAGGGAAAGCTTAGAAGTTCAAGATTTATCAGGTTAGGTTCAGTTATACGGGTAGCATAACCTTAACCTACCATACCTGAACTTTTGCGATACACTATCACCTGTTATTTATTTTCATTTTACAATTCTGTAGAACATATTAAAACATAAAACTTTAAAATAGGATCATTCACTCCAAAATACATTTTTATGTCATAAACAGTAAACATTAATTATATGTTAGAATTGACGTAACATAAATTATGCCACAAAAAAAACTTTATAAAAATACTTGATTGTTTATCAGTTAATTAGCACTCTTATTGTCTTTACCACATAGCTTTATAAAAAAATACACAATAAAAAAACTGGCTCACCATTTTTGTTATCCGTTATAGAGCAGTATTAACTCCAAGTGATGTTAAAAAATATTGTATCATCAAAAATGATCAGCCAGTCTATTAATTAAAAATTATAACTAAACATAACTATTACCTTAAAAAAATTGTGCAAAATCTATTCCCAAAACTGATATGAAATTACAACATGCATGCATTTAACAAAAATACCGAATAATCGTTAATGAAATAAAATATACTTAATTTTTAATTTAGGAATCAATATTTATTTATAAAATTTTGTACGATTGAATAAAGTATAAAAATTTTAATTTTTTTGGGTTCCGTACAAAGAATATTTAACTACGAGTACCTACTTAACTTGAATTACAAAAAACAGTTCTAGTATTTTGTATAAGTAATTTTAATAAAAGTTTCCTAAGACTCATTTCATAACAAACCGTTAAGGGAATTTATATTTTTGTAAGTTAATACAAAGGTGAATCAAATATAAACGGTAATTTTGCTTTTGAGCGTAGATAGTAGTTGTGAGCTAGGTGATAAAGAGTGTGCGATGAAAAGGTATGAATGTAGAGTTGATGAACCCACTTAATTAGTTGCTACATTCCCTTGTGTAACGCATCGTTATAAAGTTTCTACCAAATGAAGGTGTCAAACCAACGGAGATTTTAACACGTTTAACTCTTAGAAGCCAGGTAGCCCATATATGGTTGATAGATGGCGAGTGTGTAAGTACTTTTAACAGTTTATGTAATAAAGAAAGTCAATGTACGCGCACACCAGTTTACATTACAGTTAAACTGTAGCTGAATGTATGAAGAACGTAAGCTATTTAGAAACACAATCAGGTTAGTGGGAAATTTTCTATTGATTTGTGAATGCTGGGATACCACTCAATTCCATTTTTTTTTAAGAAAACCGTGTAAAGGCTGTTTCTCATTTAAAAATAATTATAACCGTGTTTGAAAGCTTGAATGGTAAAGGTAGGTAAATTGTTCAATGTTGCTATTTAGCAAAACCCGTTGAATTGCTGAATTGAATATGACCTGTAAAAGGGAATAAATGTTCCGAAATTCGTAGAATAGCCTATTTTCAGACATTCTTCACAATGGAACTAAAATGTTCTAATACTATCTTTTATAATTTATTTCTTTATGCACATGTTCACAAAATTCCGTGCTATAATAAGATATGTCATATAAATAACTGTAGGAATGGTTCAATGACATCAGCTCAGAGAGAGAAATTTATACGGCCTGCATTTAACATATTCACTTGACTCTTACTTGAATAGTCGTATAGTATGGTAAGCGAGGGTGTTTGATACATCAAATTTTGTGCTAGACATGTTTATATAATACCAGACTAAATAAAAATAAAAATAAAAAAATTTACTGCCAAATTTTGACAAAAACGCGCGACTTTGTGATAAACTACAACAATTTTTTTGTAAATTCGCTGTAACTGGCGTAAAAAACGGAGTTTCATGTTTGATTTCAAAGTTTTCTGAATTTCTCAAAAAAATTATAATTTTTCCAGATAAAAGGTTGATAAAAAAAAGCCAAGTCTATCAACGAGATCTCGGAATTAATGTTCGAAGAGTTAATATTCTAAAATTCATTAGTCCCAGAAGGGTTGAGAGCACAGTTTGGGAACACTACACTCCCACAAAATTGTGTATTCATGAGCTTGAGAATTTAAAAGTGGGTGTAAACTGTTGAAAACGAGTCATGATCAACGCACAAGGATAAGTTAAAACGGCTGATAACATCAGTGCAGTTCGAGAGGTAATCGAACTTGATTGCTGGATTATTGAAGAAAATCACGTTTAAAGCGGGTATTAGCTGTGGGAGTACCCAATCCTATCCCCCATATAATCTTGGCTTACGAAAAATGTCAACAATAGAGTTCGATTAGCTTTTGGAACTGCACTGTCAGTCAAAACTTGTCCTTGCATGTCGATTTTGACTGTAGTTTTCAACAGTTTTACGATCACCCTTAAATTCTCGAGCTCACGAATTCACTCAATTTTGTGAGAGCATAGTGTTCGCAAACTGCACCCTTAAAAGTGTTAAAAATCTCTGATAGTTTGATTTCTTCCATTTGCTCGAAACATTTTAACGATGTTTTGAAACAGATGCACTCCTGTTGACTCATGGCTGTACTGATGGCAGAACCAAGTGTAGCAACTAACTAATCGGTTCTTCCACTTACTCCCTACGTTCAGTATCGAAATAATAGTTTATATTTTCGATTCACCCTTGTAATTTTATGAAAAAGCTAAACTCATCAGAAATTACAACCAATAACAAAAATTAAACAGAAAAGTAACATTAAATTTTTCTTTACTAAACACTTATTTCTCTTTACTGAAAATCACACCATTAACTAACCTTAAATTTTATGATCACATACATCCGAGACACTATTGCATTCAAATTTTAAAAAATAACCTTAAAATTATAGTTTAATAATGAACCAATGTTTCTTCCAACGATATTAATTAATTCAAAAATGGTATGAACATAATATGAAACAAATATTATTAAAATATTAATAGTTTTAGTGCTCATAATTCATTAAAAAGAATAGACAATTGAAATATTGTATAAATTATAAATAAAATTTTAAAAAATACAAAAAATAAATGTGAAGATTAAATTTAGAAATAATTTATTTTAAGTATTATTTAACATAAAAATAAAATATCACAGATTCAGAATATCAAACAATAGCTTAAAACGTTAAATAAATAACATGGTTATATTTAATTCAAATTAGTACAAATAAAATTCAAACTGGACCAATTTATGGTCGATAGAGCTAATGTTACAAAATATTATTATAACTTTATAAAAAATTACACAAATTAATTGTTTTTAAATACAACAATTTTTAAATACCTGTAAAATAAATAATATATAAATTACAAGCACTTTAAACTACAGAAAAAATTAATTTATACTGGAGTAATATATTTTATACAAAATTCATCTAACTAAAACATAATATTTTAAGAACCCAAAATACTGTAGCTAGTGATTAACGATTTAAATAAAGGTGAATGAATAAACTATTCACAGATTGAAACCTGTGAAATAAGAATTAATTTAATATGTTTAATATGCTTAAAAACCGTCATTTTATTGTTTGTTACGTCCGTTACTGCCGGCAGCTAATTTGGGGGGGGGGGGGTGTCTTTAATACAGACAAGTACGCGGGGGTATCCAAAAGTAACTGGAATAGCATTGCCGTGGGTGGTGCTTGTGTAGTACACATTTCTGCCACACAGACATGCATAGCGCAACTCATTGCGAGTTCAATATTCATCTGCAGTAATTGTTTTTGCTAGCGCAGTTTTGTTCTTGTTTTATTTTTTATGATGGAAAGTTTAAATGAAAAACGTGTAACTGTGAAATTTTGTTTCCTACTCAGTAAAAGTGCTGATGAAACTTTAATGTTCAAAACAGCTTACAAAAATTACGCTATGGGAAAATCTCGCGTATACAAGTGGTTTTCTCGGTTTAAAAATGGTGACATGTCGATTTATGACAAACCTCGTTCTGGACGTCCATAAACTGCCCAAATCGACGAAAATGTTTAAAAAATTCGAGAGTGTGTGCTCTTCTCAGACAGTCGACTGACAATTTGGAAGTTTTAAGAAGATTGCGCAACAGTGTTCGCCAAAAAAAGATCAGATTCATGACAGATAGGAGACTGATTCTTCTACCACGACAATGTACCTGCACACATAGCCATCTCGGTGAGATTTTTTCACTAAAAAAAATGTTTCGAACAGTGGAAGCACCGGCGTGATAAATGTATTAGTTTTAATATAGTATTTTGAAGGAGACAAGGTTTTGTAAAAAAAATTACAAATAAATAGCTTTTGAAAAATAATTCCGGTTTCTTTTGGGTACCCCTCGTATGTAAGTACAGGTGCGGTTTGTATCAAAGAATAGGCAACACAGTGGACACAAAAGACTGAACAATGCCGACAGCGTACAGTTTTATGATGTGTTCATAATACGAGTACACTGCATTTATTCAAACGCAGTTTTTTTTAGGCAATTTTTTACCATCTATGATTTTCCTAATGTCCGTCCGTCACATCCAGATATCAGAAACTACAAGATATAGTCATAAACCGTTTTCAAATTTATAATCTACATAAAAGTTAGTGACAGTGGCCCTGGATTGGGTTTGAAGTTCCGGTTTACACCAGAAATCAAGAAATAAAAATTGCAATTTGGAAACAAAAACAGTGTCATTAGATTCCTCTTAAAGATTATAAACAGAAATCATTGGGTTTGAAGTTCCAGTTTTGACAAGAAGTAAATCAATATCAGAAATCAAAAAATTTAAGTCAGATGTGGAAACAAAGAACTGTCATTTGATTCCTCTTAAAGAGTAACTTTCTCATGAAAGCTAAGCGGGCTTGATTCCATTATGAGGAAGGACAATCCTGAGTTAAATGAACATGCAATGTGACTTCTCGGGTTGACTCCTTTTCTTTAGAAAAAATTTCATGAGACGCGTATCATGAAAAAGAGTTTTTCAAATCAAAATTTTTAATTATGAAAACTATTTATTGTCCTAAGACTAACAGTAGCTTTCAACTGATTCTGAAAAAGTATTTGAGTATTTTTTATTTTCTAAGTAAAATAAAGGTTATTAATTTAATTATATGTAGCTTCAAAAATCCAGGTAATTTAAAAAATTCTTTATAGTACAATCTCTTCAATAATCTTAAAATACATAATATATTTTTAAAAAGGTAATGGTTGACATATATTCCTTAAAACACACACACACACTCTCATGTAATATTACTAAACACATTTTTCCATTTTCACTTCACATTCTAATATTCTACGTATCACATTGTAGTTACCTTGTTTCAAACCCTCAGGAGTAAAGGGTTAAAAGCGTTACTTTTCCTAAATAATAATATAAAATTCACATGCAGAATTTTTCAACTGTTTGGAAAGGTATCAACAAAATAATATTGATATATATACTAACAATAATTATTTCAGTTATTAGATAGCATCATAGCAGTAGAGAATTTATATAAATATTAGTTTTTTGTAATATAAAAAACTTTTTAATTTACCTTATACTGCTTTTAAAATTTCTTCTACGAGTACTTTCACGGTGCGCACCGCTTCTTCAGGTAATGATAATAAAAATTCTAGAATAATATGAAAATTGTATCTTTCTTTGTCAATGGTTTGAATCAAACTGTTTAACTTTTAAGTAGAGTTTTATTCAAACCATTGACAAAGGAAGATGCAATCTTCATAATATTCTAGAATTTTTCTTATCATTACCTGAAGAAGCGGTGCACACCGCGAAAGTACTCGTAGAAGAACTTTTAAAAGCATTATAAGGTAAATTAAAACGTTTTTTATATTACAAAAAACAAATATTTATGACAATAGCTTCTGTATGAGTTTCTTTCATAATAAGTCTAATTAAAAAGAAAGACTGAGAAACAAAAAGCAGAAAACAATGACCAACTATTTTAGTCTATAAAATATTTTTTTTAGTTTATTTAAAGTCGCATCAAAGCTTGGTTATTAGAGAGACTACAGTGGGTTTTAACTTGTGAAAATTTCCAGACCCTAGCCAGGAATTGAACCCACGACCTCCGTATTCTAGGCTAATGCACTACCATTATGCTACAAAGGCGAACTATAAATAATTATTATAGGTTTACAAGTAATGTATCGCAGAGTACTATTATTAAATAGCTTTATTCATTACTGCCGGCGACTCAACCGTGGTTTTCAGTTATCCGTGTCCTTTTTCCCCACCATTACCCCAAATAAACGTACCACAATATTTGAAAAGATGCAGGGTAAAATCAATTGTTTTGTGCAGGTTATGTTAAAAACAGGTTCATCCATAACAAGGAAATAATGTGTGACAAGGAAATAACTGTTTATCTTTGTGTAAACTCTATAAAAGGGCTAATTTTTAATTTATTCAATTATAAATGGTCATATTGTTTCTAGTTAAAAGAAGTTAAAAACGATGATTTTGTTTCTCAAGTTTTTACTTTTTCTTGCCTATATGAATACATAGGAAGGAAAGTACTGTTTTCACGCAGATTTTTTGAAATTGAGTTTTTGCCAGATCTACACATTTTAAGACCCTCTGACCCCAAAAAAACATGTTTTAGCAATTGGTCTGTGTGTGAACAGAATATCCTCGAGAACGGAATATTGTACGAACTTGAAACTTAAGTTAGATACCACTAGAGGACCCGACATGAACATTTTCATCAAAATTGGTCAACCGAATCGGTGTGTTTATTAGTCATTTTTAAATTTTTTACAATTTTTTTAAAAATCGCTTCATTTACCACATTTTTTATGCTCTACAAGATAGGGTAGGTGCCATGTCAGCTGAAATTCTTGGGGAGGTTTTCTCATAAGAAAATGGTTTTTTACAGATTGCAACTTTAATGTGCATTTTAGCGCAAAAATGTATATAATAAAAGTTGTAGAGAATTTAAAATCCTACACTTTTATTTCAAACATTTTTTGTATAAAGCTTAGTTTAGCGGTATCTTAAGAAAACGTGTAAAAAATCAATTTTTTTAAAGATTTCAGCCTTATTATGCATTTTAAGACAAAAGTGTATATCATCAAATTTAAAGAAATCAAAAAATCTACAACTTTTATTTTAAGCATTTGTCTCTACAGAGCCTACTTAAGAGTCAAAAAGTTATTATTAGGCCAAATTAAGGTTGGTTTTCATTTTGCATCATTCACTCATGATTAAAATAACGTTATGTTTTTATTATTTGCATTGGCAAAATAGTCGTGTGCGTGTTTGAAAATTTGAATAGTATTCACACTAGATTTTTATTATACCCACATCATGAACGAACCTAGACATAGATGTTACAATATTTTTATGTGGAAATATTCCATCTGCACATACCTAACAATTTAATAAAACCACAGTCTATTTAAAATACAAGTCAATAATTTGGGGAAAACAAATCAGAATTGCTGATCAGATTAGTTTAACGTTTCTAACAATTATGACTGTCTTTATAAACTAAAAAAAAAATCAACACCAATTTGTATAAAAAAAAGTTTTAATAGTGTTTAAATAACAACGGAGAACTGTTATAAATGTTTTACATAGATATTTATCACAAATTTATAAATGTAAACAAAACATGAAAAAATTAAACATAAATGAGTCTTACATTGAATTCATTAATAAAAAATTTATAATTTTGTTATAGCAATTTGAAAAAATTTCTACGGACAAATATCGTGATATTGTATTGTGAGTTTTTATAATTTAATTGTAGCAGCAAAAATTAAAAGTTTAACACTTTAATTTTCTACAAAGAGGAGAACTTTTCCAAGTTCTTAAGAACTTCATTTCTCATTTATTACGTAATAATCATAACCAATTACTTTTCAAACTAGTATAATTATTAAAAAAAAAACCGAAAGGGGTTTTAACTGTTAAAAAAAAATTTACTTAAGACAACACAAAACCTGGTAATAAAAACAAACAGTAACTGATACCCGATAAAAACATGAACACCTAATAAGTGAAAATTTAGAAAACGTTAAAAATTTTACGTCCATAATACACCGATAGAAAAAAATCAGTAACCATAATTTGTATAATGCATATTCTACCCCACATCAAAAACCCAGAATTTCATGATAAAACTACCAAAATTCTTCATGGCAAATAAACCAAAACCAAATTTATTTAACAAAATTTACTGGAAGTTCTGTATTAAATTTAATAATAAATCATTATTATAAGAATTCGGTATCAGTTTTATGACATACAAATTTATCTGAAAAGATAAATATCGCTTTATATGAAACATTTAACAAATAATGAAATGTACATTAAATCTCACAAATTATCACAGTTATAGATAAAAATGTATAATATTTTACAGTAAATTATTATTGCAAATAAATTTTCCTAAAATCAGTAATAAATTTCAATACAAAATCTAATTCGTGAATAAAAAATTGAGCAGTTAAGAGTAAAAATTACATTTGGGAAAATTTTAATAGAAAATATAAAAAGGTTATTATAATCAGTCTTTTATTCTTTAAAGAAATCTAATTTAACATAATGTACATTCTTTCAAAGAAAAAATAATTAAATGAAAAAATCAGTACTTTAATTTTAATAAATAATGGCACTTATTAAGATTTTTGAACACATTGACTTATAATTTTGTAACAAAATTCAATTATTTAAATTTTAAACATAAAATATTCACAGATAGATACGTTAAGTTATAAAAAATATTAATAAAATACTTAATCAAATACAGAAAAATTTTAAATCTGTATTTACCTGTTTCTTAATTTATGGAACTTTATAAAATGGTTAAATACAGTCGTGTTTTTTATTGACAATGTACAATGTTGATATATAACGGGGAAATCTAAGGTATCAGTGTAATAAAATATAATAATGTACATATAATTAATAAATTTAACGATCAAGTAACAAAAATCAGTTCTTTCTTTAATTTTTTAATAGTAGATCATTTAACATTTCAATCATATTTCGTTTACGAAATATAGTATTAGTATTTCATCATAAATTCAGTAATTTCCCATCTGACCGAACTTGACTGGACTGGTCCCCGGTCCAGATAATAAACAGAGTATGTCTAGTGGTAAAGTCATCGCCGCAAGTCAGCTGTTAAACAGCAGATTTTTGGAAACAAAGGTTCTGTAGTTCAAATCCTAGTAAATATACAGGGACCGGCAGAAAAAGTGGATGGTTTTTGATCTGACTGTACATCACAACAATGCAAGTGGGTAGAACCGGGTCAATGATTTTCATTCCCCAGCTCAATGCCATTACAGTTGCAATGGAGTAGTGGAACGCACAACATCGTGCTTTCGTCATATAGACTTATTCTAGTAACGGTTACTCGGTAGTCAAACTCCAGCGGTTGTTCCTTATAAAATTTGGAGTAAGTAGACACGGTAGTGTTCCCAGTTGCAATGCAATAATGCATTGGGTAAAATTTTTTTAGAGAAACGGCTTTATCTTTAAAACAGAAACCTACAGGCCACCCACGTAGCGTTCGTACTCCCGAAAACGCAGATGCTTTGCGATTGTTAGTAGCCAGAAGTGTACATCACCCTGCTGCACATCACACAGCTGTGCTAGGAATATCAGATTGGAGTGTTCGAAGAATTTTGAGTCGTGAAGTTGACATTGCAAATGTTTGGTTCCAACAAGATGGGGCTGCTGCTCACACTGCCAGAGTGCCAATGAATGTGTTACGACAAATGTTTCCAGAACACATGATTTCCAGAAATGGTGACCCTTCATGGCCAGCTCGCTCCCCAGATCTTTCAGTATGTGACTTTTTTCTTTGGGGGTATTTGAAATTGAAAAAGTATGTCGTAAAGCCTTGAACAACTGAAGATCTGAAGCTAGCAATTCAAAATGAAATAGCGGCAATACCGAACGACATGATTGTGAAGGCAATGGATAATTTCCAAGTACATGAATGCATGCAAAATGAGGGTCATCACTAAACTGACATAATTTTTAAAACAAAATAAGTGAATTTTAGAATTTAAGTGGTTTAATAAAAAAAATGGCAAGAAATGATCTTTCAAATCTATTAATAAATTTTTTTACATCTTATCTCCGATTTATTTTATTCATTTTAAAACCATCCACTTTTTCTGCCGGCCCCTGTAGTTACTTTTATATGGATCTTAATACTACGCAGTGGTTACTGGTGTACTTTAATGGTTGGGGTTCAATTAACCACACTCTCTCAGGAATACTTGGCCTAAGTCCATACAAAACTACACCTCATATTTACAAAGTCATATAAATATCATGTGGTTGCTAATTGTTTTTAAATTGAATAAATTACAACGTACATACATTAGGGGTTAAAAAAAAAGATCGCTAACTAGTATTCTGAACTAAAAAAACCTATGAAAAATTTCGAAATGTTTTATTTTTGGGTCTTACGTCTGACTGTTTTCCAATTACTGCTAATGCAGACAGTGAAAAGGATGATAAATGAAGATGAGTGATGAAAAAATGCCAAATCTGACCGGGAATCAAATCCGTGACCTTGTCGTAGAAGACAGTTGTGCTAAACACTATTTATACGAAATGACTGATACATTTTTAAAAATAAATGGACAACAGTAAAATTGGAGATTGTACACAACGCCATGCCATTGTAGTGAGAAAAGAAGGTGACACTGATCCACATGGATAATGTTTCTTATTTATTAAATGTTTTGCAAGCCAAATAAACATTTTGTTAACTAATAATTCTATTCATAATTGCACTACCACGTCCTAATGGACACATCTAAAATTTAACACAAAATTCTCACTAACATCTAGTTATAGACGACCTTGACTGTGGTACTTAAAGAATCATGTGGCATTCGATAACACTGCAAATGATAGTTTCTGAAAGATAGTTTCAATAAAAGCTATTTAAACAACAGAAGAAGGTATTGTTACACACTGAGAAGTTATTTGGTATACAAAAGACACTTGCTTTGAAACCTGATGGTGTCATCATGTGTAAACATGTATTAAATAGTCCTTCACAATTTGCCCATCAAAGTCACTTGCCCAACCGGTGTTACTTAACAAATAATAACAACCTTTCTACTTGCTAATTGAGTGGGCTAGTCCAAACGCCCTGGATAATACTGAAGTACGGATAAATGATATATAGGCCTAGCTAAATGGGAAATTACTGTATAAATGAATTGAAGAAGATACAATTTAAATATAAACAGAAATGTAAATTTTATATTAATTTTTTTAAATAACAATATTTATAAGTTCAATTTTCTTTAAAGAAACTATTTTTAAAATGACCAGAATACGGAAAAAGTTGTACAATTATTTTAAATAAAGCATATTATACATTTAAAAAATGCATAAGTTCAAAAACTAATAACAATTCCAATTAAAAAAAAATCATCCTATTTACCACTTATAGAAAAATTAAAATATAAATCTATATAATTGACAGGGTGTAACCCACACTTATAAAAACTTACAAAAGATTTTGGATTTACCTTAAGTTAACTTTTTTTTTATAGAATGTAAATCAATAACAAACATTAATTTACGAACAGTGGTAATTTCATTAACGTGAAATTTTTATCTACCAAAAGAAGCCTTTTTCAGGAAAATTTATCGTTAAATAAACAAATTACCCTTTCAAAACATAGTTATTTTTCACAAAATTCCTAACCTTCCAAATAATTTATATTTCCTCTAAATATTTTTTATAGATCACATAAACAATGAGGAATTTTTATTCTTAATCTAGCAGATTATATAAAACTTTTACGATTTAGTTTTAAATATACATACTTCCATGGATTCATAAAAAAGGCTACAATTTAAACTATCAATTAAAATTTTAAAATATCTGTTTTATGTATTATTATTATTATTATAAATACACCGTAATACAAGAAACCTTTCTAAAAGCAGGTGGAGAAATGAAGTTCAAGAGGAATATGCTGGGAAAGTCGAGAGGAAATATAATTAGGGAACAATCGGGAATGGACAGCCTAATTAATATAGAGTTGGACAGACAAATTCTAAAAAATTCCGTACTTGGAGATAAGAGAAAAAAAGAGAGAAATTATGGATTCAGTTGTGAATAAATTGGAGAAAAGATGGAGTAAGGAAGATGATAGTGAGACAAAACCATTTATTTTTGGCTTCCCGATGAATCATTTTTTACAAAAAAATCCCTGTTCCCAAATTTTTATAATTAGTTATTAGAACAATTATCTTAAAACACACTTAAAAATTTTGTGGGCTGTTCACGATTTTGTGGGATATTCCACGAATATCAATAGAGAACAAATTCAAGATAGAATTAAAATTTTAAGAAAAATTCAGTAATCATTATATTAAAGAACGATTTATCTACAATTTTTACGACACTACAGAATAAATTGGTTGCTTTTAACTTACATTTTTATGAAGTGATAATAATAATTATCAGATTGCTTTAAACTGTTTTAAATAAATAAAAAAAATCCTCTATTACTAAACAAAAAAAACGTTTTATCGCAACGAATAATATCATATATCAAGAACACATTACTTATATATAAATTTCACTATAAAATTAATAAATACTACTTATAATCGACTGAAAAGCCAACGATATAATACAAAAACATTGAGATCACAAATCTTGATAAACAACTCTTAAGAGAATTCAATAAAACGATAATACTTGATCGTCTAAAGACAAATATCGTTATTTAATCACAGCCAATTTTTAAAAATTATATAAAGAAGAAACAGTCAACATCAAGGAACTTTATGTTACTATAAATATTTTAAAAAACTATCAAAACTTACGTGTTATGTTACACACTGTATGTGTTTCATTAGAGAAAATTATTGGATTTTTACTGACAGTTTCACTCGCAATTACCACTTTACTTACACATTGTTACAAAATTAAAAATTATTGAGCAAAGGTAAATAAGAAATACAGTAGAAAAAAAAATTTTTCTTTAATTATGTCAGTGTTCACTTATAATAGTGGACTGTGAGCTCAAGAGAAAAATATATTTTTGTATGCAGATCTTCTGCCCATGACGGACAGGTGGAGTATCAAATTATTTACACTCAATCTGTTCGTTGCAGGGCTAAAATAAATAGTTCTGTTTCTTATCACATGGTCAGCCAATTAAATGACTGAATCATTTAAGAACAGAAGAGGTAGAGGTGCAAAAGACACTAATCAGAGTTATCTCCTCTGAAAGTAATGAATTTCATTATACAGCCAGACCCTGTGGTGAATGAAGTGAAGGTGTCGTTTGCAGAGTGGAAAATATGTGCTTTTCAGAGAGCCCGGCATGTTGATAAGCGTACTTTTCCACTCAGTGAGGAAGGCAACGGTAAACCACCTCACTCCTCGTTTTACTTAGTAAAACCTCTACAGGTTCAAACCAGCCTTTTGGCTGATGACCTAAACAACACATGCAGATCTTATTTTAAATGATATTGAAAATTTTTATATTTAGATTGTATGTACAGTGAAAGTAACTGGTTATATCAACACGGCATAATACCAAAGTTTTTCTGAGGAGAGTTGATGTTGATGCTCACTGGACAAGTTTTAGCCACGATCAGGCTGAAAGCAACTAGTGATAGTGCTGCGCTACAAAATACAAAAAACTGCAACTTTTCTAGAAGTTATACTTATTATTTATCAAAAGTAGATAAGAAAGAATACAGAAGAAACTCATATTATACTCTCTGAATCATTGTTTAACTGGCGGACCACAACTTCTAGAGAATATTTTTGTATGCAGATCTTATTTCAAGTGTTATTAAAATTTTTTACTTTATTTATTTTTACTTTAATTGCTACGAGCAATTTTTTACAAGAATGTACTACAGTAGTTAGAAACTGTTATTACATTTTACTGCTCAAACCTTTTCAAAATCAACTATTACCAAATGTTAATTTTTATTCGGCAAGGTAGGTCTACGTAAAAAGTTGACCGTACCGTGGCAGTCTCATCAAAATTTTTAATAAACCTTCATCAAAATTAGTTGATAATTACAGCTCTATAAGCTAATATACTTTCTGTCCGAAGATTCTTTAATTGGTTACTACATAACGTAAAAGCACTTATGTAAAATGCTGAAAGTTATAACGTATTAAATAAAAGAATAAAATAAAGAAAATGGAATGTTATTCTGTATGTAAACCCTGGCCATTCGCGGTTGCTTTCTCAGGCTGTCAAAATATTAAAAAATGTGAAATATAGTTTTCCCAGTTTTTTTTTTTTTTTTTTTTTTTTTTTTAGGCCCTCATTGGAGCAAAATTAATCGATTTATAGAAGATCCCTAGTTATTCCTCTTATTTGCCCAGTAGTTCTTCATCCTTTGCGACACTCTCGCCCTATCCTCCACAGTCCAATGTCTGTTTGTCTGCCTTATAGGTACTTCTGGAAATTTCGTGTTTGGATTTTTGATCTTATATCCTTCTTCTCTGTTCAAAATCTGTGTCTCTGAGATATCCAGGTCCTGCAGATCCTGTTGAACTTCCTCAAACCAGGCGTACTTGACTTTGGTTTTCAAAAAGAAATCCAGTACCTGTCTGGTAAATCTGGATTCTGGCAGTCTCCTAAGATGTCCAAAGAACCCAACTCTCCTCTTCCTCATTATCTCGGAAATTTCCTCATTTTCCCTGTATAGAACCGAATTTGGCAACAACCTATACTCATTGTCTACTCTGTGCTTTTTGTTTATTATTGTTCTGAGGATTCTTCTCTCTGTCTTTCTAAGGTCCTCCATCTTCCCACAGTGCCTCAACCTGCCCAAAGTCTCACACGCATACATTACCACAGACTTCGTGACCGTATTGTAGTGCCTCAATTTGGATTTTATGGACATTGACTTCCTCTTATAGGTGGACCATGTCAGTCTTTGAGCTCCCTTGAGTTTGTTAACTCTTGATTCCATGTTTATTTTTTCGTTTAGATTATATGTGATCACCTCTCCCAAATACTTAAATTTTTTAACTATCCTAATTTTGTGATTGGCTGCCTCCAGATATCTTGGTGTTTCTGTATTTGTGGACATTATTTCCGTCTTCTCAAAGGAGATTCGCATACCAACTCCTGCTGCAATTTCCTGCAGTGATTCTATCTGTTCTTTTGCGTTTTCCCAGTCATTGGAGAAAATTGCCAGGTCGTCGGCAAAGGCTAGGCAGCCCACTTTGATTTTCGTCCCAATTTTCACGCATTTGCAGGTCTTCTTCCATTCTCGAACAATTTTTTCCAAGATGCAGTTAAATAGTAATGGCGAGAGGCCATCTCCCTGCCTTAGTCCAGTAATCACCTCAAATGGCCGTGAAGTCTCTCCTCGGAATTTCACTTTGGATTTTGTGTTTTCCCAGTTTATATTAGTGGCAATTATTAAAATTTTATCATCTAATTTTCTGTTCATCTGTCACATCCAGATATCAGAAACTACACAAGATAGCAACAAACGATTTCGGATTCATAATCAAGACAAAAAAAAAGTTAGTGACCCTAGTTCGGATTTTAAGTTCCAATTTCAACAGAAAGTCAAGAAAACAAAGTCAGAATTTGGAAACAAAAATAGTCATTATATTTCTCTGACCCACCGGGTTGGTCTAGAGGTAAAGTCGTCGCCAAAATCAGTTGTTTAACAGCTGATTTTTGGAGACGAAGGTTCCTGGTTCAAATCCTAGTGAAGGTAGTTACTTTTATTATACGAATTTGAATACTAGACAGTGGTTATCGGTGTACTTTGATGGTTGGAGTTTAGTTAACCAGACTCTCTCAGGAATGGTCGGCCTGGGTCTGTACAAGACTACACCTCATTTACACGTCATCCTCATCTCATTGAGCCATGGGGGTTGCTTATTGTTCTAAATTGAACAGATTGCAACGTACACAAATTAGGAGTAAAAAAAAAAAAAAATTTATTTCTCTGAAAGAGTGATATAGAAGGGTCAGAGTAAGTTTTTATTTTGACTGGAAATCAAGAAATCAAAATTGGAATTAGTAAACAAAATTAGTGTCATTCGTTTCCTCTTAAAGAGTAGATGCAGAAATGTTTGAAGTTATAGTTTCGATTGAAATTAGCCTACAAACACATAGACAAGAAATTAAAGTCTGAATTTGGAAACAAAAATGAAGTCAATCAATTCCTCTTAAAGAGTAGATACAGAAATCACAAATGGTAAGCCTTTTTCTTTCTTATTTAATATTTTCTTTAGTAAAAATTGCCACGAGCCATGAGGTGCATCAACTCATAAAAGGATTTTGTTTCAAATATCGTTGTTTCATCACGCTAACACGGACAATTTTTTCAAAAACACTTTTGAGCAGAGTTCGGTCAATATTTTATAAATAATATTCCATCCACATAGTATTTATGCCATGTTATTAAAAGTATAAGTTGAATATAAACTAGGAAAACTATAATTCACATTTTTTAATGTTTTGACAACCGGAGAAAAAGCAACTGTGAATGGCAAGGGATTGTTCCGACTTTTTTTTATTGAGTGATGTGCCTACATAAGCCTTGGGCTTGTGCGTAGGTAATGATATGTGGTGATTTACAGATGAAAAAAATGCCAGACCTGACCGGGAATCGAACCCGGGACCCCGGCATAGTAGCCTGTTGCGCTGACCACTACACCACGGGCCGGCCAATTAACTTCACTTCTCTACATTTTCTATATGGTCTGATAATGATAATGGCGGATCTAATACAGAATCCACTGAAATTTTTTTTAAAATAAAATAACTGCTAGCTATAAAAGAAATAAAAATATTATCAATTTAAATTGCAATAGAGATCAAAAACTACTGAATAAAATATAAATAAAAGTGATAATTACGAGTCAAATCGTACAGCAAAAAATTATGAAATATTAACAAATAAATTATTTAATCAATAAATAAATAGTAAACTAAATCAAATACACTCCTCCATACGCCATATAATCAACTTACAAAAAACACACGCACGCACGCAAACACACACACACAATTATATAAAACACAATACATATATTATAGTTAACGAAACAATTCATTTACTACAGTGCAAATAATTCAAATTTTAAAAAATATATTATAATATATACAATACACATACATAAAAAAATTCACTCATTCATTTATTTATTTGAAGTAATTACTCGATTGAAAATCTAGATACAAATTAAAATAGTAATTAATTCAAATGTAAAATTACATCTGAAATCTAATATAAATAGATATAAGATTATTATTTTGTAAATAAATACTACATAACCTAAGAAGACAAAAATCAAAACATAAAATAACACAAATTCATTTTAATAAGTAAAACACAAAATACGATTATCCTATTAAATACACTGAATTCTTAAGGGCCTTTGATATCAATATGAAAAAATTAAAAGGAATTAACAAAAAATTCAAAACGAAAGCGTAAATTTTAGAGTACAAATACAAAAATATATTTTCTTAAATATAACAAACAAATTGTAAAGTTAAACTCTTAGCATTGTATGGTTCAGAATGTATTTTTAAAACCCAAGTAAGCAATACAAATTAAATGATATGGAAGAAAAATACTAGGACCAGAAAAAACAGAATTATTAATACTAATATAAAAAAACAGAACTTAAATTTAAAGATATTCGGAAATAAATCTATCTAATGCATTAAGTTTACAACTAATTTTATAGTAAAAATATTGTAATATTAAATAAACTTTCACAGTTACCTTATTCGTTTTCTCCTAAAATTTTATTTCTTAACATATCTTCTTATATTCAGTCAGTTGTAAAAAATGAAATCAAGATAAATCTTCTAAAAAATTTTAACTGATTAGTTTTAATTTTTTTAGAAATGTATTTACTCTGATGGTGGATCCACCGAAACATAAAAACGTTATGAAATAAAAGCACAGGAGGGAAAATCGAATAATAATAAAATGTAACTACAAAAGGTTAGTAAAAATTACAAATTTTTAATACGACTAACAATATAAAACAAAAAGTATTTGGTTAATAGAAACGGAGGAAGATATAGAAGAAATGAAAGTGATAAAACTGACACAGAAGATAAGAGAAATTATTTTAAAAAAAAATTATAATAAGTTTGAGAACTTTGCAAATAAAAGAAAGAATTCCAAAAAAGGATAAAAGAAAGCTGTATAAAAAGAACAGGCAAATTAAACCTTTAAATCCCGGCATTCAATCCATTAGACACGAAAAAACTGCAATTTAATTAGTAATTTTGGATTAATTTACGCTTATTTTGTACCAGTTGGGGTGAAAAACTACAGACTTTCATAATAATCTTTATAGACCATGTTTTTATCAGCTCTTGACTTCTCCATTAGTAATAAAGTTAGTTACTTATAACAAAACTTGAAAGATTTTTCATGAAAATAATAAACATATGTTTTTTACAGAATTAAATCCTTGTTTTTTTATGAAAAGATGGTTTTTTGGCAGCAATTTTTTAAATTGTCAAAGTTCTCCTTTGTCCGTCCTTCACACCCAGATGTCAGAAACTATTAGAGATCATTTAAAAAATAAAACAACTACCATATAGATATTTTTAATTGGTAGAAAGACCTATTTTAGTTTTATAATTTATTTAAGCTTCATAGAATTATAAAAAAATTTGTATCTTGAAAAAGATAAAGTGCCTTTAATATACACTAGTTAAAATATCACGGGATTTAAAGGCTTAAAACCTAAAAAAGAACAAAAAAGTTTTAATCTAAAAAGTGTACAAGCAATATTTAACTTTTATGGTCCTAGAAAGGCTGGTGAAAAAAAATATATAGTACAAATCATAAATAGGTTTTATGATTAAATCACAAATTGAAAAAAAAAACAGTTAATGTGATAAATAACATTTAAAAAAAAATCTATACAATTTCTTAACCTACATAAACAAGTATTAAGAGATATCAAAGACTCTTAAGATAAAAAAAAAAACTTGAATTAATAAATAAAAATTTATATACTTACACCTAAACTTAATATCTTAAAGAAAATTTTGTACGTAAACGATACAAAGTAAATGTACACAACAAAAAAATAATTACTTAATTAATAAAAAAGTATTCAATTAAAAAGTTTTTTTATCTGAAACAACTTACAGTTCTTACCACAAAACGTAGTTAAACAAATTGTTTGTTCCGTTCTGAAACATGAATCAGTAACTCACCTTAGTGGCGAGAGCTACGATGAGACGATTCACCACGTTCTTCCCGGCGTTCGCGTTCCCGTTCCCTTTCCCGTTCGCGTTCAGGATCGCGGCGACTTGATTCCCTTTCACGTTCCCTCTCCCTCTCGCGATCTCTATCACGTTCTCGTTCTCTGTACCGTTCATCATAGTAACTGAAATGGATTAGTAAAACATAAATACACTCTCTTTTGCATTGACAGAAAAAAAAACACACAACTGCCTAAAAATTTTCTGAGGGCTTTTAATATCAAACATACAGTAAAAACTGTCTTATCTATACGGCAAGTTATAAAAACCTGAGAAATCATCTTGCATAAGCAAGGATTAGGTCATTATGCCTATTTCCACGAAGCTACTGTCTGTCTATAATTTAATGGCCTCCGGCAGAAAGGAGCGATATGCGTATCGTAAAACCATGTCACAAAATATACATGTAATTTTTACTTTCTCTTGCCTACATGAATACATAGGAAGCAAAGTATTGTTTTCATGTCAATTTTTCGAAATCCGAGTTTTTTCACCGGATAGACACGTTTTCACTCAAAATATGAAATATTTAAAAAAATTACTCTCTCTTCTGGAACATAATCAACGCCATTTAAGAAGTTGGCCATTTTGCTCTTTTCATGTTAACGTACACTAAATGCCATTGTATTATATATATCAATTGAAAGAACATTTCAAGGCGAGTAATTTGATATACACAATGGGCATTATAGCTTTATATATACGCAAGTTATACTGCAGTATAGTAACTACCGGACTGACTACAGTCAACTCCTGATTTCAAGAGTTAAGTGAGCTTTATACAATGATTTTGATGGGATTAAGCTGAATGGCATACTTGTTGATATAAAATATGCTAATGATACAGCCATTTTTGAAAATTTAGCGCAACTGATAAAATTACTAAAAAAAAAGTCTGTCTGAAATTCTGCCTGCTGAAAAGTAACGTGATTGTGGTCAGTGGTTCCTTACACTCGATGTAACTTTATATTACAGCTGATCTGGAGCCATCAGTGGACGCAAAAGCTCATTTTGAAATGAAGAGGCTAGCATATTTCAACATTAAGCATAATGTATGAGTCTGAATCCGAAAAAGGACCTTGTCAAAATTTTTTGACATTAGAATTATCAACGTTAACAAATTTAGACCAAAATTCTACAATTTTTTTACAAAAATTATATGTTACAGTTGCTTAAAAATTTAAAGAGCTCCTACCGATCCAAACAGAATCTTAATACCAAATAGTAACTTTCCAGCCCAAAAATTCAAAAAAATTTCGAATGAATGATTCATTCTGTGGCCTTCTGTCTATTAATTTTTTATACTAGGTTCATCGTAAGAAAGATATGTCACATAAACAAATAATGACATCACTAAGCATGCGCATTATTTAAAAATGTGTACACGCTGATTAAAAAGTAACAACAATACTTTTAAAAATGTTTTGATAAGGCAGCAAAACATTAGCAAAAGTGACTAAAACAAAATCAATAGACAATGTCCTAAAACTCGAAAGATGAATCCTAAAAATCTGTACAGGAAAGAAAAACAAAGTAGATGGGCAATGGAGAATTCCTACAAATGAACAAGTCTATAGATGATACATCTTCTGTCATTTGTATAAAACTGACTGTCATTTTATACAAATGACTGAAGTTGTATCATCTTCTATAGATTTTAAATAAGTGAAAAAATTTTTTAGTTTCAATTGTTATTTACTCTGATGACAGTGGATCCACTGGAACACGTGCAAGTAAAGAAGTAAAAATAAAAGTTGACACAGTTTAAAAAGAAGGCTAGTCAAATTTATTACATAAATTCATTATACCTCTGATCTGTATGACAAAACAAGAGAACTTTAAAAGTAAACATTTTATTTTAATGATTAGTTCAGTCACTCATTATTTCATAATTGAATTTGACGATGACTAATCTAAACCCATAAATCTCTCTCCACATTTTTGACCAAGAACATATCATCGTTATATGCTACCAGTTCGCTTTTGACATTGTAATTTTGTTTTCATCCTGGAGACTCCAAAAGGGAGTATAGGACATGTCAAGTGTATTGTCTCGCATCGTTCTTGCGAGAATTATAATTTATTTTTAAATAAGAATTTATTATTATAGTATTTTTTGTTTTTTCATTTCTATTTATCGTTTAATTTTGCATATGGTTAAAAGCACGTATTACTTATAATTGTGAAGTTTTCATTTTTTCTGAGTCACCGATTTATCAGCTGATTCAGTAACCGATCTTTGTTAACTCGACATATCTTTCTTACGATAAACCGAGTTTAGAATACAAGAAGGGTTGCTTCATTAATGAACATGAATAACAGCTGGGTTTCACATGGTTAGCCATCACAATTAAATCAGGTGTTGAGCTTTGAACATCTGGTATGAAAAATTACATGAATACTTCTACAAGTAAATAACCTAACTTAGAGCGGGTACAGACGGACGGTGTGTATTAAGGAGACAGGGCAAGCAAAAATTTTTTTTTTATTTTCTTAAATACAAATTCAACTCTTTCTGAATAGTTTGATATATATAACTTAAGGGTATCGGAAGCAAAATTATACTTATTTTTTAACTTTTTATTTACTGCTACACCAGGAATTTCACCAATATTCAAGGAGCCCATCAAAGAAAACAAATGCCGCTTTATATTATAACTTTTGAACCAAATAAGATAAATTGTTGAATTTTTTTTAAATTGTAGAATAATATCTGATGTCTAAGTTGGCAATACCAGCTACTTGCTAGCTTTCTAAAATATAGTAAAATATATTGTTTCTTTTCATTTATTCGCGTTTCCCGAAAATTACATTTTTTGGCACGTTAGGAACATTTTCTCAGAAACTGCTGGATCAATTTAAATGAAACTTTGCCAGCAGGTTCTTACTATAGCTTTACATGTTGGGAGTTTTTTTCAGTCATAAAACAACTTTTAATGTATTTTTTTAAAGGTAGAAGATGATTTTTCAAAAATTTTAATCTACGTTGAGGGAAAAAAATTTTTCTCACGATCTATTGATGATATTTGTGTGAAAAAAAAAACTCCCAGAGTTTAAAACATACTAATTAACCGTGGTAAAAAATTTGACAAGTGATACACCTAATAGTTTTTGAGAAAATGTTTTTAACGTTAACATGTAAAAGTATAGAGATGCCCTGTCCCCTTAACAACCTTTGTAAAATCCAACATTGGTCAACGTCGCATCACCAGCACATTACCGTTCCATCAACTGTCCTCCACCATGTGACTCATGTATAGAACTCACCGCCCAACAATAACGATGGCATGACTCGCCGTCCGCCTATACCCAGCCTTAAGGATTCTTAAAACCAGATATTCTATAGACAATAAATACAAATTCGACAAACTGAATATTGAATCTACTCACCGTGCTTTTGATGTTACTACCGACGCTGCATCTGGGGGTTCGGGCGGTGACTTGACTCGAACTCTAACAGCTTGACGTGCAGCACTGAAATTAAAACAGATTAACAACAATATTAATTAAAAAAAAAAGTTAAAATAAAATTATAGCGATTTAAGGCAATGAAAAATTCATAATTGTACTTAATTTAATTTCTATAATTTCAACAATTCGTGTTTTTCATTCTATAACATAAAAATCTGCTGTAAAACACACACACAAATTTCTCTTGCCAATGCAAATAATAAACTATATTAACTTAGTAATAAATAAAAAACTAACCTCAATAAACATAACCTAATTTCAATCATGAGTGAAAGATGCAAAATGAAAATCAACCTCAGTTTGGCTTAAAAAACAGAAAACCACTCATTCACGCTAAACTAGGCTCTGGTAGAGAAAAATGCTTTAAATAAAAGTTTAAGATTTTTAAATTTCCTATAAATTTTATTATAGGCTATACACTGTCATAAAATGCATACTATGGCTGAAATCTTAAAAAACTCAATTTTTTACATGTTTTTGTGGGAAAAAAACAGAAAATTGCTAATTACCGCTAAACTAAGCGTTAAACAAAAAAAATGTTACAAATAAAATTTGTAGTATTGTAAATTCTATACAACTTTTATACATACAATTTTGTGCTAAAAAACATATTAAAGCAGCAATCTTAAAAAAAATAACTATTTTAAGAGAAAACAACCTCCCCAAGAATTTCAGTAGTCATGGCGCCTGCCTTATCTTGTAAAGCATAAAAAATTTTGTAAATGAGGCGATTAAAAAAAAAAAGCCGTTTTTAATATTGTTTTGCACGGAAGGGGTTAAAAGTTAATAAACAGTACGATTGTCCAGCCCATTTTTGTAGTGGTTAGCACAACTGGTTTCTACGCTGGGGTCCCGGATTCGATTCCCGGTCAGGTCTGGCATTTTTTCATCGCTCATTTTCATCTATCATCCTTCTCACCATCTGCATTAGCAGAAATTGCAAAACAGTCAGGCGTAAACAAAAAAAAAAAAATCTTGTTTGAAGCACTCACTTAACTTTTTCTTGCCAATGCAAATAATGACCAATACAACCTAACATTAGTAATAGAACATTAGAAATATACAAAAAACATAACCTTATTTAAATCATGAGTGAAAGACGCAAAATGAAAATCAACCTGTTTGGCTTAAAAAATACGAAAAATCACTATTTCACGCTAAACTAGGCTCTGTAGAGAATAATGCTCTAATTAAAATTGTAGATCTTTTAATTTTCTATAACTTTGAGTATATACACTTTTGTCGTAAATTGCACACTAAGGCCGAAATCTTAAAAAAAATTGATTTTTCACACGTTTTCGTGAGAAAAAACAGAAAATAGCTAATTACCGCTAAACTAAGAGTTATACAAAAAAATGTTTAAAATAAAAGTTGGAGGATTATAAATTGTCTACAACTTTTATTATAAATATTTTTGCACTGAAATGCATATTGAAGCCACAATCTTAATAAAAAAAAATAGTTTTACGTGAAAACAGCCTCACCAAGAATTTCAGCAAACATGGCACCCACCCTATCTTGTGGAGCATAAGTTTAGTAAATGAGGCGATTTAAAAAAAAATCGTAAAACCAGTTTGAGAAAATCGCAAAAAAAGTGAAAAATTACACGAATAAACAACAAATTCCGGTTGACCGATTTTGATGAAAATGTTCCTGTCGAGTCCGGTAGTGGTATGTAACTTAAGTTTCAAGTTCGTACGATGTTTTGTTCTTGAGATATTCTGTTCACACACGCGCACACAGACCAATCGCTAAAAACATGTTTTTTGGGTTCAGGGGGTCTGAAAATGTGTAGATCCGGTGAAAACTCAATTTTGAAAAATCTACTTGAAAACAATACTTTCCTTCCTATATATTCATATAGGCAAGAAAAAGTAAACACAGTAAACCATAATTTTAAAAATATGTCCAGTATATCAAAATTTATTACTACGCAACTAGTGAAGAGCGTTCACTGTTTCAACCAGTCACCGTGATCACGGTGACAGTGATTTTGCGTTCACAGTTACTTTTAATAGTTACTTGTGATTCAGCAATAACTTTGTATTTTCTTAGCACATTTTTCATTTGTTATCATGAAACAATAATAATGTTTTCAGTTGTTATTTCATGATAAATGAAGTTTTGATAAATTAAAAAAATGGGCTACATATATAACTAAAATAAAAATTTAGCCTAAAACTGATTAACACAAGGTATCCTAAAATAGTAATAAAAATAACATTTTTTATAAAAAAGAGGAAGTACAAGAAACAATATTTACAACTGAAAAATAACAACGCACATTATAAATAAAATAGCTAGGTAGAACGCGGCGTGCAATAAAAATAATACTGTAATGTAATTGTGTTACCGCGATCAGAGATGTAAAGGAACTACCCTCGTTTTGTTTAGTCTAGTAGATGACAAACATAACAAGGGGAAGAGACTGAGAGAGGGAGAAAGAGAGAGAGAGAGAAGAGTGCGTAAAGATTGAAGTAAAAAAATAATGGACGTGCCGGTTATCAAAGGAGAGGCGACAAGGACAGCACTAAGCCCAGTGAACAGACCAACATGTCTTACGTAGCTATCATAGGGGCCTTGAAGAAGAGTAAGCATATTATGTCGTTTTGTTTGTTAACTGTGAACAGTAAATGAGCGAGTGAATTTGTTCACTAGTTCCTAAGGTAAAGAATTCGTTCTCTCTTAAAAGTGACAGTGAACAGCGAATGAGTAACTGATTATTGTAAAAGTGATTGAAGGAACTGTAGAATTACGGTCGCCGTGTCGTCCTGCCTTAAACAGTGAATGAGTAAGCGATCTTTGTAACTGTGACTAGGGAACGAGAGGTCTTTGTAACTGTGACTGGGGAACGAGAGGCTGTGCTATATTGTAGAATAGTACGGTGAACATTCGCCGTATCATCCTGTCTTCCAGTGACAGAAGAGTAAGCGATCTATATAACAGTGACTGGGGAACGGTTACTCGCCTATCTGAATAACTGTGGTCACCGTGGCTTATAAGTAACCGTGACTCGTTCACGGTGACAGTTCTTTTGTCTCTTCTCTATACGCAACATCTTATATATGCTTTTTACAGCTGATCATATTTCTTTACCTGTTGATTTAAGGTTCGTAACAGATATTAACAGATGAAACAACAGTTTATAACTATTAAATATGTGTCGCTAAAGTAATCTTACTTTTATTACTCCAGTCGCTTGGAAACAGAATAAAAACGAGTCTACAAAAGATTGTAGTAGCTGATTTTAGTTACGAACAGGGCATTGTTACACAATACACAGTTAAAAGTTAAACAAAATCAGTTAGTCAAAAATAACAGATTAACTCTGTGTATTGGATAATAGTGTTTTGTTTGTAATAAAAATTAGCTATTGACGTGATAGGTGATAATAATTATTAAGGTGGTTATTGTCCAATATTTTATTATGCTTGACTGCGCACTATGGTCATAATCGGGAAAATATATTTACAACTCCTTGCTGGTTTAAAGTTGAGCTTATCGCTGGCAAGGAGGTGAGTTCAACTTTAAATCTGACAACAATTTTAAAAAATCTCGTGTGAAACACTCACACAACTTGCTCTTGCCAATGCAAATAATTGCCAATATAACCTAATATTAGAAATAAACAAATATACTAACCTCAATAAACATAAACTAATTTTAATCATGAGTGAAAGACGCAAAATGAAAATCAACCTCAGTTTGGCTTAAAAATACGGAAAATCACTCTTTCACCCTAAACTAGGTTCTGTAGAGAAAAATTATCTAAATAAAAGTTGTAGATCTTTTAATTTCCAATAAATTTGATTTTATATACTTTTGTTGTAAAATGCATGCTACAATAAAATCAATTTTTTATACGTTTTCGTGAGAAAAAACAGAAAATCGCTAATTACTGCTAAACTAAGCATTATACAAAAAAATTTTGAAATAAAAGTTTTAGGTTTAAATTCCCTACAACTTTTATTATATACATTTCTGTGCTAAAATGCATATGAAAGCCGCAATCTTAAAAAAAACGTTTTTACGAGAAAACAACCTCCGTAGGGAAAAGAATTTTCTACATTGCTTTGCTTACAGCTGCAACCTAAATATAATAGTGGCTCTGTGACATTCACCGTAAAGAATGTAAAATACCATCCCTTCATTCTTCCCTGTAATGTGAAAATGGACTAATGTTGAACATTTTGTAACTTCGTCAAATATTTACGGACATTTAAATAAAAAATAGCATTTATTCCAGTAAACTCTTGTCTACAAAACACATTTTATAAATTTTTTTGCTAAATTGACATTTGTAAATTGTATAGCAGTGGAGAAAATTGATTGTAATTACGATAAAGTACGTGATCAGTTCTGCATAAAATTTCCTAATCTTTTGCTGCCGTGTAAGAAAAGTATGTATAATTTAAATAAACGCTTTGAAAGCACAGGTTCAGTCAATGATTTACCCAGATCTGGTCGCTCTGTATCGGTTACTACTGAAGAAAATTTACACCAGGTTGCACATTATGTCAATTTTCCAAATAAATCAGTAAGACGCGCTTCCACAGAGTTAGGCATTTCAGATAGAAGTGTTAGAAGAATGTTATCAACGTTAAAAATGAAACCATACCGGCCGGCCTTACTGCAAAGCTCTACATGAAGACGATCCTGACCGACGCTTAGAATTTTGTGAGTGGTATATGATTCGTTATGAAGCGGATCCTAATTTTTTTTTGAAGACAGTTTTGTGGTCTGTTGAAGCGACTTTTAAATTAAATGGTAGGATAAACAGACATAATTGTGCGTACTGGTCTGACCGGAATCCCTTCCAAGTCATTGAAAAAAATTGAAATTTAAACTCGTTATAGTAACAAATCTAAAGTAAACACAAAAATTTTCGCTTGCCTAAACGCAAAAAATTATGAAGCGATTTTCTTGTAATTATATTCAAAAGGCGTGTACATATTATGTGAATCAACTGTAATTTTTTCAGAATTTTTGATCAGTAATGAAGTTAGAATAAAACAGTTGTTTTGTGAGCATATTTCGATTTTTGCAATTCTTCTGTTTCATGAGAAACAGTTCGTTTCGTAAAGGTTAAAACATAAATTACAAGTAAACAATAATACCTCTCTGTGTATTCGGCTCGTGCAACCATTCCATTATCACCAGTCCAAATTCTGTAACAGAAAGAATGATTACATCAAAACACATTACTTAAAGTGATCAAAAAAATATCTACATCACTTGACTTATACAGGTGATTCACAAAGATATGCAGAAACTTTGGGAGCTCATTGTACATGTAAAATAATGAAAAAAGTTTATATAAACATGGATCCGGAAATGCTTTGTTACTGAGTTACGGCTAGTGAAAGATTTTTGCCCGGATTTCAGCTCACCAGGTGAAATGAGGTCTTCCTGAAATTCTGGTAAGGTAGATTAAGGGGCGAATTCAATTGTTTCTTATCCAGAACTGTAAGTTATGTATTTTTTGAGAAAACCAATGTCAAATGCAAAATAATGGAGTGAAAAAACACATTTTTTCATCTTTGGGCAACAATAACTAAGTTATTTCACCAAGAAATAGATAAAAATTTTGAAAAAAAACTTGTAGAAAATTTTATTCTCAACAAAACGGTGTAACCAAAGTACACAAAAAGCGAATAGATCTTTGGTTCAATTTATAATAGTACAAAGTAAAATTTACCGGAAAAACATTAATCTAAACCTATTTAACCACATTACTGTAAATTTTCCAAAGTTTCTCCGCAGACTTCAATGCATTTTTCTGCTCATTTAAAGGATAGCTCTTGTTGCTTTCCTTTAACGGTGTAAAAGCTTCATTAAAACGTGTAAGTATTAATGTTATTTTTAAAAATGATTTTTCACTCCATTTTTTGCATTTGATACTGGTTTTCTCAAAAACTATTTAATTTTCAGTTCTGGGACCTATTTTATTGAATTTATCAGGTCAAAAACCACAAGAAATGATTGAATTCGCCCTTTAATCTACCTTACCAGAATTTCAGGATGACCTCATTTTACCTGGTGAGCTGAAATCCGGGCGAAATCTTTCACTAGCCGTAACTCGGTAACGAAGCATTTCCGGACTCATGTTTATATAAACTTTTTTCATTATTTTTACATGTACAATGAGCTCCCAAAGTTTCTGCATATCTTTGTGAATCATCCTGTATCATCCAAAACACATCCATCTTGACAGATAACTTTAAAAAAATAATATCGTAAGAAACTAACGGTAAATATTAATTAACAGACAACAGCATCAATCTTTACCATTATCATTTACGCCTAAACTCCCAACTGATAATAAATACTATAATAAAACTGAAGAAAACAAATAATTAAAATGTTAATCTAAAATACTGTAAAAATATAAATACTGTAAAAAATTGTCAATAATCTCTCCATATAACAAACCAAAATCCACACAATAATAAATCATTGTTACTTGGATTTATAAACAGACATTAAAATCGTTATAACTTACTATTCCAATAAATTTTCATTTTGTTTTAACACTTATTACTAATAAAACAAACGCATGTATGGTGACCATCAAAAGCTACAATAATTACAATTCATTAAGCATACAGAATTTTATTTTTATTATTTTATACAATACAAAATAAATTTGGTGTGAAACAATCACACGATTTCCACTTTCTAATATAATAATGAACAATACAATCTAATTTTAATGAGTGAATAACATAAAATTAATATAAACTTCTGTAAAACTTAAAAATACAAAGAATCATTAATTGATGCTAAATTAAGCTGGGAACAAAATTAGAGTCGTAAATATTTTTACATTTTTTACACTTTAATTTTTTTAACCGATTTCGAGGAGAGCATAGTCTTCTCAAGAATTGCAGAAAACAAGATGCGTATCCTATCTAGTAGAGAATAAAAAAAGTAGTCAATGAGATCATTTTTAATAAATCATATGAGCTGTGAAATCATATGAGTTTTGAGAAAATCGTAAAAAAGTGAAAAAACAACAACTTTCGATTGACCAATTTTGATGAAAATGTTCATGTTAGGTCCCCTGATGGTACCTAACTTAAGTACCAAGTTTCACCTTCATACAATATTCTATTCTTGAGATATTTTGTTCCCACACAAAAACTAATTGCTAAAAACCTGTTTTTTGGGTTCATGGAACCTGAAAACAATACTTTCCTTTTCTATATATTTATATAGAGCAAAAGAAAGTAAAAAAGATGAAATGCACATGAATATATGTGAGGCGGCCCAGGAAACCATGCCACATGTCGCGCGCCATTTCACAATACGGCGCAAAACAGTTGTTTAGGTCAAAAATACCAATTTTTCGATTTTGACGCTATCTGTTAGCTTAAAGTTTAAACTATTAACTAAACTAACACTTCTGGTGGTAATAAAAAGAATTAATAGAGAAATATGTGATTTATAAAAGCCTTGCACAGCTGACAAATCATGCCTCATGTCGCCAATGTTAATTTTCCATAATGACATCAGGCATGGTTTATACTTTTAATGTTTACAGATTAGTTGACAGTTCTAAACACTTTTTTATATTTTTGTAAATCTTTCAATTATTTATTAATTTAATAAGAGCTTATTTCGTAACTTTTTACGAGAATTGTTAATAAATATGTAAAACTTCTTTGTAACAGTAGCAGTGGGCATGTTATTCGCCAGTTGACTTGTTTACTATTTGTTTATGGATGCTATTCGTTTACGCGTAAAATTATTATTGCTATTATGGCTAAGAATAAACATAAACATTGTATTTTTATTATTAATAATGTGATTCTATTATTCTTTTATTGTTCCTAGTTTATAATATAGTAGTTAGATTAGGGCTACTCTTGTATTCCTTTCTAGCTAGTACACATCAACTTCAATTACCCTACGAAGGTGCAGAATGTTGTTGATTTTTTGTACCTTTTTTTTAATATTTAAGTTAAGTGAAATATTTTTATTGTAGAAGTATAGTTTATTTGGTAATTCGACAGTCTAGTTCTCTGCAGGATAAATTTTATTGTAATGGTACTGTAAATAAAGTAGGCTATAATTTGACAGTCATTTGGACCAAACCGTATTTTTTTAATGTTAAGTAATTAAGCTAGATTATCTTAGAAAACTATCATAATTATAACTTCTTATACAAAATAAATAATAGTTATTTCATAATAGAAAAGCAAAGTATTTCATTCAATTATATTTCAAGTGATGCTTTTCTTTGACTTTTAAAGATCTTCTCAAACTTTACAGGCTGTTTTCCGAAAATTAGTATAAACTAAAACCATACATTCAAAAAATCATAAAAAAATTATTTTCAGCCTAGAAGGCTATATTTTTTTTAAAAAATGTTCAGAATTAAATTTTCTTTTAGATGAGGCAATAAAACAAAAATGCATTTTTGAGACATGTGGCATGATTTCCTGGGCCGCCTCACATATGTAAATTTTCAATTATGAGTGAAAACTAACCAATTTTTAATAACTAATAAAAAAAAATATGGTGTGAAACTCGCACGACTTTCTCTGGCCAATGCAAATAATTACCAATATAACCTAATATCAGTAATAAAACATTAGAAATAAACGAAAAAAACAAACCTCAAAAAATATAACCTTATTTTAATCAAGAGTGAAAGACACAAAATGAAAATCAACCACAATTTAATTTGGCTTAAAAATATGGAACATCACTCTTTCACGCTCCGCAGAGAAAAAATGCTCAAAATAAAAGTTTTAGATCTTTATATTTCCTATAAATTTGATTATATACACTTTTGGTCGTAAAATGCATACTAAGGCTGAAATCTTAAACAAATCGATTCTGTTACACATTTTCGTGAAAGAACAGAAAAATTGCTATAATTACCGCTGAACTAATGTTATACAAAATAATATTTGAAATAAAAGTTGTAGGTTTTTAAATTATCTGCAAATTTTATTATATTCATTTTTGCGCTAAAACGCATATTAAAGCCGCAATCTTAAAAAATAATATTTTTACAAGAAAACAGCCATGTTTTGGACTTGTCTGAAAAAGTTTAAATGTATATAAAATTTTAGTGAAAAGTATTCCATATTGTAAAATGTAAATACCTTTGTACACAGTAATTTTCTCTTTTAACACATGAAAATAATTGATATAATGAGAGGTACTCAGGGTAATGAGGCCTCGACTTGTGATTTGTAAATTCAAAAGATTTGTTTATAGTTTATTTTTAAACTGATTGCAGCAAATAATGTTATTTAAAAAGAAAATAAAAATATTTTAAGCAAAAACATCAGAACATCCAAAATTATAACAAGAAAAAGAAATGATTACGACATAGCTAATTAAAACAAAAATTATTTCAACGAAAAGCCATTTAGAAAATACATCAACACATAGTCAATAACTTTAGAAAGTAGTTTTATCTGTAATTATTAAAAATAAAATGCTAAAAAATCACTTAATCGATGAAACATTTTACAGAATAAAAAAAAGTTCCTTTTTATATAATCTGATTCAGAGAGCAGGACAGCATTTACAAGAATTGGGACCTTCAGTGTAAGTATAACTAAAGGAAAAACTTCAAGACTTCAGTCACTTCAAGATTAACGCAATGAACGAATTCAAACTATACTAGTAGCATGCACTCATACAGGCTTATAGGTAGAGTGGATGCCAAATAAGCTTGCCGGTTTAGCTACAAGAACAGTTCAAATTCAGTCGGTAGGTTTCATGTCATTTTATCGAAAACCAAGAAAATAAATCATTAAATTGTACCAATTAATCTCCTTGACTACCAACTGACTATCTAAGGTATCTGGTCAATAAATATCCGAAAAACCAGAATAAAAAAACAACCTTAATTTGTTTTTATTTTTTAGGACAAAATAGCAACAACCGATAAAAAATCTGAACATTGAGAGCTACATTTTACGAAAGCTTGACCAGAACCAGTCCACTTAGAGTTGAGACCAAACTCGACCAAAAAAAAGTCCTTATCTTACAACATATATACATCTCCCATGACAAGTACGTAACAACTAATTTCTTTAAAAATAAGCATTTCTACAATGATACACCCTCTGTCAAAAAAAACAACCAGTTAAAAACCTGTACAAATTATTTAGTACTATGTATTGTATCTATTCCCGGAATTGACGAACAAACAATTCTTTCTTCAATCAGTAAAATTATTAGTGTAAAATCTATGAAATTGGATATAAAATGAATTTCACAAATCACAATTATTTCCCCAAAATTTAAAAATTATGTTACTTAGGAAGTTCTCAGCTTTCCAACGAAGAAAACAAATGGAATCGAAAAGGTAGTTTCTGAAATTACTTTATAAGTACAAACCAATAAACTAACGTTACTTCTTTAGAATATTAGTGTAGGAATAAGTATTAATATTTAACCCATTGGATCCCAGGAAATTTTTAGAGGTACTTGCCAGAAATCCCAGCCATAATTCGGAAGAATTGCAGCGTTTTGCATAAAATTCTGTATTTCTGTTATTTATTGATTGATTTTTATAAATTTTTTGTGTTTTGTTTCTAAAAAACTAGTCTAACACATAGGTTTTACTAAAATTGTATATTCACACATTAAAAAAAATGATTACAATAAATTTTACTCGCCAAAAAACAATTGTAGGACTATTTCATTACTTTTTTTCTAATACTACACTTTAAAATAAACAAACACACCAAATTTCATAGCAATATGTTCATTAAAAAAAAAGATAGATGATATGAATTTAAATATAAAATAAAGTTTTTTTTCATTTTTGTAATAAAAACAGAATTACTAAAAGGTAAGAATGTATATGATATTATAATACGTGTTACAGTTTCTAATATTTACTATATATATAATATAAACTTACTAGTAAATATAAATATTTACCAGATAGGTTATTTGTTTAACAGAAACACAACAACACTGGTGTATTACTTATTACACATGTGTGTAAACAAATATCACGAGTTTCTAAAACCCACTAAATAATCATCGTCATATTAAATACACATGCAGTTAAAAGAGCTGGCGATTACATATTTCAAAAGAACAGTTCTTAAGTATATTTATTATAAAAACCAATACTTATGTTTAAATAGTGTTGTTAAATTAAGAAATCATAAACATCCGTATATCCGGACATTGGGATTTTTAGCAAATACCCGCGACGTACATAAATACGGACGTTGGGATCCAAAGGGTTAAGCTAGCTCTAACATTCCCTGTAGGAGTCACTTGAATGTAATTCACAAAGAAAATATTCTGGAAGGATCTACTTACAGAGATCTAATATCTAAAGAATACATTCCCATTATAACAGATACAAATAACGTGAAAAACGACCTCTACAAACCTATAAGCACATTCACAACTTCTAAATCTTAAAAATTCTCAAAACAAAAATTCACAACATTAAATAAGACATAATTTATACAGATCAAACTATTAAAATATAACCACTAAAAATCGATGATACGCACAAAAACAATCACACCAAATTTTACACAACTACAATAAAAACAAAACAACTCATGCAAAATCCAGTGATAAACAACGGCGAAAAATAACTTAAACTCAAAATTCACAGAAGACCACGTGTATAAATACAAATCACAACTTAAAACAAACTAGAGAAACAATCTACAATAAAACAAACCGAAAATCAAAAATACAATTGAAAAAGCCTTAAAATCCCATTTAAAAAAATCAAAAATTGCATAGCTAATAACCACGAATTGAATGTATTAAATTTTACACAACTACAATAAGAACAAAACAACTCATGCAAAATCCAATGATAAACAACGGCGAAAAATAACTTAAACTCAAAATTCACAGAAGACCACGTTTATAAATACAAATCACAACTTAAAACAAACTAGAGAAAAATCTATGATAAAACAAACCGAAAATCAAAAATAAAATTGAAAAAACCTTAAAATCCCATAAAAAAAAATCAAAAAATTGCATATCTAATAACCACGAATTGAATGTATTAAATTTTACACAACTACAATAAGAACAAAACAACTCATGCAAAATCCAGTAATAAACAACGGCGATAAAAAACTTTGTAACTCAAAATTCACAGAAGATCACGTGTATAAACACAAATCAAAACTTAAAACAAACTAGAGAAAAATCTACGATAAAACAAACCGAAAATCAAAAATAAAATTGAAAAAACCTTAAAATCCCATAAAAAAAATCAAAAATTGCATAGCTAATAACCACGAATTGAATGTATTAATTAAATTATTAAAACTCAGCCGGCGAATTCCCTAAAGATTTCCCAAAACATTTTACTATTCTCTAAACAAAACAGTAATAAAAATAAACCATATTTTTAATAGTGTACTGTTCTTAAATTACTCACCTGTCCTCACGACTCCTTTCCCGGTACTCTCTCTCACGTTCCCGGTCCCTACTCCGTGACCTCTCCCGTGCATATGCTTCCGCGTAGTATCTACAGAAAAATGTATTTATATAACGTTATAATTACATTTCCATAAATAAAAAAAAAAATCACAACACATATTTACTATATATGTAATTGCGTGCAAATCTCTTACATAAAAGCATTAATATTTGCTCCCACATTTATACAATCAATTTTAAGAAAAATCCTTTTCAATTTGTAAACCAGTTGGAATAAGCATCCGAAGAAATTCATACAAATGTCAAACAAATTGAAAACCGAGACGGAAGACCCATAACACAACACCAATAGACTTAAAATTTCTATTGATCGCAAGAAAAAAGAAAATTACTTTTGAATTCCATTTAGACTAATAAATTACTCAAAGAAAGAATTGTCAAAAAAATATTTACTATACAAACAAAATTTTCGAAGAGTGAAGAAAAAAATATTCATAAATCCAACCAACTTAAGAATATAATTACAAATACAACCATGTAATACAATATTAACCTGAAATTTTAAGAAAATTCTGTTGAAATTCAGCACGTGTTAAAAATTTGATTCTGAACGTCCCTTAATTAAGGGACTTCAGGTATAAATACCGATATCAATTTGATGCTTTTTAAGGTCATCCGACTTCGAAGGTTGTCAAAGTTATGTATGCTTAGCTTTAGTGCAGGCAAGATAAATACACATGACAGGTGCGGAATATATTAGGGTGGTGCTTCTGAGACAGGAAGGGAGACATATGCACGCACTACAACATGCACTGCTCGTAGTAGAACTACAGCTCAAAGGATGCAATCTCGTAGCCAAAAAATCTAGCCTTTCTTTACCACTTTCAGGACGGCACCCGTATAAGATACGGGCACGCCATTTTGATCGGCTGGACAGCACACGTATACGATACGGGGGCCTATTTCACTTGGTTTTATATCCATTAGCTCCTATCTTATACGATTGCCATCTATCTATGCTCACATAATTTAGTTCATTCTGAATCTAATAGAGTACACTCATAGTCCTAATGTTGTCAGATTATCGAATATATCGACTTTTACACCATCGATGTCATAGATGTTATAGAGCATGAGCAAATGATCTGCCGGTACTTCTGCGCGTTGTTGTTAATTATTAGTTCGTTATTATAATACTTGGTTTTTTCTTAAATTTTACTTAAGAAATAAGTAAATTGGTTATTAGAAATAGGTAATTAGTTTGTAAGAATTCAAATTATATAATTAATTTTATTACTTTTATATATTATCATTAAACGGTAAAAAAAATTTTAAATTCAAGAAAACACACCTCTCTTCAGTCAAACATCTTTATCAATTTACCGTAAGTAATTCTAATCTTAAAATGAAAAGTAATCTACTAATTATGATCTTTTATTTAATCTTTACTTTTTAAATTTATGACCAATGGTCGATTTGATACAATTTTTTAAAAATTCTCGAAAAATGACAGTTCACGGGCAAAACTACAAAAAAATATCAAACTATACAAATACAATTAAATACCAATAAAAATTAATTTAATCTAAAAGATCAATTCTAACCCTTTCATTTGCATCTTCCCATTCTTCCACGCTTGATCCTGAATCTTCATCACTGTCATCGCTATTATGCGTAATTATGAACCTTTCTTATTGCATATCTACAGACCTGTCAGCATCGTAATACAAATTTCCACCTTTCGTTCCATTATCTCTAATTTTTTTTTTTCTTCGATTAATACGCTCCTTAAAATGTGAACTGATATTCTATCATATTCTGATATTCTATATAGTTTATTAGTACCGCATACCTGAATTTCCCTACGTTGAACCTCATAATTTTCGTTGGATATATTTTTAAATACATTCATAATAATTCTATTACTTTGGCTTCTCAGCGTCATTCCTGTGCTTAGTATGCGTGTTGATTTATTACAAAATTAAAGTTTAAGTAGTATTGAAAAATACTGTTTAAAGAAATATTGAAAAATACTATTTAATAGAATCGCAAAACTGAGATCTTACCACTGGAAAGTACACTAAGCAACTAACCGTTCAGTAACGTGCTCGCCTCTCATCACGCGGTCTTGGGGGTTCGAATCCCATTCAGGCACGGCATTTTTTCATACGTTACAAAGAATCATTTCATCATTCACCATCTGCATTAGCAGCAATTGCAGAACAGTCGGACGTTAAACCAAAAAAAAAAAAAAAAAAAAAAAAACTAACCGTTCTTCAGAAGAGTGTTATCAAACCCCACCCATGCCGCTTAACGGTCCCATACCCTCCCACTCGTTCCTAAAATCCCACGACACGTTCTCAAAAGCACGCCAAATGAACGACTGCGCATCAACGAAGCCCCCATACATAACTTTGTTCTATTCTAAAAACATTTAAGAACTTTTACCAGAAAGCAAACATAATGGCTACGACAAGACGACTAAAAGTCTCGGATGTTGAGACCAAAAACAAATTTAATGGCTATTACCAAAACGAGTATAATGACTGGCATTTAGTAGGTCACCTACACATTTTACCTGGTAAAATAAAATGAAACCTTTCAATAGTTCAGTTTGGACAGTTTTTACAGTACATGTGGGGGGGGGGAAACCCCTCTGACATCGATGTAAAATTCTTTCAAGAAATGTATACCAAACATAAGACAGAAGCTAAGATGACCACCACAGCCATTAACAAATTAGCTTTTTGTCACATGATAAATACAGTAAGACCTCGACTTACGCGAATTCACGTTAGCGCGATATTATTGAACATAATTTATATTAGCCCTATATTGTCCACAGTAGTTTTTGTATCATACGGATGTTTACATTTATGACCACTGTTTTGCTAATTCCTCTCGAAACCGGTATAGTAATTGCTCTCCCTATTTTAACACTGGAATTTTAATTTATCTTGGTTTGCTTTTGTTCTAAACATTAGTACTATTTAGTGCGTTAAAACTATAGATCGTGTAAGGTTGCGTAGATTTAATCGTGATTTTAATTGTGCTACAATTTGTAAGGTCTTCTGTTTTTTTTTTTTTTGTTACTTTGCATACAGTATGAGTTCGAATAAAGGTTATAAGAATAGAGAGAGATTACTTTAAAGGAAAACGTTAGATGTCGTTAAAATTTACAAAAGGGGTGAAAAAACGAAGAACATATTTTCTTTTTTTTCGTCAAGACTGTTTCGCAATAACTGCTAATTCAGACTGTAAAAACATAAAAGGAACGGACTGAATTAGTGAATAAACACTACAGACAATTATCAAATTTGAATGGTACGGACAATTAGCTAATGTTTTAAGAAATAAACCGAACAATCCAAGTTATGCAAATTTCACGTTATGCAATGATTTTGTGGAACGCACCCCTTGCAAAAGTCGAGGTCTTACTGTACTTCACAAACGACATTTCATTGAATTATATTTGAAGTGATTATGAATAATGTAAAATTTTTATAAGACGGTAATTTTAAAGAAAAGTTTTAGAGTGATTAAATTAACAAAAAAATGAATTGTGACGAGAGTGAAAAATCGATTGCGAAATATAATTTCTTTATATTCTGTCGAAGTATAGGCATATTTTGTAGATAATCACAAAAAATGTTAGCACTCGCATTAAGTTTTGTAGTCGCGTTAAATTCAGGGTAATATAAAAACTTATACAATCGTAATAAAGAAACAAATGCAACCGAATAAAATAATATGAATTTCTGTCCTAAAAAGAGCACTTTTAAAGCCATGATATTGAAAAAGGAAAGATTTCTACGAAAATATAAGGCTTTGTCATTAATATATACACCTATTTCATCATATTACAGAAAGATCCCATTTTTAAGAAAATTCAATTTTTTTCAGTTCATTATCGAAGTTAACCATTTATAATTTAAGGTATTATATGAACTGACGACAGAATTAAAGATTTACACAAATTAGCTTAAACAGTAATCTCTAAACAAAAAATTTCAAAATCTGTTTTAATTTTTATATGACATTCTGATGATCTAGAATGCTAAAATTTTATTTAGGAATGTAAAACATAACTGAAGTCAACTAGATCTATACATGGTAGATTAATGCTGTTGCTGAAATTAAGTCTTAAATTAAACCACTTACTTTAAAAAATCCTGCAATACAAAATATTGTTCCTACACACAAAAAAAACCAAAAATAACTTGGATAAACTTATACGAAGGTATTACATTTATCAAGAGACTTTAAATATGTTTATATGTTTTTTTATAGATCATGAGATAAACATGTGCATGTTATGAACAAACAACCATAACCTACAAAAGAAACCACGAAGTAAATCATTCAAAAATAAATCCTTATAATGCATCCTGCAGCTTGAAATTAATTCTATTTTATATAATAAACTTCACTAACCTTTTTCTAACCCTTCTGCTACGGGAGGCAATCTCAATTGCCCTGGTAGTTAGTTACCAGCTTTAAAAGCCTATAGCAAACATATTTATAAACCAACTTGTTCGGTTCATATATCAAATTACACGCCTTGAATGGCTCTTTAATTTCATAAAAAACACAATGCAATTAATGTATTGATATCAAGGTTGAAACGATGACTGTAAGTTGCCAAGTTACTTTTGAAGTCGTCCTATCTTCAAGACAATGTAAATTACGAAATATTTCATCTATAAGGTTCATAGACTGCCCATGACGGACAGGTGGAGTGTCAAATTATTTACACTCGATCTGTTCGTTGCAGGGCTAAAATAAATAGTTCTGTTTCTTATCACATGGTCAGCCAATTAAATGACTGAATCATTTAAGAACAGAAGAGGTAGAGGTGCAAAAGACACTAATCAGAGTTATCTCCTCTGAAAGTAATGAATTTCATTATACAGCCAGACCCTGTGGTGAATGAAGTGAAGGTGTCGTTTGCAGAGTGGAAAATATGTGCTTTTCAGAGGGCCCGGCATGCTGATAAGCGTACTTTTCCACTCAGTGAGGAAGGCAACGGTAAACCACCTCACTCCTCGTTTTACTTAGTAAAACCTCTACAGGTTCAAACCAGCCTTTTGGCTGATGACCTAAACAACAACAAGGTTCATAGAACTAACTACTAAATCAGAACAATGCATAGAAGCTATAAAATCAGACCTTTTCGTCCTGCATGCAACTGTTGGCATGATATGCGAAAATTCTGACAGTAAACATTATCTTTCTTCATCAAAGCTCCCTTAACCTGTTTCATGGCCTATTACAAACCTTATCCTTTTACCAATACTACATAATTTTGTATATGTATTTGTAACTGTATATGTGTTCAATGGAAGGAATTTGACAATGCAACACTGTTCAAATATCACAGATTCGGTTCCCACTTTGCGCGTTGCACATTTCAAACTGCAATTATTAGGGCTAATGTTACTCTAAATTATATTGTAAAACACGGTTTTATTTACGAAAATGTCTTCTACAAATTATGTTTAGTACAATTTTATGATAAACTTAAATTTTAGCACATTACAGCCAAAAATATTAAGTAACCTACAAATTTTAATGCACGAAAGTGTTTCGCCCACTGCAGCTAGCAAAAAATGCAACAGATTTTTATGTTTTTAAAATAAAAATAACCATACGTGTTGTATAAAATACCTGTAATTTTTTCGTAATTTTCTATCGGTAATGGTCTTAGATAAATGAATTTATTTGGGAGCGTGTTTTGACAATTGAACATTTACTATACAATGAAAAACACACCATATCAGAAGGGTTAAAAAGCTGCCTTTATTTTTAATTTATCACTTACATGTCTCTCGGTGGATCCACCATCATCAGAGTATATTGTTATCGTATTATATTGTTTGAAACTATGTTTTGTAAATCTATAGATGTTACTTCTTCAGTTACCTATATAAAATGTTTTATACAGATGACTGAAGATGTAACAACTTCTACAGATTTAAACAAATTTTAGTTTCAAACGATATAATATCCTCTGATGACTGTGGATCCACCGAAACACGTGTTAAGTGATAAAAAAAGCATAAAAGCAGCTTAAAAAACGTTAGTGAAATTTATTATATAAAATATAATAAATCATTCAAGTAACTTATATAAAGTGCATTCAATTTTGATGTTTATGTAATGCAACTATTAGATTCAAATACAATAGTTCCAAGTTAATAAAGAAAAGTTAAGCCCCGTAAAATTGAGAACATAACACATTATATAAATTACAAAATAAAATGGTTTTATGAAAAAGAACTGAAGATACAACATATTCTGGAAAAAATTCAGTAAATTTAGCTTTGATTTTATCATTTATTCATATATTCACATGGTGGATCCATCGAAACATGTAAGTTGAAAAAATAAAATAACAATAGAGCAGTAATCAAATGTTATTGACAATTAATGTAGCTTTCAAAGTACAAAAATCTGGTGTGAAACACTCACACAACTTTCTCTTGCCAATGCAAATAATTAATAATAAACCTAATATTATTAATAAAATATTAGAAATAAACAAAAACTAACCTCAAAAACATAACCTTATTTTAATCATGAGTGATGACGCAAAATGAAAATCGAACTCAGTTTGGCTTAAAAATACGGAAAATCACGCTTTCACGCTAAACTAGGCTCTGTAGAGAAAAATGCTCTAAACAAAAGTTGTAGATCTTTTAATTTTCTATAACTTTTATTATATACACTTTTGTCGTAAAATGCATACTAAGACCGAAATGTTAAAAAAATCGATTTTTCTCACGTTTTCGTGAGAAAAAAAACAGAAAATCGCAAATTACCGCTAAACTAAGCGTTATACAAAAAAATGTTTGAAACAGAAGTTGTAGGTTTTTAAATTCTCTACAACTTTTATTATATAAGTTTTTGCGCTAAAATTTATATTAAAGCCGTAATCTTAAAAAAACAACGTTTTTACGTGAAAACAGCCTCACCGAGAATTTCAGCAAACATGGCGCCTACCCTATCTTGTAGAGAATAAAAAATTGAGTAAAATAGGCGATTTTAAAAAAAATCGTAGGACCAGTTTTTGAGAAAATCGCAAAAAACTGAAAAATTATACGAATAAACTACTACTTCTGGTTGACCGATTTTGATGAAAATGTTCGTGTCGCGTCCGGTAGTGGTATGTAACTTAAGTTTCAAGTTTCAAGTTCGTACGATGTTCCGTTCTTGAGATATTCTGTTCACACACAGACACACAGACCAATCGCTAAAAACATGTTTTTTGGGTTCAGGGGGTCTGAAAACGTATAGATCCGGTGAAAACTCGATTTCGAAAAATCGACATGAAAACAATACTTTCCTTCCTATATATTCATATAGGCAAGAGAAAGTAAAAAACCTACAAATTTTATTTCAAGCGGTTTTTTCTACATACTAGTTCAGTGTCAATTAGTATTTTCTGTATTTAGCTCATCGAAATCAGTAAAAAAAGATGAGATTTTTTAAAATTACGACTTTAGTATGCATTTTACAACAAAAGTCATCTTCTAATTCTGAATGTTGGTGACCGTCACAGCAAATTTCATTTTGTTTGTTGCACTGCAAAACAACTCTTCTGATCGAAACAACTCTTCAGAGTTTTCTCATACCAAATTAATGGAAAATTAAAAATCTTCAATTTTTTTTACAAAAATTTCCTTCTACAGAGCCAAGTGTAATGCCAATTAATGATTTTCCTAATTTTTAAATTCCTAAGAGGTTGAGAATTTCAACCTCTACTACAGGTTTACTAATGATTAACTTAAGTTATATTTTTCATTATTTACACTGGCAAGAGAACATAATGTGACTGTTTCACACAACCTTTTCATTAGATTTTACACATTTAATTTATAAAGAAATGTGTGTAGTTGATCATGTTAGTAAATTAGTACGTTTATTGTTAACAATATTACTTCTAAATTTAAAATAATAAATGCACTTGTTAAGGTTATCAGCCGAAAGGATGGTTTGAACTTCTAGAGGCTTTACTAAATAAAACGAGGTGGTTGGCGATTGCCTTCCTTAATGAGTTAAAAGTATGCTTATCAGCACCCCAGATCCTCTGAAAAGTATCAACTTTCCATCCTGCAAATGACACCTTCATTTCATTCACCAAAAGGTCTGGTTGTAAAATGAAATTCATTACTCTCAAGAAGATAACTCCCGACTAATGTCTTTTTAGAACTCTTCCTCTTCAGTTTTTAAATAAATACTTCAGTCATATATTGGATGATTGTGTGATAAGAAACGGAACTATCTTTCATACCCTGAAACTAACAGATTGAGTACAAATAATTTAACACTCCACCTGCCTGTTATTTGCACACATCTCTTAATTCCAGGGCTACAAAAAAATAGTTCTGTTTCTTGTCACACTGTCAAGCCAATTAAATGGCTGATAATTTAAGAATAGAAGAGGTAGATGTGTAAAAGAAGACAGCAGTCAGAATAATCTCCTCTGAAAGTAATAAATTTCATTAAACAGTCAGACCCAGTAATGAATGAAGTGAAAGTGTCATTTACAGTGGAAAGATGAAAATTGATGCTTTTCAGATGACCTGGTGCTAATAAGCTTCTTTTTTAACTTAATATGAAAGGTAATGGTAAACCACCTCAAGGGTTTCAAACCAGCCTTTCAGCTGATAACCTTATTGTACTTATGAACAAAATTGATCAACACCTTTTAAGTACTAAATAAATCATTGCTATGTTTATTAACCCGTAACCCTCGCATTGAAGTGAGCGACAGACGCTAGCAACATCTGTAGCATTGAAGCCGCCGTTTGAATTGTTTTTTTTATCCATCTTTTATCCAAAAAATTTGAAATTTTTATGACACGTTCACAAATTGTTGGCCGTTGTTTAAAAAAAAAAACAACCATGCAAATCCGTTTTTTTTTACGCCTTATAAAGCTAACTTACGAAAAACATGTTGCAATTCGTGTACATTTTCAGCTTTGAAGCTAAAATTTCAGGCCTACATATTTTTTTCCTGTTTTTTTTTTAGTTGGCATTATAGAAAAATGTCTAACAAAAAATTTGATGTAACGTACGTGTATTAAACGTAACGTATTAAACAAACTCACCACTATATGCCACGGCTAATAAAAACGAAGTGGGATATGCAGTCAGACTGAAGGAAAGTACAAAATCCCGCGTCTTTCAACTCAGTTCATTGAACCATTCGTACAGATATTACATATATAAAAGCAACATATAAAAGAGCGTGATTTTGTGAACAAATACATATATAACAATCGTAGTATATTTTTGAAGGGTGGCCATAAATCTTATGGAAAGGGGAACGTAAAAATATTACACAGTACAGACATACAGATATTTCGATCTCTCTCTTGTACCCAGTGAGCTATGCTTGACCTTGCAAAGATCACAGTCCTACGTAAAACATTCCCCTCTACAATTCTAGCTTTTAAACGCACTTGTAACTAAATTTTTCCATGACCTATAGTCTTGCACAGGTCCTTTAAGAAATATGTACACAATCAGTTTTACCACAACATTTAGACGTCAATAGAAAATTTCCCACGTATCGTATTTTGTTTCTGAAAAGCATAGCTTGTACCTCGTTTCATTGGCTACATTTAAACTACACATGTTACTAGGGTACGCCTTGAATGACCTCCACAAACTAACAGACTGTTGAATGCTTACACACTTATCAAAGACACATAATTTTACGCGTACCGCTGCAGATGGGTTAACATGTTTTTTATAGCGATAATTTAAAAAAAAACTGTTTGTAAACTGTCACGTTATCAACGATTTGCAAGGAAATACGACACAAACACACACACCGGCGTGCACGATCAAATCCTTAATAATGAATTTCTGCAATGACAGGGAATTATTTAGTCGAGAGATAGAAACGTGTAAATCTAATCGTACAACATGACTGCTTTTAAGTACTTTGAAAACCACAGAATTTTTACAATATCCAACATTGTAATGTAACTGAGAAAAAAAACAATGCAAAAAAACTAAAAACTACATTTCATACCTATTTAAATAAATTATTTTTAATACATTAACATACAGTGGTCACATTATAACGTGGGTGGAGGGAGTCATTCACTGACCTGCGTTATAAACGAAGTCAGGAATATTCATACGAGGTTTGATTGGAAAGTTTTAAGAATGGATTTGCTACGGCTTATTTGTTTGGCGGGTGGGTACACGGAGAGTGGGGAGTGAGTCATTGTCTTGTCCTTGAACGCCCTCCGACAGGAAACTGCATTTCCTTTATTCAGTTCGCTGTGGCAGCTGGTTGAGTCTGGGTCTGTTAGTGCTTGTCGCCGGATTCTGTCAGCGTGAAAATGAACGTAAAAACGAAGCAACGAGTTTGTGTGAAATTTTGTTTCAAAACCAGGAAATCAGCTTCTGAGATTTACGAACTATTAAAAACAGCTTTTGAAGATAATTGTATGAGCCAGTCAAATGTTTTTGTCTGGTTCAAGAGGTTTAAAAATGGCCGCGAATCATTTGAAGATGAACCACAGTCCGGTCGTCCTTCCACCTCAAAAACGAATGAAAATGTTGTGAAAGTTCGCGACTTAGTGCGCTCTAATCGTAGACTTACAATTAGGGAGACGGCTGATGACCTTTAAGTTCCTATGCAGTTCAGTCAATTTTAACAGAAGATCTAAACATGCGTTGAGTGTCCGCAAAATTCATTCCAAAAGTGTTGTCAAGTGACCAGAGACAATACAGACTTGAAGTGTGCCAAGAACTGATTAATCGGACTGAAAATGACCCAGATTTGTTAAATAGGGTAATCACAGGTGACGAAACGTGGGTATATGGATACGATCCTGAAACCAAAGTGCAGTCTTCGCAGTGGAAGACTCCAAGTTCACCATGACCGAAAAAAGCACGGCAAAGTCGGTCGAAGGTGAAGACAATGTTGGTGATTTTTTTCGATTCTACCGGTATTGAGCATCATGAATTTACGCCTGGAAGACAGACAATTAATCAGGAATACTACAAATATGTCCTTTCGCGTTTGCGCGAAAAGGTGCGAAAGAAAAGGCCTGCATTGTGGAAAGACAGGAGTTGGGTTCTACACCATGACAATGCTCCGGCTCATCATGCCTTCTCCATCGTTGAATTTTTGACCAATTTCAACATTCCTGTGCTTCCACAACCGCCATATTCCCCTGATTTGGCCCCTGCGGACTTCTACCTGTTTCCTTAACTGAAATTTTCACTGAAAGGGAAGCGATTTGACTCGATTGAAGACATCCAGGCAAATACGGAGAGCGTTCTTAACACACTCCAGGAAAAAAATTTCCAGGAATGTTTCCAAAAATAGAAACACCGTTGAAGTCGGTGTATTCAGTCGGAGAGGGACTATTTTGAAGGAGATGTATCACAGTAGCATGTAAGTACCACCATTGTACCATTACAAGCCCATTCTTAAAACTTTCCAATCACACCTCGTACATATTACAAAACATACTTTGCACCTATAGGTGGTACAGCAGCCTTTATCATCATATTATAATTAGAAAATCCCAAAATTACATACAGCGTACATCTTAAAATAATGTTAGGCGTAATTTATAAGTACATAGCTAAAGAAAATACTGTACTGCAGTTTATTCAAATCAAATTTAACTTTAATCACATTCTCCCCAGACTGCAAAAACAGTCGATACCATTTTTTTACATTTAACCAATTCATTTAAAATGTCATGCCTCCATCATTTATTTAAAATCATTTGTTAATCTTGCCTCTATTAATTTATGTGTTTGTTTGTATTCTTCAATTTTATTTTTGTTTTTTATTATTACACGGTTCTAATATACTGAAATCTTTGACCATCTCACAGAACCAATGGTTTCTTTTTTGTGCAATTTGATACAACGTAATCATATTTCAGTGCTTTGTGATGCTCATCTCACTTGAAAATTACAACTGCAATGTAAAATTACAAATATAATATTTATTACAATCCATTTAAAGACGAAAAACAAAAATGAGATCAAAATATATAAGACGTTCTATAAATATGCAAATATTTAAATAAATAGAAGGCAAAATATTTTAAATGAACAGGTTAAATTTAAAAATTATGATATAATATTGACTGCAGCAGCGATCTGCAAAAACACGAATGAAGTTTAATTTGAATAATTAAACAATTTTACACAAATGACTACAACTTCTGAATTTTTATTTTTAATAAAATTAAAAAGTTATTTCAATTTTATGTACTCTGATAATGGTGGATCCACCGAAACATGTCAGTAGTAAATAAGATAAATAAAAATATATAAAATAAATAACAAATAATACAACAGCTGGTAAAAGGTCAGTCAGTGATATATTAAATATTTTTACAACGAAACTAATTATAACTACATAAAAATTATCAATATTTGTTTACACCACAGAACCTTTAGATAAAATCTTAAATTAGATAATTTTTTCCATTTAGGCAAATCAGTTCTACGACATAGATCCTTAGGTTTTCATATTTCACAACTACAATGTTTTTCTTTATTAAAAAGGATGAGAGTAGAAATTGGGAAAGTTGATAGCTTCAAGTACCTCAGAGAAATAATACAACCAAAGACCAAGAAAAAGGAAGTAAAGAACAACAGATGAGGAAAATTGACTACTTGTTTAAGTCAGTCATATAAGAAGAAAGTTAAGCCACAAGATCGGACATTATAATACTGCGACCTGAGGGTCGGTACATCAGCGAGTGCCTTAGAATGACCTAGATGACTGGTTTAGAGAAGCAGGGAAATTTTAGAGAACGATCCTCCGCAAGAAAATGGGTCCGAGTTAGATGTAAAATATAGGTTACAAGGTAAAGAAAAACTGTACAAGAAAAACGAACGATTTATTTAAATGATTAGGAAAAGAAGACTAAAACCAAACACCTGTATAGAATGGATGACAACCAGTTGACTGAAAAAAATTTTAAGACACTAAACAACAGACCTAAGGTGTAGGATAACTGGTTTAAAAAATTCAGAAAGGATACTGAAAAAACCGGAATAAACTGAGAAAACATAATGAACCGAACCAAATTCAGATAACTAATTACAAGCTGCAAGGGCTTCGACACGGAGCAAAAGCAGAACACCGGGTAGACAGAAAAGAGGGGAAAAGCCTAATGAGCAAATGGTGAGAATGTGGGTTGCAAAAAGAGCTTCCATAAACATCTAGTCACCTCACGTTGTCTAAAATCGGCCCTATACGAGGAAATACTCTATACGGGATTATTCAAGAAGTACTTCGCAAAACTTCCAGGAAAGGATACAATTGGAATAAATAAATAAGATGCGTTCATCCCGCTACTTAAATTCGTACGATCCCCCACATCAATTTCACTCACTTTCAATTCCGTCCATCTGCTTTTGACGATTGTGTTACAACCAAATACTATACAGGCAGGCATTTTTACGATAGCTTCTGTAACGGATACTAAATGCTACATCATCTGCGAATAAAATTGCGAAAAAATATTTTATGCAAAATCAATGTGGAACAATTTTCTCACGTGGCATCCCAGAAACATGCGCTTCGGCACTCAAAAATTATTCTTTAATATTAGTAAAACAATTAGCCCAACACGTTAACCTATTAACCTAATATACTGGGTGTCCCACGAAGAGGTTGCTATTTTTGAATTAATATGCAGAACGTATCGCACATTCTACAGACTGGAAACTTTACAGTTATAATAAAAAGATATGTAAAAATAGTACCCTCGAGTTTCATTTGCTTATGATTAATCAAAACAAAATGGTGGAATACAAAAATAATATCAAAAATGAACCGTTATCTTGTAAATAAAACCACTTATATTTACGGTGTTTTATCGTATGACATATCCCGTCAGACAATGACTGGAGACAGATACACATCAATTTTAACTAATCACATAATTCTTCATCTTTCTCAGGGGGAGATACAGGACGTTTTTTCCAGCATGATGGAGCTCCTTCACATTATTACTAATGTGACGAAAGCGGTTTTATTAAACCAAAATCTTTCTAACCGTTGGATAGGTTGCGGTAGCGGCCTCATGGACTGGCCTCCAAGATCACCAGACTTGTCTGCTAGCAATTTTTTCCTACGGGGCTTTTCGGAGGTAAAAGTTTATTCTCACACCATTGCAACAGACGATGAATTAATGACGCTGATTGAAGAGGAACTGCTGCTAATACCTCGGCAATTTTTCAAAAACGCTTACGACTCATTTTTGTTTCGTTGCTATCAGTGCATAGCTGTTGATGGACATCAGTTCGAATAAAGGTTAATGAAACAAATTGTGTTCATTAATAATTTATCACTTTCTTATTTCTTTCATTTTATTACTTAAATAACATTGTAACAAATCACCAATTCGAAATGGTTATACAAATAAAATTACTTTCCGCCATTTTGTTTTGTTTCCGATACGTTCGGCATATTAACTAAAAAATAGCAACCTCTTCGTAAGAAACCTGGTACATACTAAAAATTCTAACCTAAAATAATTATAACTTATTTTCAATAAAATTAAATGATATACTACCTGTCTTTTTCTCTTTCCCGTTCCCTCTCCCTTTCTCTGTCCCTATCGCGGTCTCGATCCCGACTTCTTTCTCTATAATCCCGCTCCCTGGAACGAGATCTATCACGGCGTGATCGTCTATGGCTACGTTCTCTATCCCTTGATCTTGAACGTTCTGTCGACAACAGAACAAGCCTTATTATTAAAATCATTCTCATTCCACAACATACACATCATGCATACATACTACGTATCTTCACAAATCACATTACGCAACTCTGCTAAACCTCCAAGTGTATCAAATGCGTATCATTCTGCCTCGATCCCGCCATTCCGTCTTGCTTTCTTTAACTACACCACATGATCATTGCTTTCCTTTCTTCTTCTGCATCTGACTAGCACACTTTCAACAATCTTCACTATAATGCCTTTTACGGTTGATGAGCTCAGCTGTTCTACATGTTTAGACCAATAGGTATGTCCACACTCATTCGACTTTCGATTCAACGTTGAATGCGACATAGCATGTGCTCAGAGGCATGCCACCTTCCCGCACTCATTTGAAGAAATTTATCTCAAAAACAACATAAATATTTTAGAACAATACACTAAATTGAAGCCTGTTCTTTCCTGCATTGAATGGTTTGATTTAGATTGTTTTATTTAAAAATTAATCGGATAACTCAAGCAATTTATGCAAAAAAGTACTCAGTTTTTAGCCGGTGTTCCGTTAATGTGGTTTTTAACCGTTCGTTACTCCGTCCAGGCTTTTCATAAAAATCGGCGTTTAAGTACATTGAAGATTAGAGTATTTTCTATAATATGAATATTTTACAAGTTAAATCTCATCTTCCGTTTTAATATGCCGACCATTTTTTAAAAAAGTGCTTTTTTAGCTCCATGTATGGGTAAGGAAATGATTTTTTGGACTGAACCGTGCATTTTCACAACAATATTATGTCAAGCAAAGCGTTTATTTTATTTAAATAAAAACATTGTTAAATTATTCAAAATGAGCTAAATTATTCAGAATGAGTTGCAGCAGGAAAAACACAGTTGTTTCTAAACGACTATACTCGGAGCGGATACCGCTATAGAGCTCAGTTTCCTTTTAAGACGTTTAGAGGCTAATAGAATTTTCTATTACAACCACATATCTATTTCTAATTACAATTGCAAAATACGATACACAGCACAATACTGCTGTAAAAATACAAAGTTCAGTCCAAAAATCATTTCCTTCTCATTACATGAAGCCAAAATACACTTTAAAAAAAATGGCTGGCATTTTATTATGGAACATGAGACTTCTATTTTAAAATCTTCATATAGAGAAAACTCTGATCTTCAACGTACTTAAACGCCGTTCTTTTATGAAAAGCCTGGACGGAATGGACATTTAAAAACCGTATTAACGGAAAATCGGCTAAAATCTGAGTACTCTCTATGCATAAATTGCTGCATCTCCTACTAGTTTCATGTTAAAATAATATAAGTCAAAACAATCAATGCAGGAAAGAACAGGCTTTAATTTAGTGTAGTGTTCAAAAATATTCGTTTTGTTTTTGAGATAAAGCCCTTCAAACGAGTACGGACACGTGAAATGGCATGCCTCTTAAGCGCATGCGACATCGAACGAGTGTGGACATAGCTAATCAGAAAGTTTGCCAGCATTGCCAGATTGTACAATTGTATCAGCCTGACAAACATTATGCGCACATGCATATAAGAGCCGCAGAAGTTCACTCTTGTCTTGCATCTTGTACTGAACACATCGATTATAGAGCTCTCGTTAACATACAATACTTAATAATATAATCAGCTAGTTGTATGTTCATATACTCGGTTCACCGTAAGAAATATATCTCAAGTAAACAAATAATGATGTCACTGAGCATGCCCATTATTTAAATATGTGTACACACTGATTAAAAAATAACAACAAAATACTTTTAAAAGTATTTTTATATACGAAACTGTTAGGCCTACATCATTATATCATGACTGATGATTTAAGTATTGATCAATAAATGTATAAAAACGTTAGGCCTATAATTTATTTCCATTATTTTTCCTAAATAAATGTGGTTACAAATTATACATATTACCTCTGATCTGTATGACAAAACAAGATAACTTTAAAAGTAAACATTTTTATTTTAATGATTAGTCATCTAATATTAGTTAAGTCACTCGTTATTTCACAATTGAATTTGACGATGACTTATCCAAACCCATAAATCTCTCTTAACATTTATGACAAAGAACTTGTTGTCGTTATATTATACTGCCAGTTCGCTTTTGACATCATACTGTCTCGCATCGTTCTTACATGTATTATAATTTATTTTAAATTAGAAATTTAGTGTTATAGTATTTTTTGGTTTTTTCATTTCTATTTACCGATTAATTCTGCATATGGTTAAAAGCACGTATCAGTTATCATTGTGATGTTTTCGTTAACCCTTTCAATCCCAATTTTTTTAACTATACACAAAAAAAATCTGTTCGTTGTTTCATACAACAATATGAATATGTAAAATTATGTTCAGGCTTCCTAAACAAAATATATTCTCTTACTCAGATTTGAAGCAAAAAAACTAAATATGATTTTAATTTTAAAGTCATCATTTAAGACAAAATATTTTACAAATAAAAATATTGATAAAATGGATAAAATCACTTTTTACAAACAGTCTAAAAAATATACTTGTACTTTTGTACGACAAATTTGAAGAAATGCTACTTTGAACACGAATATTTAAAACTAAAATTAATTTTTAAAAGAAACTAATTAATGGTCGCCTCCATAGCGCAATGGTCAGATGCTACACTGCATCTACATCTGCTAAACATGCTACACTCCAAAGTGGAAGTCTTAAGTTTGATTCCTGGCTAGGGTACAGAAAATTATTACACTTCACACCCAGCGTTCCTAATCCAAAGTAGTTGCTAATAACTAAAATTTTGATGTCTGTTATTTCACTCCAGTGTGACTTCTTCGCCACACTGGGTTAGAAAGGGTTAAAAGTGTTGCATTTTTACTGAATCACCACTTTTATCAGCTGATTCGGTAACTGCTGTTAGTTTACTCGAGATATCTTTCTTATGATGAACTGAGTATAAGTTATAATTGTTATTAAAAGATCGAAAAAATAGCTGACAAAATATATAATAGAGCTACGAGTGCAAATGTTGGTAACGTTGCTGGCAAGTAATTGGCTAGCTATGAAGTGGGTAGGAGGCAAGGCAATGCATACGTTCAGAGCTCATCAGCCCTGAAGAATAATACGAAGCGTATTTTTAAAGTAAGTACCGTTTGAAAATTAAAAAAAAATAAAAGGAAATTTGCAAAAACTAATTTTATTTTCGGAATCTACAAACTTTTATCTATTTTTCTACATAGTTTCCAAGTTTTTGTAAACACTTATCATATCGCACAACTAAATTTTGGAAACCTTCTTCCTGCTGTGATTTGACCTTTGGCTTTGACCTTTATGGGAGAGTGCGTGTGTCTCCAATCCATGCTTTGTTGTTTCGATTCGGGAGTGAAATGCGAAATCCACGTTTCGTCTCCAGTTACGATCCGACTCAGCATATCGTCACCGTTTTCGTCATAACGTGTCAGAAAATTCAAGGAACTGTCGAGTCTTTTGAACTCTCTCGAGCGGCCTCACACTGCCGCTCAGACCCGAGCTGCATTGGACTCTTTTGGCTGGGAAGTTTTGGACCACCCACCCTACAGCCCTGACCTTGCGCCGAGCGACTTTCATCTCTTCCGTCATCTGAAACATCACTTGGGCGGCAGCCGTTATGACGATGACGACGAATTGAAAACGGCCGTGAATTCTTGGTTATCACAGCAGGCGGCAAGTTTTTATGAAGAAGGTTTCCAAAATTTAGTTGTGCGATATGATAAGTGTTTACAAAAACTTGGAAACTATGTAGAAAAATAGATAAAAGTATGTAGATTCCGAAAATAAAATTAGTTTTTGCAAATTTCCTTTTATTTTTTTTTATTTTCAAACGGTACTTACTTTAAAAATACGCCTCGTATAATGTAAAACTTGTTTCAATGGTTTATTCCAAATAAACTATCAAAATTAAAAATTGAATTTCTAACCAGGATTTTTGCTTGGAACATTTTTTGTACTTAAATTCTATTTTTAAAAAATAACAATTTTTACAAATAATTTAAAAATTCTTCATTTACAAACAAATTCTTGTAATGCTTCTTGTCAACCATTTAATTTATAAATTATTATATTATAACTGATTATTTCATACCTCTCTTTTGGTTACTTTTTAGTATTTACTTTCTCTTGCCTATATGAACATGTAGGAAAAAAATATTGTTTTCATATCAATTTTTCGAAATTGAGGTTTAGTAAGATATACACATTTTCAGACCCCCTGAACCCAAAAAAAAACATGTGTTTAGCGTTTCAAGAACAGAACATCGTACGAAGTTGAATCTTGACTTAAGTTAGGACCTACTAGAGGACCCGACACGAATATTTCCATCAAAATTGGTCAACCAGAAGTAGTAGTTTATTTGTGTAATTTTTTATTTTTTTGCAATTTTCTCGAAAACTGCTCCTACATTTTTTTAAAAATCACCTCATTTACTAACTTTGTTATGCTTTACACTACACGATAGGGTAGGCACAATGTCTCCTGAAATTCTTGGCAAGGCTATTTTCTTGTAAAAAAATTGTTTTTTTACGGTTGTGGCTTTAATATGCATTTTAGCGCATAAATATAAATAATAAAATTTGTAAAGAATTTTAAATCCTACAACTTTTATTCCTAACTTTTTACTGTATACACTTAGTTTAATGGTAATTAGTGATTTTCTGGTTTTGTTCATGAAATTCTGTAAAATAATTGATTTTTCTAAGATTTCCACCTTGGTATACATTTAACTACAAAAATGTATATAATGATACTTACAAATTAATTGCAATGACAATGGCAATCAAAAACACAATTGAAAATAATTTAATTATAATGATATTAAATGATATTACCTTATTTAAATTGGAAGTATTAGATCTATTAAAAACACAATTGAGTTTCTCCTATTAAGAAAAAACGACATTAAATGTTATTAATTTCAGTTGTTTCTTTGTTTCACTTATCACTTTTTATGCTTGTTTTTCATATTCTACCTTTATAACACTGATACAATCAAAACATGCCTGCAAAAATAAACAGCTGTTTATTTGTTTACATTCCTGTGTATGCCGTTCATGCCAACGCGGTACAATTCACTACAAGAAAAATATATTTTTCTTTACATGTATATAATCAAATTTATGGGAATTTAAAAAAAATCTACAACTTTTAATTCAAGCATTTTTCTCTACAAAGCCTAGTTTAGCGTCGAAGAGTGATTTTCCGTATTATTAGGCCAAACTGAGGTTGGTTTTCACTCTGCATCATTCACTCACGATTAAAATGAGGATATGTTTTGTTTTTAATTTTAAGTTATGTTGTTCATTATTTGAATTTGCAAGGGAAAGCTGTGTGTATTTCAGATTTGTATTAATGTTAATATAATGTTCCTTTTATGTACCGTATATATAAAAACAAATTCTTATATTTACTTTTTGCTGCTTCTTTCAAGTATTTTCTCTTTGTTTCTTACAAGTACTTTTGCATAGTACACACAGCTTCTTCAGGTAATAACATGTAGCATCTATAATACTTTTCACGATTGATGAGCCCTCCTGTTTCATCATCAGAATGTTTGCCACTTTCTCAGATTGTACGAATGTTTCAGCCTGACAAACGTTATGCATGCACGGATATAAGAGCCGCAGTAGTTAACTTGTGTCTTGCATCTCATACTGAACACATCAATTATAGAGTGGGTTAAAATGAAATACTTTATCACCGAATCTACAATCAGCTGATTGTATAGGTTATAATTGTTGTATGAAAAGACCGAAAAAATGGCTGACAAAATATATAACAGCTACGAGAGCAAACGCTGTAGGGAAGTCATTGGCTAGCTAGGGAGAAAGCGTACATTCAGAGCTCATCAGCCCTGAAAAATAGTATAGACACTGAAGAGTTAACTTAAAAGACTTTGATTCAAACCTTTGAGAAAGAAATAAGAGACGCAGTAGTTAACTCGTGTCTTGCATCTCATACTGAACACATCAATTATAAAGTGCGTTAACATGCAATACTTTATCAGCGAATCTACAATCAGCTGATTGTATGTTCATAAGCTATAATTGTTATATGAAAAGACCGAAAAAACAACTGACGATATATATAACAGAGCTACAAGAGCAAACGTTGTTGGCAAGTCATTGGCTAGCTAGGGAGCAAGCGTACATTCAGAGCTTATCAGCCCTGAAAAATAGTACAGACACTAAAGAATTAACTTAAAAGAGTTCGATTCAAACCTTTGGGAAAGAAAGAGATGTAATCTTCATAAACAGTTTCTAGAAGCTTATGTTATTACCTGAAGAGGCGGTGTGTACCGCAAAAGTACTTGTAAAAAAACAAAATATACGAAGCAATATAAGGTAAATATAAAAAGTTTTTTCTATATACGAGGGGGTACCCAAAAGTAACCAGAACAGCATTGCCGTGGGCGGTGCTTGTGTAGTACGCATTTCTGCTGCACAGACGTGTATAGCGCAACTCATTGCGAGTTCAATATTCATCTGCAGTGATTGTTTTTGCTAGCGCTGTTTGTTCTTGTTTCGTTTTTTATGAAGGCAAGTTTTAGTGAACAACGTGTAGCTGTGAAATTTTGTTTTCTACTCGGTAAAAGTGCTGCTAAAACTGTTTTAATGTTGAAAATACCTTACAAAGATGATGCTATGGGAAAATCTTAAGTCTACGAGTGGTTTTCTCGGTTTTAAAATGGCAACATGTCGATTGATGACAAACCTCGTTCTGGACATCCATCAACTGCCTGAATCGACGAAAATATTTAAAAAAATTGAGAACGTGTGCTCAGACCATTGACTGACAATTTGGAAGTTTTGAGATTATTGCGCAACAGTGTTCGTCAAAAAAGATCTGATTTGTGGCAGACAGGAGACTGGTTCTTCCACCACGACAATGCACCTGTACACATAGCCATCTCGGTGAAAGATTTTTTAACTAAAAATGGCATGGTTCGGCTATCCCACGCACCTTACTACTCGTCTGACCTGGCTTCATGCGACTTTTTCTTATTTCCACGCATGAAAAGGGACATTAAAGGACACTGATTTGACAACATTGAAGCGGTCAACAAAAAAACAAGGGAGAAACTGTCAGCCATTTCTAAAGATGACTACAAAAAAAATGTTTTGAACAGTGGAAGCACCGACGGGATAAATGTATTAGTTGTAATGGAGAATATTTTGAGGGGGATAAAATCGTTTTGTAAAAAAATTGAAAATAAAAAGCTTTTGAAACATAATTCTGGTTTGGGTACCCCTCGTATACATAAAAAAAAGCAATACAGTAATATAAATTAATTTTTATGGTTAAAAACTTACGATTATTTCAGTGGTAACACTTACTTTGCGTATTTAAAAAAATTAAAATTAAATTAAAATTCAGATTGGTCGTTCTGTTCAGTCATCTCAATAAAATTCATTTTATAAATTTTATTTTTATTGATATGACTGGAATAGAACGACCATTTTGAATTTGAATTTTTTTCAATATTCTAAAGAAGGTAATACCACCAAAACAAACGATTGTTAACTATTTAAACATAAATATTAAATACCAATTAAAAGAGAAGTAAGAAATAATCATTTATAATTTAATTTATACACTTAAAAATTGTCTACAAAACCATAATCATAAAATTTAAAAATTAATATTTTAACATAAAAGAACATATAACATTCAAAAATATGTACTCCAAATATATATAATAAAATCAAATTGAATACACCATCCAATTTTTTTTTATAAGTACCAAAAAATTTAGTACTACAAAAAACTTTTTTTTAAAATAATATTAACGAAAAGTTACAACCCAAAAGTGTGTTTTCAGAATACCAAAAATTAGTTACAAAAAACAACAAACACCATTCAAAATGAATATATAGAATGTTCACATTACATAAAAAAAAAAAAAAAAAATAGAAAATGTTTTTAATATTACTCTATCCATCACAATTTTTATTACAAAAGAGTTTGTAAAGACAAAAAAATTTACCTGCGTTTAAAATACCCAAATAATGTGCATACACCAGAATGATCACATACATGCGCTTAAAAAAAGTGCCTTTTGATAAAAATTTATACATAAATACCGTACGATAACTTAACGGACAGAAAATATATAAGCAGAGAACTTACCTCTACGCCCAGAGCCATAACTCTTTGTTTCAACTCCGTGAAGGGTATCCTGTAATGAACTGATAAGTATTTTGCATCTATCATCATTTGCGACTTTTGACTGTTTTATCAATGAAATTGCTGTTACTAAAGTCTCTATAGCACTCGCATATTCTCCTGTAAAACAAAATTTAAAAAAATTAAAAATAACTACAGTAGTAAAAATATTTAATAAATTTTATTAAATTTCTATGCCCAAAACAAGCAGGTAGAGTGTTAAGATTATTTGCACTTATCTGCTAGTTCTAGGGCTACAAAAAATAGTTCTGTTTCTTATCACATCAGTCATTCAATTGTATGACTGAAGCATTTAAGAACAAAAAAATCTGGTGTGAAACACTCACACAACTTTCTCTTGCCAATACAAATAATGACCACTATAACCTAACATTAGTAATAAAACATTAGAAATAAACAAAAAACTAACTTTATTTTAATCATGAGTGAAAGACACACAAGGAAAATAAACTTCAGTTTGGCTTAAAAATACGGATAATCATTCTTTCACGCTTAACTAGGCTCTGTAGAGAAAAATGTTCTAAATAAAAGTTGTAGATCTTCTAATTTCCTATAAAATTGATTTTTACACTTTTGTCGTAAAATGCATACTAAGGGCGAAATCTGAAAAAAATCTATTTTTCACACGTTTTCGTGACAAAAAACAGAAAATCGCTAATTAACGCTAAACTAAGCGTTATACAAAAAAATGTTTGAAATAAAAGTTGTAGGATTTGAAATTCTCTACAACTTTTATTGCATAAATTTTTGCACTAAAATGCATATTAAAGCCGTAATCTTAAAAAAACAACGTTTTTACAAGAAAACAGCCTCGCCAAGAATTTCAGCAAACATGGCGCCTACCCTATCTTGTAGAGAATAAAAAATTGAATAAACCAGGCGATTTTAAAGAAAATCGTAGGACCAGTTTTTTTAAAAAATCGAAAAAAGTGAAAAATTACACGAATAAACTACTACTTCCGGTTGACCGATTTTGATGAAAATGTTCATGTCGAGTCCAGTAGTGGTATGTAACCTAAGTTTTAAGTTTGAAGTTCGTACGATGTTCCGTTCTTGAGATATTCTGTTCACACACACACACACACACACACACACACAGACCAATCGCTAAAAACATGTTTTTTGGGTTCAGGGGGTCTGAATAGGTATAGATCCAATGAAAAATCGATTTCGAAAAATCAACATGAAAACAATACTTTCCTTCCTATATATTCATATAGGCAAGAGAAAGTAAAAAGGTACAGGTTAACTCCTGGGTCAATCCATAAGAAGTGATCCAAAAAAAATATTTTTGGTTGCTTGACTATTTTAAATATTTTTATATATTATTTCCATATGTACTGGAAGTACAAAAATGATTTTATTCAATTTTTATTGCAGCCCACTTTTTTGGCGTCCATTTTTGTTTTGCAGCGCACGCTTATTTCGGGGCTTGCAAAAGTTAACGCAAACTTATTTTTCTTAGAACTGGATAATGCTAGAATACTGCAACAAAGACCATTTTATTCAGAATTTCTTTCTCCTTAATTTTGTATCTCAGCATAAGAAATCTTATTTGTATCCTTATAGGTGAAAATGTTATTTAAGTTTGGCAACGGAATTTATCAAATGCCACTTATGTCACACTTGATTTATTAATTACAATTACATATAAACCTATATTCACTATAGTGAGAATCTTAACTCTGATTAATGTGTCCTTTAATTTTTAAGATTTTTTTGAAAATTAAAAATTTGCAATTTTCGCAAAGTTTGAAGCACAATATCTCTAGTGGGACATGGGATAGAAATTTAATATATTTAGTGTCTACTTGTTTAAGTGGAAACTACAGTAAAAATTTCAACTTTGATATTTTACTATGAAAAAAGTAATGAATTTTCAAAAAAGTGTAAAACACACTGAAATTGCGTTTTAAACGCATTAAAATCAAACTGACTTTTAATTGCACAGGACACAAATTTGAATTTCTATTTCCACAGACATTTCAAAGGAGTTTTTTTAAATAAAAGGAATCCAGAAGTCAACAAAAAAAAGTTTATTATTAGTTTTCATTAACCTATTGATCATAACAAAATTGAGAAAACATTTGATACTTTTTTAATCAGAATGACTGTTAAGAAGCACGCTTATTTCTTCAGACAGATTTTCTGAAATGTTATGTAATGTTCCAGCTGGAGTTGCAAGTTCAAGAGATGATAATTTTCTTAGAATATTTTTGATTTCTGTCCCAACAAACTGAATAATAGCAGGGTGAAGAAAATTTCCTTTCAGTTGTAAACATCGTTTGATAACAGTAGGCACACAGTAAATGGTGAAAACCCAAGAATAAAATTCTCGGTTTCATTCAAATGATATTGATGTATCATATTTCAAGGCTTGATGCAACAGTTATTGATTTATAGTGCACATAATTTAAACCGTATTTTGCAAGATGTATTGCCAATGCCCAAGAAAGGCTTAATGTTTCAGGTTCAAATCAGCTACATACGTCAAGTCTACTCTTTCCTTAATCCAAAATCAAAATAAATATGCTTAACTGATGTACAATAATTATATGTATTCAACCTCGTACATTAAAAAAATCATAAAAATGATTTTATCTATATATACCATGTGTACCAAAAAGAATGACCCGATTTTATATAGATTATTTATTAAGAAGAATGGCTTAACACCAACAAATTACATACTAAATTACTCACAAAAGACATACGTTTATGAAAATCTATCATAAATGTTCAATATGTCCTCCATTGGCTGCACGGACGACATGTAGCCGATAGCTGAATTCATCCCAAACTGAGTGTAAGGTGTCTTCTGTCACTGAAGCTACAGCAGCTGATATTCTATTTTTTAGTTAATCAATGTCATGAGGTAAGGGAGGAATGTAAACAAGTTGTTTAACATATCCCCACAGGAAAAAATCGTATAGTGTTATGTCAGGGGACCTAGGAGGCCAAGAGTGTAAAGCGTGTCATCTTCCATGTCCTGTAGAAAAGCATTGCTAAAGTCCAATCGCTTCACTTTGTCAGTAGCTCGAAGAGCTTGTACCAGTTGTAATCGGTATGGTTTGAGGGCTTTTTTTGAAACTCAAAACCATGCCGATTACATCTGGCGCTGTTTCGGTTACCTAGTGACATTTGTTTTAATATTATTATAGGTTAAAATCGGGTCATTCTTTTTGGTACACATGGTATATAAAAACAAACACATAAATACCTGCAGCTGCATCAGAAACAGCTCTTGCAATAGCCGAACTAGAAACAGTGCGATTACGTCCCATGATTTCTTCAAATTCAACTTCACTTAAGGGTGGAGCAACTTCTGCTCTGTGCTCTGGTGGTGGAGGACCAACATACTGAGGAGGCTAAAAAGAAAAAATATCACCTCGTTAATAACAAAATAACAATTACTGGATTAACTACATTAGGTAACATTAGGCTACATTAGGGATTAACTACATTGGGTAGGATTAACTACATTTAACATCATATAAAATATGATGAACTACATTACGATTCACAGAATTAACTACATTACATAAAATATGTAAAATAAAATCATGTCATATAAAGCCGATTTTCTGTTAATGTTGACCGTAATAAAGTTTCTATCCGGCATAAAGAGTTGAAGCATCTTTTGATAGTCCACGTTGTGAAGGGCTGTGCAAGAGATAAGTAGTGTCTGTTATATAGATGGGTAGAACTGTTGCATTTCTTCAACAAGAAAGCTAGTTATATCTTTAGTTTGGCATCTGTCACATTTATCCTTTCCATCGGTTGTACCCAAGTTCAGCTTCACAACTGTACTGACTTGCGCTTAAAGAGAGAACAGAAACAGAAAAACAAAACAGGGGGTTTTCACCACGGCGATAACATGGTTTCTTGCTGCACTATACTAAATAATAAATTCCTCATAAGTACTTACCTGCCGGCCGCATTGGCGCAGTTGGTAACGTGCTCGCCTCTCATCATGCGGTCTTGGGTTCGAATCCCATTCAGGCACGGCATTTTTTCATACGTTACAAAAAATCATTTCATCATTCACCGTCTGCATTAGCAGTAATTGCAGAACAGTCGGACGTTAAACCAAAAAAAAAAAAAAAAAAAAAATAAGTACTTACCCTTGAGCTAGGTGGTGGTCCATATCCATGTGGTGGACCATGGCCAGGAGGTCCATGAGGAGGCCCAGGTGGAGGTCCAGGCTGTGGAGGATGAGCACTATGTGGTGGCGGCCCACCTTGCTGCTGAAAGAAAGCCGGATTCACGTGAGGTGCAGGAGGGCCTTGTGGTGGAGGTGGACCACCATGTCCTGGAGGAGGAATTCCTTTAACAAAACGGTTCACTTTAATTGAAATTAACAACTGAATATAACAAAAATTAAAATAACAGATTTTAAGGGGGCAAGGTCCTTTCAGAATCAAAACATTTCCCACCGAGTATAACTAATAGTCACACGAATGCCTTTGGTTTTAATAAGGGGGGATTTAAAGGGGGAAAGCATTAGTGCGCATGCATAACTGCTTTAGTATCAGTTCAGCCAACACATCAACATACACTATACCCAAAAATCATACAGAATATCAAGGAAAATTTTTTTTTAACTATACGAATATAACAGTTTTTTATTGTAAACATAAATGTCAGTTTACTGTATCACAGTGCTGAATGAAATGTAATGTAGAAGTTAAAACTAAACAAAAATGCCTTTCCATGTTTTTTAACAAAAGCCTTGAGCAAGCAACTAACAAATGTGATCTTTCCACAATTTGAAAAAGATGGAAATTTAAGACATTGGAAAACCTATCTTCTTCAAAAATTTTGTTGACACCTGGTAAAAAAAGGAAACGGTTTGGTAGATACTATTGAAAATGATAAGTGACGATGACGATGATAGCAATATCAAACAAGGCGATTCATCCTAGAATATTTTATTCTAATAGAATAAAATAACTGCCAATTACAGAAAATCAAACATTTCTAGCCATGTAATTAATCTATAAGTAATATTACAGGTCAACTTTTTTTCTTATAAGGTTTAGGAAGAAAACATTTTCTAGCAATACACCACAGCTTACAAAATGTACGTAGTAACTTCACAGTAGTGAAATGTAGTGTATCACTGTTGAGATTTTTACTTTGCTTCCTAACAGCCATTTAATATTTTGTGTATTTTTCAGGGAAATTTAATTATCATACATTAAATTTTAAAATTTAAATTCAATCTTATTTCATACATTTAATTTTTTTTAAAGCAGTCCTGCACCAAATACTGCTTTTATAACAAATTAAAAGCTGTAACTAACTTAAGCTCCACGTGGTTAATTAAATAGTTCATATTTTTTGCTATAGATTGATAATCAAATTATCCATTTACCATTTTTCTATTTAAGATATTGAAAATTTAAAAATCAACATTTTCCTCTAACGTTTAAACAAATGCAGCATGACACGCATTCACAGAATTTTAATAAATTTTTCTGGTCAAATTACAACAAAAACCAGCAAATCATTACGCAGAAAATTAAATTACAAAAAATACATTTTATATACCTGGTTTAATCCATGGTAGACAGACCCCAACAAACTAAATGTACTAGAACAAGATGATAAGACTAATGTCCTTAATATGATAAGACGTGCACCAATACATCAACGTATCGAAAAACAAATATAATCAATTGAACAGATTTATTGTAAAAACTAATGTTTCTAGTGGATTCTCAGTATAATAAATTTCGTTGATGAAAATTGTATACATGGGGAAACGCATTTAAAACAATGTAAAGTTGACACCCTTGTCATACAGATGCCATTGATTGTTCTAAACAATAACAGAACAGAGCAAAAAAAATACCTATGCGCATGTACCAACAGGAGAAGAGTTCCTCCTGTAACTACCTCTTTGTGATATTTTTTGGAACAGAATCAATGATGATTAACAGCTGGATCGAGAGTAGGGGAATAGCATCAATGCACAGGAGTGGGAGAGGCAAAAATTGTACAAGAACAAGGCACATTCAATAAAGTAATTGAATGCCTATATCATAAACTAACATGCCAGCCAGTACTGTGACACTTGTCTTGAAAGTGTTAATTTTTATAATTTTCTTTTTCTGCTAAAATAAAGGTACCTTGCCCCCTTAAAAACTGCAAACTTATCTTAAATAAAAATACTTACTATTAATAAACTGCAAGCGAACAGATGATTTAAAAATATCTGATTGAAAACCATCAATGCTAATGGCCAGTAAAAAACATACATCAACCAGAAACAAAAAATCAAATGAGAACACGAACATCACTATGTAAAATCCATAATAAAAAAAATTATATTTGAAAGTTTACGTAACCTATATAATGAATGAAAATAAAATTTTGATATTTTAAAAAAATATTCTTTAATAAAAAAAAGTTATTTAAGTACACTGCACTGTAAAATAACAAACCTAACTTTTACATAACATTAACAAATGCAAAAATAATTACAGTACTGTCCTGGGCATCTCATTTGAGTTGTAGCTGTTGTTGGAAACAGACAATATCGGCTTTGTTTATCCCAAACACTCATTGAATACTAGACAGTAGTTACCACTGTACTTTGATGGTTGAGATTCAATTAACCATACATACTCAGGAATGGTTGGCCTGGGTCTGTACAAGCTACACCTCATTTACACATCATCATCTCATTGGGCCATGGGATTGCTTATTGTTCTGAATTGAACAGATTGCGCCACGTACACACTTTTTTTTTGTTTAACGCTTGACGTTCTACAATTACTGCTAATCCAGACGGTGAAGGATAAAATGACTTTTTGTGACATATGAAAATATGCCGCGCCTGAATGGGATTCAAACCCAAGACCGCATGAGTACACACATTAAGGGTAAAAAAAAAAACTATGGAAGAAATCGATCATGATTCGATACAATCAGCTCATGAGATTGGGCTTTCATGGTGAAAAAATTGTAGTACATTAAGACATTTATACTGCTCGAGTGGGTTTTCTTAATTTCCCATTTTTTAACATAAAACAACGAACAACGAGAGAAAATGTCGACATTAAAAAACTTACAACTTTTATTTATATGTCTTATTGTATAACATTTAGTTTAGCAGTAATTAGTGATTTTCTGGGATTTTTTCATTAAAATCTATAAAAAAAAATCCAAATTTTTAAGATTTTAGACTTAGTAAGCATTTTACAACAAATGTCCATGTAATCAAATTTATAGGAAATTATAAAACCAACAACTTTCATTTAAAACATTTTTCTCTACTGAGCATATTTTAGCATGAACGCGTGATTTTCCGTTATTATTAAGCCAAATTGAGATTGGTTTTCATTTTGCATCATTCACCCATGATTAAAAAAAGTAGGTTGTTTCAAGTTTTTTGTTTATTTTAAGTTGTATCAACAGCTTGATCAATTGTGACTACAGCGGGTTAAGAAACTATAACGATGGGTTTTGGCACGTAATAATTTCCAGACCCTTATCGTGAATCAAACCCCGGACCTCCGTTTGGTAGGCTAGCCCGCTAACCAGTACACCATGGAGGGGGGCCATTACTTGGTTTTGCTAAGATCTTTTTATTCTGTTCAACTTGTAACAGTTTAATCTGGAAGTTTGGAAGTTTAATTTTTACAAAACCGGGTCATACACTATCAACAACTTCACAATTCAAATGGGATACCCACTTCAGTAATACCAGCTTAATCCAAAAAAAATAGAATGTGACAATTAGCTAATTTATTGAAAAATAAAACTAATTAATGAAAATTTATAAAATTTTCAGTTTTTGAATTATCAAAAATAAATTATAATAGTTTTTAAGATGACCACATTTCTGTAAAACACTTTTTTTTTTACTCCTGTAATCGAGAATCATATGGAATTGTAAAAAATTATTGTGTATTTAGTTATTTTTAACACATAATACTGTTTTACAAACAAAGTACTCAAGGCGTACGAAAAGAATTTATTAGATAAGACAAACTGATGATAAATAAGACAAAGAATAAATTATGAATCTATTGTAAAAATTGGAACCTAATCATATTTACATCTAAAGAAAAGGGCATATAAAACTTTAATAGCGTTTATAAGAAATACATTTGAAAACCAATTGAATTAAAAACATACTGTAATAATAAAAGGTTAATTAATTAGAATAATTAACAAATGATTCCCACTCAGGCATTTAAGAACAAAAGAATTACTTTTTGTGTATTATCAGTTTATCTCTCATTACGTACTTCAAAATTATTAAGATATCTCTTAAAAAATACTTAAAACATAATATCAACATAAAAGAATAACATAAATTTAACATTTAAAACGCAATTCACTTAAAATTCCTACCCTTGTGCGTTTTAGAGAAACAATTTAGGTAATCTTAACAGCTGCTATTTTATTAAAAACAGATTACCCAGTATCTAATATAATACAAAAATCATAAAACTGATTTTACGCCTATATGACAAAATATAATACCATAGTACGTAAAATGAAAAAAGCCTGTGTTAGGAACCGTGTATCTCACCAAGTAAACATAAAAATTTCTAGCACAGCTAGTTTTTAAGCTTGGTTGTTTTTATTTTATTTGTATAAATTACGAAACACGGAAGTGTATTCGGCATTTTCTAGTGACTTAAAAACAAAACTTTTCACTTAGTCAATGTTTCAAAACATGTACCACGATCAATTTTAAGAGGAAAAATATGGCGTTTTACTGCCCATGACGGACAGGTGGAGTGTCAAATTATTTACACTCAATCTGTTCATTGCAGGGCTAAAATAAATAGTTCTGTTTCTTATCACATGGTCAGCCAATTAAATGACTGAATCATTTAAGAACAGAAGAGGTAGAGGAGCAAAAGACACTAATCAGAGTTAACTCCTCTGAAAGTAATGAATTTCATTATACAGCCAGACCCTGTGGTGAATGAAGTGAAAGTGTCGTTTGCAGAGTGGAAAATATGTGCTTTTCAGAGGGCCCGGCATGCTGATAAGCGTACTTTTCCACTCAGTGAAGAAGGCAATGGTAAACCACCTCACTCCTCGTTTTACGTAGTAAAACCTCTACAGGTTCAAACCAGCCTTTTGGCTGATGACCTAAACAACAACAATGGTGTTTTAGAAAAGTCCTGCATTTTTCTAATTAATTTCAGCTAAAATTCACCATTTTAGTACGAAGGGTAAAGGAATTACAGCGTTTCTAAAACGAAATTGTTACTTTCATTCCTGATGGACCTAACGAGTTAGAACTAACGCTATATTAATAAAAGAATGCAATTACACAACAAAAAAATGTTGTAAATGTAAAGGATTTTTTCAGTTTCATGGGAAATATTAAAAAACGTGTGTTCAGCTGTGTGTTGTAAATGTTTGTTACGCAACAGAGGAACACTGTACTGGTTTTGACTTAAGTAGAAGTACTTACACGAGTCTTTCATGTTTATGTAGTTATATAGCATCTGGCTCATGTTTGACACAAAATAAAATTTACAATGCGACATCACTTTACTGCCCCCACTTACCCACTACGTAGCCCCCACTGCTCGCTTTGAATTAATAAAATCCTTTTAAAAATCTACTTTTTATTTAGAAAATCCGTTAAATTAAAAATAATTATTTGTCGTGGAATTTCATTCCCTATTAATTAAGGAGATACAGCGTTGTTTCCAACTCATTACATCCATCGGGAATTAAAATAATTTTTTTTTAATGCTGTAAAATTCCTTAACCCTTTGTACTAAAAGGGTGAATTTTAGCTAAAATTAATTAGAAAAAATGCAGGAATTTTTTTCTAAAACATCACATTTTTCCTCTTAAAACTGATCGTGCTACATGTTCTAAGTGAGAAATGCGCTAAAAAATGGGCAAATATTTTGTTTTTAAATCGCAAGAAAATACTTAATACACTTCAGTTTTTCATAATTTACACGAATAAAATAACAAAAAACCCATCTTAAAAACAAGCCATATAAGAGATTTTTATGTTTCTCACTAGGAGAAATAAGCAGTTCCAAAGACAGCGTCATCTTTTATTTTACGTATTATAAACTTTGTCATTCATACGACAGACCTTTCACTAGAATTAACTTAATTAACTTTAACTATTTAACACAAATTCAGTCACAATCAACAGTGTTCCAGAAGAAAACTGACTAAAATTTTGTTGTTACATTACACTGAACAGATTTAAAATAAGAACTACTTTTTCTTGCAAACACATAAGAACAAAAAATACAGATATCACATGAATTGATGTCCCATAGCCGAGCGAGTAAGAGGGAGATATGTGGCATAACTATGCATGCACCCAAAGGTCTTTACCATTATAATCCAGATCTGAAAACACTACAATCGTTATCTTGGCCCATGCTAGTGTGTACATTGTTTGTTTGTGTGTGTGTGTGTGTGTGTGTGTGTGTGTGTGTGTGCGTGTGTGTGTGTTATAACAACAAACACATTATAATAGCTGAATAAAGGAAGGTAAGCAAATAATAGAATAAGACTGCTTGTTAGTTTACTGCATGCATAAACGCTTGCTCACAACAATGAGTAAAATTATACAATGTCATTGAAATGGTGCATATGGCTTGTGCGAGTGAGAGCATTATGCTTTCTCATTAACTCACACGGCTTGGGGACTTCATTTCATCTAATTACTGTACAAAGATTGTAAAAAATTCAAGAAAAACTATCAAGTGCATCCATTCATTCCTACACAGTATTCAAAGGGCAAAATCGCTGAAAAAAGTCGCCATGTAAATCTTTTCATACATAAAAAACCATTAATTTTCATCGATATTAAAAACTTACACTTTATCCAAGCTACAGATTAATAATAAATACACCATTAAACAAACTATGTACAAAAAAATTTACACCTTGAAAACAAAAAATAAATCAGTCTTATTTTTACAATTTATACAATATTTAAAATTAAAACCCTAACGAAAAGGCTTTAAAAAAAACAAGCTAATACACCCAGCAATAATCATCTCAAAAGTTTTGTCTGTGTTATTACCTCCCATTTGGTTGGGCGGGGGTGGTCCACGTGGTGGAGGACCTCCTTGTCCTGGAGGTGGACCTTGCATTGGTGGACCTTGTTGATGTGGTGGAAACTGTGGCCCACCTGCAAATAAATATACGTAATGTAAAAACAAAACAAAATAAATTGCTCTATACAGTCATTAAGATGTTACAAAAATAACATGAATATTAAACTTTCAAAAACATATTAACCTTAAGAAATCGGGAATCGACTAGTCGTTCCGGTAATTACTGTCTACCACGGTTTTAACTTGTGTATAACAGTGTCCGAAAAGTCCAAGCACAGCAAAATATTTCACGAACTAGTGATCTTATTCCTCAAAACACAATATAATCTTATGAATGTGAATAAAAACTACTGAAAATCATGTTCGTACATTTTTTCCGCCATCTTGAATGCAACTTTCTTTTAAAATACGAAGGAGGTCATGTGGCACATCATTTCCTTGTACAATTTTGTGAAAAATCTACTAGCGAAAACCGTTTTCAAATATCTCTTACTGTTTTGAAGTTACAGCCCGTCAAACTCGGGAACACAGTGAAAATGGCCTGTCATGGATGTTACCATTATCAATGGCGAGTATTATGCAAACTTATTGCAACGTTTAAGCCAAGAAATCAAGCAAAAATGGCCGCATTTGGCTAAGAAGAAAGTGTTGATTCAGCTCACAAATTTGTTATTGCAATGGCTAAAATTAATGAATTAAGTTTTAATTGCTACCTTATGCACTCTATTTGCCAGATTTAGCCCCTTGAATTATTTTCTGTTCCTAAACTTGAAAAAATGGCTGTGGCCAAAAATTTTCCAACGATGAAGTGACGTCGGCAGTTAATGGCTGTTTTGAGGAGCAAGACAGTTCTTATTACAAAAACGGTATCAAACTTATTTAACATCGCTGGGAAAAATGTAGAGCTGAAAGGAGATTATGTTAAAAAATAAATATATTATTTTCCAAAATTTTTGATTTCTTTGTTGGGACAGGTACTTTTGGGACCACCCTCGTAATGTCCACTATATATACTTAAAATTACTCGCCTTGAAATGCTCTTTCATTTGATGAACAATACAATGCATTTAGTGTACATATAACAGAACTATGAAAAAAACAAAGTGGCGAACCGCTTTGATGGCTTCACCTGTTCCAGACAGCATAATTTTTTAAAAAGTTCTTATTTTAAAATTCAAAATTACACAAATTACCTGGAGGTCTATTCCATTCAGGTCCGCGTGGAGGGGGTCCTCTTTGATCCGGAGGAGGTGGTCCTTGTCCCGGAGGTCCAGGTGGGGGAGGACCTCTAGGAGGTCCTTGCCCAGGTGGTGGTACCTGGAATGGCTAATCAATTAACAAAAATTAAACACAAAATCGAAAGCCAAGCACAAAAACTACACAAGAACGGTACGAGTGTAAATTGCTTGGCAATTAGTTTTTACACAAATGACCTTTACACAATAATAAATAAGACTTCCAAAACCAAAGCCACAAAAATTAATAAATATTCTACTTCCGTAATATCCTACATATTCTGGATTTCAACAATATATTTTTTTTCAAGAATTTAATCTTTACTCAATCACGTAAAACTTCATTCTTTCACATATGTTTCTTCTTCCTTCCGTTAATATTTGTTTCTCACTTTTCCTTCTCATTATTATATTCTTATTTTTCACAAGAATCAATTTCAACCCCAAATAATCAGTTCCTAAATATAAATCTATCAAATTAATCTTTTCTTTTGTCATAGATTAGGCCTTCCAACTTGTTCTGACTTCTTTGCTTATCTTTTTCACAGTCTTCCAACATTTCTTCGACCATTAGGTACCTTAATGCATGTTTCGTCTACCTATCTTCACTCACTTGTATTAAATGAACCTCTTATTTCTCTCTGTATTTGTAGACTGTTTCTAAGAGGGGAGACATTTAAATGGGCCCGGATTTCCTCATTCTTAATGAGATCCATCAAACTACACCCCTGTATTATTTTCAAGAATCGCATTTCCGGCACCTGGATCTAACATTAATCTTTCCTCCCAAATACCCAAGGACTCACTGCCATACAGCAATACTGGAACACCCAGTCTTTAGTAAACTTCAACTGTATAACGCAATGGTAGTGACACAGCGTCCAATAGGGGGAACATCAAGAGGCAGGAGACATTCTACAAAAACAAATTTACACTGTTGTGGGGGTTTTCCTGCAGAGGTTCATCTAGTATGGATTTAAATTAACAGTTTATATATAGAGACGAGATGCATTTCCACTATTGTTTGTGAGATGTCTCCTACACAAATTATAAAAATTGTGAATTAAAAATGGCTTGGGTTGATAAATAGTTTGGGGCGGGGATCAAAATCTGATACTTTTAGCACAAACACCAAAAGATGAACATAAAAAGTAGAAAAAACTGTCTAAACATTACGCCATCTTCCTATTATAAACTGTCTAAAATATTATACTCCGCATGAAATAATACGGGTAAAAAATAAATATTTCGTAGCAGTCTATATACAATAGAGGGAAAATTTCACAAAAATACTGAAAAATATTGCAGCTGTATACAGCGTACCTCGAGCAATGAACAGGACCCCCAGTAATGGAATTTAAATATTAAATTCTCTAGTTTAAACAAAATTTCTCCATTCTTTTATGTCCGAAGAATCTGGCTGTTCAATTGTTTCTGTATCTTTACAAGTCTTTGTTCGCTAGTAACTTTCTTTCTCCAGATTCTAAACAATGGGATCCATCAATTTTTCAAGATGTCACTGTATGCGATAATTACAGTAAGACCTCGACTTAAGCGAATTCACGTTAGCGGGATTTTGTTGAACATTATATTATATTGTGTAAAATAGTTATTCCTATCTATTGGTTGTTTACATTTATAACCACTGTTTTGCTAATTCCTCTCAAAACCGCCACCATAGTTACCCTCCCACTTTTACTCTGGAATTTTATCTTGATTTGCTTTTTTCTAAACATTAGTTCTGTTTAGTGCATTAAAAATATTGGTCTTTCATGGTTGTGTAGATTTAATCGTGCTACAATTTGCAGGTCTTTTATTTTCTTGTTTTTGCTGTTACTTTGCATACAGTACGAGTTCAAATAACAGTTATTAAAAAAGAAAGCGATTATTTTAAAGGAAAAATTGGATATCATTGAAAGTTATAAAAGGGGTAAAAAAAAACATAAAAGGAATGATGGGGTTGAGTGAAACAACACCTACAGACAATTAGCGGATTTGAATGGCACGAACAATTAGCAAATGTTTTAAATCGAACAATCCAAGTTACGCGATGGTTTTGCGGAACGCATCCCTTATGTAAGTCAAGATCTTACTGCACTGTATTGTATCGCACTTTATAGACACCCTATTTAATAGACGCAGTAAAAAAAACAAGCTCAGTAGCACTGAAATAATAATACCACCATAAATTTAGATAAAAAACTTCACAAATAATTCTTTCAACCCACCGGGTTGGTCTAGAGGTAACATCGTCGCCAAAATCAGCTGTTTAACAGCTGATTTTCGGAGACGAAGGTTCCTGGTTCAAATCCTAGTAAAGGTAGTTACTTTTATACGGATTTGAATGCTAGACAGTGGTTACCGGTGTACTTTGATGGTTGGGGTTCAATTAACCATACTCTCTCAGGAATGGTCGACCTGAGTCTGTACAAGACTACACCTCATTTACACGTCATACAACTCATCCTTATCTCATTGGATCATGGGGTTGCTTATTGTTCTGAATTGAACAGATTGCAACGTACACAAATTAGGGGTTACAAAAAAAAACAAATAATAATTCTTTCAAAATATTATTACAGAAACAAAGTGTACACTACAATATATCAATATTCATGATCAATAACATTTTAAGCATAACCAACTTCAAAAATATTTAAATGTTTACAAAATACTTACCATTCCAGGTGGACCAGGAGGTCGTTGCTGCATTCCCTGTGGTGGGGGTGGGCCTTGCGGTCTCATAGGCCCTGTAAAGCATTCTGCTCGATTAACAATAAATAAAAACAAAAATCAATCAACAATTTTTTAAAACACACACACACAATCTTTCTAATCGGATTATTCAGTTCAGAGCACAATAAACCATAATATATTTTTCTATTTTAAACTAAAATAATCTGTTTAAATGAATATCAAAAAGCTGCTGGTTTAGGTTCATAATGGCGTCAATTACTAGGTTGAAAAGAACGAGTGGTTTAAATACCTCATTCAAAAATAAATCTTCATAATGCATCCTGCAGTTTGAAATTATTTCTATTTCATATAATGAATTTATATAATAATTTCACCAACCTTCTTTTTAAACTGCGTCACCTTAATTTTTATTCTTACTTACTTGTGTTTTGGTGGATCCACCATCACCAGAGTAAATAAAAAAAAAAATTGAAACTAAAAAATTTTTTATCTCGTTTATTTAAAATTGACAGAAGATTATACATCTTCAGTCACTTGTATAAAATAATTAATAAAATAATATTGTAATAATTTGTATAAAATAAATAATAATTTTAAGTGATAAAAAATTTTTTTTAGTTTCAATTTGTTTTTATTTACTCTGATGATGGTGGATCCACCGAAACACGTGTAAGTAAGAATAAACATTAAGGTGACGCAGTTTAAAAAGAAGGTTGGTGAATTTATTATATAAATTTAAATACCTGTCACTAGTTTTCAGACCTTCGCTGAAAAATGCGCAGTAAACTAAGACCGCAGTACCAAGGTAAGATTTTACATAATAATGGGTTGTCGGAGAAACTAATACAACAAATTAGTTTGTATTAATTAAACCGCTACTTTACACAACATTGTGTAATAATGCGTGTTAACACTTTTATCAACATGTCAAGCTTGTTGAAAAAACACTTTCAACAGTATAAATAGGTTTTATATCATTTATCATTAAATCTGGCTAAACAGTGTCCCATGAAATTTGAACCATAGGGATATAGCATAGATTTTTATTAGTTCGTTAATATTTTCTTCCCACGAATGCAGACGGTGACAGATGAAATGATTTTTTTGTAACGTATGAAAATATGCCGTGCCTGAATGGGATTCAAACCCAAGACCACATGATGAGAGGCGAGCACGTTACCAACTGCGCCAATGCGGCCGGCACGAATAAATGAAGACTTGTTATAATCAGGAATCATTAGAAAATGTTTAGACCTTTTGAAAAATATCAATTTTGATACATTTTAAAGGCTGTATTTTAGCTTAAATACAGAAATACATAAATTTGTAATAGTTTTCTATTTAAGTACTGTAAATTATATGAACTTGTCATATTGTATGTTTGGAGTAATGGTAACATTCTGGTATGGAGTTGTAAAGATAGGTGGGTCGAATCCAGCTCTGCGGTAAACCTTTTTTATTAAAATAAAATCTGGTGTGAAGCACTCACACAACTTACTCTTGCCAATGCAAATAATTACCAATATAATCTAACATTAGTAATAAAACATTAGAAATAAACAAAATAAACTAACCTCAATAAACATAACCTAATTTTAATCATGAGTGAAACAAGACACAAAATGAAAATCAACCTCAGTTTGGCTTAAAAATACAGAAAATCCCTCTTTCACGCTAAACTAGGCTCTGTAAAGAAAAGTGCTTTAAATAAAAGTTGTAGATCTTTTAATTTCCTATAAATTTGATTATATACACTTTTGTCATAAAATGCATACTAAGGCTGAAATCGAAAAAAAAATTGAATTTTTTTTAACACGTTTTTATGAGAAAACAAAACAAAAAAAAATCGCTAATTACCACTAAACTAATCGTTATACACAAAAATGTTTGAAATAAAAATTGTAGGATTTTAAATTGTCTACAACGTTTATTATGTTCACTTTTGAGCTAAAATGCATATTTAAGCCACAATCTGAAAAAACAATTTTTTTATGCAAAAACAGCCTTCAAGAATTTCAGCAGACATGGCGGTTTTTTTATGCTCTACAAAGTAGGGTAGACCCTACTTTGTAGAGCATAAAAAATTTAGTAAGAGGCAATTTTAAAAGAAATCATAAGAGCCGTTTTAGAGGAAATTGCAAAAAGTGAAAAATTACACGAATTAACTACTACTTCCGGTTGACCAATTTTGATGAAAATATCCATGTCGGGTCCAGTAGTATGTAACTTAAGTTTCAAGTTCGTACGATGTTCCATTCTTAGATACTCTGCGCGCGTGCATGCCCACCCACACACACTAACACGTGCGCGCACGCACAGAGACTAATGGCTAAAAACATGATTTTTGGGTTCAGGGGGTCTGAAAAGTGTAGATCCGGTGAAAACCCGATTTTGAAAAATTTACATGAAAACAATACTTTCCTTCCTATATATTCTTATAGGCAAGAGAAACTAAAAATAATAGAAATATTTTTTTAACTAAATTTACAATACTTCAATAGAAAATGGTTACAGATTCATGTGTTTCTGTATTTTAAGCTAAAATATGGCTAAATTGTATCTAAATTGATATTTTTCAAAAGGTCTTAACATTTTCTAATTATTCCTGATTATATAACAAGTCTTCATTTATATATGGGAAGAAAATATTAACAAAATCAATGCTATTTCTCTATGGGTCAAATTCTGTGGGCCACCTGGTATAATGAAGTTTATTATTTTCAGGGTAGCACCTCAATCGCTTCTGTTCATAAACACTCAAGTTATTTAACTAATTAATCGTAATTAAACAAACATAACTATTTTTTATAGCCCTGGAGCTACCAGACGGATGTAAAAATATTTAAGCAGTCGTAACATGATTATCTGAAGTAATACTTGGTTAAACAAATAAGGCATTCGAAAAATACAGGGATTTTCCTCACAGAACATACAGGAAAATCCAGGCGTACATATTTTATAATACACTAAAACGTTCCCGATTGCTTAATTGATTAATCCATTCTCTGAGATATTGTGAACTGTGTAGAACTGTGTCATGCCTGCAATAAGCAATTTACTAACAACATTGATGTTCCGTATTAAGAAAACAACTGACAATTAGAACAACTACATCTGCAGATAGTTGTTAAAAGTAAGATTCAGGTGACAAAGATGAGGTTCCAACAAAGGATGAAAGAATATACAAAATTAGACAATGAATATACAAAAGAAGAAAAATAAAGAGCCAAATTAAAAATATATAGAAAAAAAACATTATTAATGGTAAATGGAGGCTGCATCTGGCGAGAATACCCTTAAAAGTGAAGAACTATAGACCACATGGATAAAGAGACAATGGAAGGCCACAGAGAAGATGCCAGTAGCTAAATTATTGAAAGTGTAATAAATATCTAAGGACTGAATTAATTAAAATAAATAGCCATTTACTGAAAATAATAAATATATAAAAGTGAGTTTAGAACAAACAGGCAGGAGCTTAATCCTTGATTAACCATTTAATCATTGATTAAACCGCATAAATGATTAATGCCCTAGTCCAGTGAAACATCAGTCACTGTTCTTTGTATATTTCTTACTTATAACGCTATTCACAGAACGATTTCAATTTCTCTCGATTGTGTTTAATGTCAGTCACAGTTGATTTCCTCTTCCACAATCTGATATAATTGAAAGATTTTAAACACCAGATTTAATTTTTTCTACAATTTTAAATTTGTTGATTATTAACTAAACTACCCGTTTCCACTTAGTGCAAACATATACACAAACAAAATCAAGTGTAAACACTGGTAACAAAATTATAAATGTTAATTTATGCCAGAACGATATTCAAATAACCCAAACTCAAACATTAACAAATGAAAAATTAAAATTCTTGGTAGATTACTTAAATGTGCAAACTTTAAATGTATATTACACGTGTGAGAACTGATTACAAAGTTGACATAATGATCTTAGATAACTTACCGTTTTGTCTAGGTCCATTCCAAGAATGCTGATAACCCGGCGGACCTTGATGGTTTGGAGGAGGAGGGCCAGGTGGTCCCATATGAGGACCAGGCATACGAGGGCCACCAGGTCCAGGAGGACCTCCTGGAACACCTGGTGGAGGCATTCGGCCTCTCATCTGAGGTCCCATCATCATTCTTGGTCCCGGCATTGGACCACCTGGAGCATGATTCGGATGTGGAGGCCTCGTGCCTGGATTTGTGTTTGTAGCTGGAGGTGTGGGCCGAGTCTTCGATTGGGATTCAAACTGCCAAACAGATGAAAATTGTAAGATAAATAGAAAATACATTAAACCTAATCTAACAATAAAACAACATCAAAAACTTCACTCAACCTAAATTAATAAGTTGCACAATTAAACCCAAGACAACTGATGCAAACAGAATACTATGTTTATTAAAATAAGATTATTGTTATACGAGGGACCCAAAAAAATCTGGACTGAGAGTGCGTTGCGATTCATAGACGTAGTAGAGAGTTCTCCCACTAGATGGAGTTCATAGAGACCTTTAACAATCAGCAGCCCAGATGGTGTCAATTTGTAAGTTAACATTTGATCGTAGTGTTATGTTTCTCTTAGGCCCGCCATATATTGAACCCAGCATACGCACAGACCATGCAAACCCCATGCCCACAGATGGGTACATGACCGCATACTGAACACAGTCACAACCCAGTCATGGACAACGCTGCCATGATGCTTCTCGGTCTTGAGTCAGAATCCGATGAGGAAAATTGAACAGTACTGACGTTATTGACTAAAAAAACGGAAGTAAACGAAAGTAAATAAATATTTACGTAAAAGGAGTACCCATGGAGAGTTTAAGCTATGTCAAGAAATTCCAGAAAATGTTTTTTGGGAAAGTTTTCTGTTCCTATTTTCCCCCATATCTCGTGTTTCAACTTCGCTCTTAAGTAATCTGGGTGGCTTGTATTGTACAACTCAGGATATCCTTGTATGAGACAATTCAGGTTTTCAATACCCATTTTTCAAAACCAACCCACGGCATACAAAATCTGTACCACAAACGCTCCCACACTAAAGGTCGACTAAAGGTGTTGTACGTGTGCTGAGTCTAATATGCGGCACAGTACAGGAAACCATGCAACACAAAGCCTCCCACGCGTGGTCTGGGTTCAATATGCAGCAAGCCTTACTGATGTTGTAGGTAATGACTCTCCAGAAAATACATATCTATTGTCTATTCACAGAGTCTGAAGACACCCAGTAAGCAAATAGATCACGTGATAGCTGTTGACTGAATGGATAACAAAGGTCATATGCATTCTAACACCAGTCTTCGTTGCATTATCCCTAGCTAATATACAGTGCGAGTTATTTTTAATGACATAGATCATGAAATGTTTTTAAATTTTTAGAAGTAAAGAAAGGAATTATTTTTGCGCAAGTGCAGTTTATTATCCAATAGCCGGGCATCAGTTAGGCAACCAGCTGTACTAATATCATGTGAACAATGCATGTAATTGTTGATGCATGTATAAAAAAATGCATGCATGCATTACTATAAAAAAACGAACCAGTTTTTTTATGTTTAAGTATTTTAATACAGGCAACCAGCTGTACTAATATCATGTGAACAACACATGTATTTGGGGATGATGTACAAAAAAAATGCATGCATGCATAACTATAAAAAACGAACCTGTTTTTTAATGCTTAAGTATTTATATAGTCATTCCACGAGGACTACAACAGACTTCTATCATCATAAATTTTTAAAATCAAACACAATCGAATGACTCACAAGATTACGCATCTTGTGACCGAGGTACTTACGTCTAATGATTAAATTGTAAAATTGAGATGACAAAAATATTTATAGAATTTACTATTTTGTAAACATTGTTACTCTAAAACAGTTAAATCACCAATTAATACGCTAACCAATAAAACAATACATAAAATTTCCTACTAAGAAAAGTCTCTGAAAATGTTCCCGACATAGTTTTTCTTTACTTTATACAAACACTGGAACACGACTCTGACAAACAAAACTTACATGACTTAGAGCATGTTTGCTCGGATAACACGCAACCGGATTCTGTCCATGAAGTTCTTTCTTCGGCAAACGTTCAATACAAATCCTCGTACTTTGTTCTGATCCAAGTGAAACTAGACAAAACCCTTTTGACTGGCCGTTAGCTCTGTTTTCAAAGAATTTCACCTCGATAAAATCGTTGACACCGATGCTTAAAATAGCATCAGTTATATCCTGATCAGTAGTCCACTGGAAAAAAAATCCACGTAAATTATTCACATACTTATAATATGAACAAGTATTTAAAATATTTTCAAATCAGTTTCGTAAAGATACAACATTATCAGTTCACTACAAATATTCATATAAAACAGATTTGTTGAACGGTTTGTTTTTTAAATATTAGATGAAAAGATAAAATTCCTCGTTTTACACAAGCAATTAAAATGCCTATCTACAAACATTCAATTCATTATCTCGTCGTTAAAATCAAGACAACAGAGTAAGATACAAGCTCAAAACTAATACAATGTTATTTTTCTGAATCAATGAACACTTACACACAACACTGATAATTTTAATTACTCATACATTTACCTGAATTAACATGAAAAATAGTAATTGGCATAATCTAATTATTTTAATTTAATTAAAAAACACACAAACTGTACTGAATATTTTTCAGATATAATACAAAACTGAATTAAAGTAACCCAAAAGTATTCTAAAATATCTGGTGTGAAACATTCAAACGTCATCTCCTGACAATGTAAATGCTGAAAAATATAACCTAATTTAAATCATGAGTGAATAACGCAAAATGAAAATTAACCTCTGTGGAACATAAAATACGGAAAATCACTACGTTAAACTTAAGTAATAGGCTCTGTAGACAAAATGCTACAAATAAAAATTGTAGGTTTTTAAATTTTTTATAACTTTTTGTACATAAAATACATGCTAAGGCCACAATCTTGAAAAATCCTGTTTTTAACGAATTTTAATGAGAAAAATGCAAAAAATCACTGATGCATTCTGCAAAAAAAATTCTGAAATAAAAGTTGTAGGTTTTTTTATTTATTCTGTACAACTTTGATAACTAATTCTTTTGCCCTGAACGAGTATTAAACAGCAGATAAAATCTTTCAAAAAAAATCTGTTTTTATCAAAGAGCACAGGCCCAAGAATTTCAAAACACAGTAATTACCTTAATTTGCATAGCAGAAAAAAATATACTATGAGGTGATTTAAAAAAAATATTATAGGGAAATTTTTTAGAAAATTGCACGTATTAGCTGAAGGTATACTGGCATAGAATGAACATTTTTCTACGGCTGAACAATAAAAGAAATACAATTTACCCTAGCTGAACGCAGAAGGAAGAGATTATAAAACTGTATAAATGGACCACATTTTTGTGGCGGCCCGCACCCTGGGACTGTTCAATATACCACATAAATGTGGTGGCCGCACTGAACGTGTTAACAAAGTAAGAGCTCTTGAACACAAACGCTGCCTCGCAGTGGTGCCAATACGCCACATAAATGTGGTGGCCACACTGAACGTGTTAAGAATCATCACATGAATGGGCCGTAACAAAATTATCTACAATAATAGGCCCAATAATAAATCGTTAGTTTTAATAGCCGTTGTTTAATGAAATAATAAACACGTAATGTAATAATACTACAAACGATATACAGGCCTATGTAAATATTGAAATACTTGTACACAACATACTTTCAAATTTATAAACTTAAAACACATAAAATTTTTTCTCTCCTGATATAAAAATTTTCCTTTACTTCACAGTTATAAATCAGAACAAATTATAATAAAAATCTCCATAATTTATAAACAACTATCACTTACCCATGTCAAATTCCCGACATAAATCTGATGCTTCCGTATACCCGGGCCAGAGATATTATTTGGCAAATGATTTGGTGATGCATCGCTGTTGGTAGGAGGACCACCTGGTGGTCCCGAATTGTTCACCCCACTACCAGGTGCTGCGGCGATAACATCATCATACAAATCAACAACTTCACCACTAAATTCCTCCTGAAACAACAAAATAAAAATATAAAGAAAAAATTATTTTATAACCTATCAATGTTAAGAAAGCGTGATCACATAATGCGCAATAGTTCATTTTACGTGTTGTTGGCCTGGCTTATAGTATGATTTGGAGGGGGAGGAGATGTTGGGTCTCCGGTGCGCAGCCCTCCCTCTCTGCATGGAAAAGAAACCAGTCGCTCTGTGCAATCACACTATTTATTTGTGTCGTGATCTACGTTTCGACAGTTTTCATAAACAGCATTTTTCAATACGCTTCGCCGTTTCTAAAACAGTATTTTTCAATACTCTTCACAGATTCTTGAGAAAATTATAACAGAAGCAAATAAACTGGGTGAAAATTTCAGTACGCAGGGAAAATCTCACAAAAGATTGAAAAAGAAAGTTCATAATGATAACTTTCAAAGATGTGCGTTCAGAAATACAGAGTTATTCAATAAGATGGAAACAATTTCAATAAGCTGTATTTCCTGAACTACATGTTATATTTTAATTCTGTAAATTACATTTGAAAGAAAAAGTTTTAAATTTTAATTTACATACATGAAAGTTTATAGATGTTCAATGTGTCCTCCTCCGGCTGCACGTACAACATCTAGACGGTAACTGAACTCATCCCAAACTCTCTGATGCATGTCTTGGGTCACTGAGTTGACTGCAGCTGTGATACGATTCCTTAGTTCATTCAAATTGGTGGGAAGAGGTGTTATGTAAACTGCACTTTTCACGAACCCCCACAAGAAAAAGTCACAGGGTATGAGATCTGGAGACCTCGGTGGCCAAAACTGAAGTGCAGAGTCGTCATTCGCCATGCGACCTATCCATCGTAGACGTATGGATTCATTTAGGAAATGCCGAACATTGCGATGCCAATGGGGTGGATTTCCTCAAATGAATGAAGATTCAGGAGATTAATTTTCCAGCAGGACGGAGCTCCACCCCATTGGCATCGCAATGTTCGGCGTTTCCTAAATGAATCCTTACGTCAACGATGGATAGGTCGCATGGCGAATGACGACTCTGCACTTCAGTTTTGGCCACAGAGGTCTCCAGATCTCACACCCTGTGACTTTTTCTTGTGGGGGTTCGTGAAAAGTGCAGTTTACATAACACCTCTTCCCACCAATTTGAATGAACTAAGGAATGGTATCACAGCTGCAGTCAACTCAGTGACCCAAGACATGCGTCAGAGAGTTTGGGATGAGTTCAGTTACCGTCTAGATGTTGTACGTGCAGCCGGAGGAGGACACATTGAACATCTATAAACTTTCATGTATGTAAATTAAAATTTAAAACTTTCTCTTTCAAATGTAATTTACAGAATTAAAATATAACATGTAGTTCAGGAAATACAGCTTATTGAAATTGTTTCCATCTTATTGAATCACTCTGTATTGAGTACAAGTACTACATATAACATTACAACTATTAAATTAAAAATCTGCCTACCTACTTTCTGGCTACTTTTCCTTTGTTATTAGATAAATAAAATGGGAAAAAAATGCAAATACAAAAAAATGTAAAATACTATAAAAAATAACAAATTGTTTACTTCCGGTAAACAAACAAGACTACTATCAATTTCATAATCATAGACACCCGAGTTTGTACCCTTGCATCTCCAAAACTATGAGTCGAATTTTAACATATTTTACATCAAAATTTAGCTCATTTTATTCTGCGTTGACCTATATTATTCCCATATTTTTAATGTTATTTAAAAATTGCCATATCGAGGTTGGAAGAAAAAATGACCCGGTTTTTTCGCTACCGTAACAAATTTCATGCGTTTAAGAGGCGTGTAACTCGATAACTATTTGACTGAAAAGTTTTAAATTTTAACAAAACATAGACAATTATATTCTTACAGCGTGTACGAAATTCAAAATTCGTAAGTTATTTAAATTTTGATTTATTAACGATATTCTAAACCCTTGCTATCTCGGTAACCGCTCAATCGTTCGGCATGGGCAAACTATTGTTTTATTCAACATAAAACACTTAGTACAGATATGTTAATAATATGAAACATTGATTGGCCAATTTTGTGGTAGAATTTTTTACATTTAGAAAAATACTCGGTAATGTGGGGGGTGGGCGTTGCTATCCATGTGTACATGACATACTGTCGGACTGAACACCTGATAATAGCGCCCCCCCCCCTCGCACGACCCAGTTTATTTTTCTAAATTTTAAAAATTCCACCATAATTGGCCAATCAATATTTCATGTTATTAAAATATCTGTACTAAGTGTTCTATGCTGAATAAAACGAGTTTACCTATGCCGAACGATCAAGTGGTTACAGAGATAGCAAGCGTTCAGAATATTGTTAATAAATCAAAATTTAAATAACGAATTTTAAATTTCGTACGCGCTGTAAGAATATAATTGTCTGTCATGTTAAAATTTAAAACTTTTCAGTCAAATAGTTATTGAGTTACACGCCTCTAAACGCATAAAATTTGTTGCGGTAGCGAAAAAAACCCGGTCTTTTTGGTCTTGCAACCTCGATATGGCAATTTTTAAAAAACACTAAAAATATAGGACTAATATAGGTCAACGCAGAATAAAATGAGCTAAATTTTGATGTATAATATGTTAAAATCTGACTCATAGTTTTGGAGATGCAAGGGTTCAAACTCGGGTATCTATGATTATGAAACCGATAGTAGTCACTTTAATGCAAGCGTGCGTACATGAATGCGATCACTCTGCCGCCCCACTACGGCACCTTCCTACAGCAACCTAACCACACTCTGCGCGTTGACTGCGCTTAATTAACATTGATGGGTAATACAAAGACTTGCAGAAATATACAAAATCAATCATAATAATAAAACAATATAATTTATGGTATTTTTTCTCCATTAAATTAATTGTAGACAAGAGTTTAGTCTTTAATTAAACATAAATAAAATCATTTATTTACTACTGATATTAAGATGAATACCTCACACATAAATATAAATAACATTTCTCTACTTTAATGTATGAACTTCTATTACCAACAGCTAATAATATTGTTTCAAAAATTGTAACCAATCAAAACGATTGAATTTATGCAATATTTAAATACTAATAACTGATAATAATTTTATTTAACATGTTGAGCGCCGTGGACGCATATGTGGTGTCCAGCCGTATCTGATCTGCTGCACCAAGAGCACCACATGTACGTCCCTCACAGTATTATTTTTCTGGTGTACTTAAATCGTTCGTTCTTAAACTGTGCTCTTTGTATTTTAGTGGCGTGTAAATTAAAGTACAGTGAACGTGTATCGGTACGTCGTTTCAGTTTTTTGTTTACCTAAGAGTTTATAATGGCTGATCCAAGAAATCTGTGGCCCATCCTAACAAAACCGGATGAAATTCACAAAGAAAGTATGGTCAGACGACGAATTAAGGGCAATATTAATAGATGATAATAACGATGAAGATTTTGACGGGGATAGTGATTCAGATTATTGTTGGGAGGATGTTGAAGATCACTGACTGAGAAATTTTTAATTTGGATAGTGTAGGTGCTGAAAATGTCAAAGTTCAAGAAAACCGTAAAAAAGAAGATAAATAGGTCTACGAATAAACATCCTCAAACACCAATTGTATGGGCTGACGGTCTGCCGGATCTGAAAAATATTATCTTTTCCGGTGATCCCAGCGTACATGTATATGCACCACATGAGCGTAAGCCGATCGATTTTTTAAATTTATTTCCTGATGATAATTTTATAAACTGATTTTACCAAAAAAATAAATCTTTATGCTGATAATTTGAAACAAACATTTTTATTATATAAACCAAAAATGAGCCCCAAATTACGCATATCATGGCAGGAACTAACAAAAAACGAATTGAAAGTGTTTTTGTAACTAGTTCTTCACATGAGGAAAATTAAATTAAATATTTATAGGGTACTAAGTATTATAATCTATACTCGATTGTAATCTATGCTCTATGCCGGCTGCATTGGCGTAGTTGGTAACGTGCTCGCCTCTCATCATGCGGTCTTGGGTTCGAATCCCATTCAGGCATGGCATATTTTCATACGTTGCAAAAATCATTTCATCCTTCACCATCTGCATTAGCAGTAATTGCAGAACAGTTGGACGTTAAACCAAAGAAAAAAAAATATATATATATATACTCGATTCATCGTAAGAAAGATATGTCGAGTAAACTAACAGCAGTTACCGAATCAGCTAATAACGCTGTGACTCAGAAAAAATACAACACTTCAAATGAAAACATCACACTGATAACTGATACGTGCTCGTAACCATATACAGAATTAAACGATAAATAGAAATGAAAAAGCAAAAAATACTAGACACTAAATTGAAAATAAATTATAATGCTCGTAAGAATGATGCAAAACAATACGATGTCAAAAGCGAACATATAATGATATTAATGATGGTAGCATATAACGATGATATGCTCTTTGTCAAAAATGTGGAGATTTATGAGTTTCGATCAGTCATAATCAAATATAATTGTGAAATAATGAGTGACTGAACTAATATTAGATAACTATTCATTAAAATTAAAATGTTTACTTTTTAAGTTCTCTTGTTTCGTCATACAGATCAGAGGCAATACATACGAGGGGGTACCCAAAAGAAACCGGAATTATTTTTTAAAACTATTTATTTTTAATTTTTTTACAAAAGAACCTTATCCCCTTCAAAATACTCTCCATTACAACTAATACATTTGTCCCACCGGTGCTTCCACTGTTCAAAACATTTTTTGTACTCCTCTTCAGTGATGGCTGCCAGCTCATCCGTCGTTTTTTTCTTGACATCATCAACGTTGTTAAATCGGAGACCTTTCATGCCCCTTTTCATGCGTGGGAACAAGAAAAAATCACACGGAGCCAGATCGGGTGAGTACGGTGCGTGTGGTAGCAAAACCATGCCGTTTTTCGCCAAAAACTGGGTAACCGAGATTGCCGTGTGTGCAGGCGCGTTGTCGTGGTGGAAAAACCAGTCCCCTGTCTGCCACAAATTAGGTCTTTTACGACGAATGCTGTTTCGTAGTCTTCTTAACACTTAAAGATAAAAAGTCAATGGTCTGTCGTCGGTCTGTTCGTACAATTTCTTTCACTTTCACAACATTTTCGTCTGTTCGGGAAGTCGACGGTCGTCCAGAACAAGGTTTGTTCTCAATCGACATGTCGCCATTTTTAAAGCGCAAAAACCACTCGTACACTTGGGTTTTTCCAATAGCGTCGTCTTTGTAAGCTGTGTTCAACATTACAACTGTTTCCGCGGCGTTTTTACCGAGCAAGAAGCAAAATTTCACAGCCGCACGTTGTTCATTAAAACTTGCCACCATGAAAAACGACACGAGCACAAAACAGCACTAGCGAGAACAATCACTGCACGAGAACAGAACAAGCTAGATCAACGAACAAAATGGCATTGAACTGGCAATGAGTAGCGCTACAAGCAGCCTAGTGGCGGGATTTGTACTGCACAAGCTCCGCCCACAGCAGAGCTATTCCGGATACTTTTGGGTACCCCCTCGTATAACTTGTGACCAGATTTATTTATGAAAAAGAATGGAAATAAAGTATAGGCATACCGTTTTTACAAATTTATTGATCAGTACTTAAAATATCAGTCATATGATGTAGGCCTAACAGTTTAATTTATAAAAAATATTTTCACAAGTATTTCATATTTAAATTTTTATGTACACTTTATTTAATGCGCATGCTCAGTGACATCATTATTTGTTTACTTGACACTTCTTTCTTACGATAAACTGAGTACATATAGTTATTAACGTCTCTAATAAATACAAAACAAATAAAACATTTATTGTTTATTAGTCAAACCCTTCCCATCACTTTACTAGGCTAAAATTTTATTAGTAAAAGTACACGTAAGTATAATGTTTATTAATTTTCAAAGCACATCCGGTGTCGTTTCTGCTTACCGTTGTCAAAACTATTATATATTGTAAATACAATTTCTATAAAGAAGAATGTTTCATAAAATGTCGTAAGGTACTAAAATTCCTTTTTATCGGTTTTATCAAGGATCTTTGTAATATAACTTACAGTATTGTCGAATACTAGATTGGTACAATACATTTTGTATTAATACGCAAACAATGGAACAGTAAGAAAACTAAAAATACATGTGCTAGTTGAGCATAAATAACAAACAATGTGGACGCCACAATAACGGATAAATATCATTTTTATACATTATTTTCCCTAATTATAAAAAAAATATATGTTGGGCTTTTAGTCATTTCTAGTTGGCACTCAAAGTGTTAAATAATGTCATTAAACAATTCTATATTATTTAACTGCAAACAAAATTATTAACTAAATTTTACATTGTTGGTATACTTTTATGATTTTAAAATGAATAACATAAATAAACATAACTTTGATATTGGAACTGTGGGTAGAAATGGAATCCATTCACTAAGTTTTCTTGTATACATTATACCTTGAAAGAAATACCTAGATAACCTCTTCATATATACATAAATAATCTACGTCATCCATAAATGGAATACTTCATTGAAACTATATGAATTAAGTGATATCATAACATTTCATTACATGACAAAAAATGATGATTCCTTTCCAAAACACATTTAAATATTTTTTTACATCCAAAAATATTTATTTTCTTACAAATAAAAACAATGTAACAAAAAATATAAAACAAGAATTAAGAATAGTTATGTAATTACAGAATTACTATTCTGGAATACAATAAACTGCAATAAAATAAAATTATGAACCTTGATATACAACATTCACCACCAATATATTTCAGATCCAAACAACTTAGTTCAAATGAGAGGTAAAACCATTAAATGTATTACATTATTTATGTAAATTACAATATCACTTAATGTTTTAAGTTAGCAAGTTCAGATATATACAGTAATTGGATTACATGCAACAAGATACAAAAACATTTATCACCTTTCAATGAAAATACAGTACCAAAAATGTTCTTTTGACAAACCATAAACAATGCAATAATAATTTTAAAAATAGGACAATGAGTTTTTATTTTTATTGTACCATATTCTTAAACTTTAGTCTTACAACTATTAATATTTAAATTCGTATTTATACGTTCTGATTTTGTGTACGAAATGACGCTGTAACAGAATATTTACATTCATATTTATGTTGACAAACTCAAACCCCGTTCAGTGCTACTCAGGAGTACATTTTTAATTAGGAAACTATTTTGGATGAGACAACACGCGAATACCCGAATAATAAAACAGCATAAGTAATTAGAACCGTACATAAATGAAATCTACTCTATAATGAAAGCAATCGTACTCTAGCAAACCAACCAACCCCAAGGTAGTGGTAAAATTTGGTGTAAACAAGATTTTTATCAGGCCAGATACATGAATTATTTTGTGTATGGATAATATTAAAACTTAAATTACAAATTTATGGCTAATTATGAGACTCGTAAATTACTTATATCAATAATAATCTAAAGAAATACAATAACGCAAACTAAGTTCTGGAGCCCGGCAGCAGGCTAAGAATTTTTATGTCTAATCAGCGTAAACACGATTGTAACTACAGAAATTTTATAAACTACAATTAATATACCAAAAACCAATAATATTCATCAAATATAATCAACTAAAACACTTACCTGACCAAAATCAGGTTCTAAATCGTCGGCGTATAAATCTATATCAACGCCGTCCGCCATTTTGATAGCGTCAAATTCTGCCTTCTGCGGTCGAGTAAAAGGAAAGCAACATACAGGATACGGCCAAAGAGTATAAAATTACCTATTGTGTTTTGTAAAATATTATGCGGAATTATCAATGTTATAATATTATTATTCTCCAGTTTAACTGTGTACTTTAAAAAAAATTTAATAAAAAAGTATTAAAATACTTTTCCCAAAATTACTAAGATATAATAGTTTAAAAGCTTAGTTGTAGGAAATAACAATGTCAACTCAACAGCAATTTTGATATCTACGCCAGCGAAATCACAATTATTGGCGGGTTTCTTGGACTTTGCTAATCGCATAAGCAAGTTCTAATGTAATTATATTAACTGCTTTGATCACAATATTAGAATTTACAATGGTTCCACAACATTCCAGACAACTAGCCGTTAGTCTGGAATATAATTAAAAAGAATATTAAATGTAATGTCTGAAAACTAACTGATTGATTTCAATTGAAGAACACAATACACATAAAGTCAAGTTGCTATTGGCAAATTAATCTGCAAAAGCTTAAAAGTTGCATGTTAACTGGGATTCATATTAATTGAGACATGTAATCTGAATAAATAAAGTATCAAGTAAACCGAAAATAAGATTGAGTGCTTATTAATTCCTTTAAATACATGTACTACTATGCCACAGTGAAGCCCTTTTCAAACAAAAAATATAATTACACTTTACTGATTACCTATTTTTTTTTTTACTTTCTCTCCCTGTACATAAGTACTTAGAGAAGGAAAGTATTGTTTTCATGTAAATTTTTTGAAATCAAGATTTCACTAATTGGTCCGTCAGTCTGTATGTGTGAACAAATTATTTCCAGAACAGATTATTGTATAAGTTACAACTTGAACTTAAGTTACAAGTACCACAAGGGGTACACAAATTTAATCATAATCAGTCAACTGGAAGTACTATGAGTTAATTCATGCACTTTTAAATTTTCTCAAAAATGGCTTCTATGATTTTAAGAAAATAGTTTAAAAACATTTTTGTGCACCATAAGGTATGTCTGCTGAAATTCGTGGGGGCTGTACTCTCACAGTAAAAAATGATTTTTTTAAGATTGCCACCTTAATATGCATTTTGTGACAAAAGGATATATAACTAATGTTATAGAAAATTATAAAATCTTTTACATTGTTTACTTATTGTTCATTATATAAATTGGTAAGAGATATTGGTCATTTTAATGTTTCACAGTAGATTTTCATTCAATATAGTCATGAAGTGATGCATCATAAACCATTTAAACATTAAAATTATTAGGATTCAGCATATTTTTTTTGCCATAAAAAGTTACACTAACAAAATAATTTAGGTCTAGTTTTTACTTAATGCATCACTCTAGGAAAACATTTAATTTTTGTGCTACAGTGAAGCCTATTTGTTTGTAGCCATCTTTAGAGTATTCCAGGCACAAAAGTTCTGTTCTAGACATTTGTGTAGACACTGAAGTGGAATATTTACAGTGCTGCCAACCTCAACAGTGAGACACTACTCGTACATTTCACTACTGTGCAGTTTCTAGATACATTTTGTAAGCTGTGGTTTATTCCGAGAAAATGTTTTCTTCATAAACCTAATAAGAAATAAATATGACCAGTAATATTGCCTATAGCTTAATTACATGACTAGAAATGTTTGATTTACTGTAATTATGAATGAATTGCCTTATTTACTATTGCTGTCATCAGTGTTTTCATTATCAGTCTCTCTTAGTATCAGTTTTCTTTTTTTTTACCAGGTATCAACAAAACTGTTAAAGAATAGCTTCTTCACGTCCATAATTTCCTTCATTTTTCAAATTGTGGAAAGAAAAACATCACAGTAGTTAGCTGCTCGCTCACAGCTTTTACTAAGAGGCACGGATAGGCATTTTTGTTTAGCTTTAACTTCATAGCATTTTATTACATTGCATATTAGATTTCGTTCAACACTGAATAGTTCGACGTTTTTGAGAAACCAACATTTCTGTAAAAAAACAATTAACCTACAAAAGGTTCCGCGATATACTGTGTACGCTCTGGGTATAGTATAAGTTATGTTTATTGTACTGAAATTAAAGCAGTTGGGCATGCGCACTGATGCTTTTCCCCCTTCACCCCTCGTTTCAAACAACGAGAAACTTGTGACTCAAGTGACTATATTAATAAGTAGATAGATAAAAGCTAAAGTTCAGCGTGCAGTTGATTGGGTAAAGACGTAGTCACTCCTTTAATCTTCCAACCTGACATGAAAGCGCTCTTCCATCATAAGCCATTTTCATGTCACAGGTAAGCGACTTACAATAACAGTTCCAAGAAGGGCATACTATCTTAAATTTTGTATGTATGTTACATCGCTAAATTATTTGAACAAAACCTTACGCACCTTTACCTTACGTAAAGAGAAAACGCTTTTCTTAGAAGATCTACAACTAATCTGGATAACAATTTGCAACCCTGGAAATGTTTTCAACACTTTCGAGACCGTATGTAATGACATACACCAAGTGAATGCAAACATATTTCATATGTTTGCTACTTTCAGATTGTTATAAATGTGGCTACCCGTTTGCTATTTGTTTCCCGTTTTCACTGTTATTTAGTTCACTTTTTTCTCCGTTAACCTACAGCGATAATTGACCGAATTGATTAGTACGAGGGTTGTCCAAAAATTAAAAACAGTTTGAATTTTACCATTGCACCGGTGAAATATTCCGCTAGGTGGCAGAACTACCTTGTAGCTTCGCCTCTCCCCTCTAAAATGAGGCGTCGCGCACATCTGTACCTTTATTAGTGTGTCCTTGGCAGTTGTTAGCGATGGATGTCCCAGTACCGAATCCCACCAGTTGTGAAGTTCGCTCCGTCATCAGATTCCTTCACGCGGAAAAATTGCGCCCTGTCAATATTTATCGACGTGTGAACGCCATTTACGGTAATGTAATGAATGAACGCAATGTCAGGAAGTAGTGTACAGAGTTTTCAAGTGGCAGAACCAACGACCATGACGAAGACGGGAGAAGGAGGAAATCATCAGTCGACGAAGTTTCGACAAGAATCATCTTGTCGAATTTTTACCTAATGGCACCGCAATTAACGCTGCTCGGTATTGTGAAACCCTAAAAAAGCTTCGAAGAGCAAGAGAGTCTGTTTGTTGCACGACAATGCTCGGCCCCACACTGCGGCGGTCACCACCATGCTCCTGGATTCCTTTAAATGGGACATTCTTAGCCATCCTGCTTACAGCCCTGATCTGGCACCGAGCGATTTCCATCTTTTCCTTTACCTGAAGCAACATTTGGCTGGAAAACGCTTCGAGACTGATGAAGGAGTCCAGGAAGAGGTGGAGAAATGGTTGCGGTCACAGGCGGGAGACTTCTATGACCAAGGCATTAAGAAGCTCATCCCCCGGCTAAGCAAGTGCATAGATGTTGACGGGGACTACGTTGAAAAATAGTTTTTATATGAACTTACAACTCCATGTACTTTTTTGTTAAAATAAAATTTTCCTGCTTTTTAAAATGAAAACGGTCTTTAATTTTTGGACAACCCTCGTATTTTCTGATTTATCGATGAAACTATCGACCGCTACTTAATGCGCGAGATCGAACCGTAGTGTCTACTACAGAGTACCAACATACAAGGCCACATTGCTTGCAGTGTATGTGTTTTACTGTTATTGTGCTATTATACATTTCATGAAACGATGTCTATGTAATGCATAAGATTCTGGATCAGAATTAGATAACACGGACTTAATGAATCATACGACCGTGCAGAGAATGAAAGCGATATTGATATAAGTTTCATATAAAATCTTTCAGAAATGTGTAAATTAGAGTAATCGTAAATAGCATTATTTTATCAATAACTTAATAACTGACAAAGTAAATAAAATATGGTTAAAAAGAGCAAATTTCAAACTTTATTTTCATGCAACACCCTTGTTGATAAGAACTGAAGTGACTACACACTGATTTTTTTGAAAAAGTTGAAAAAACACCAGTCTACAGTGCAAGATACATACAGGGTGGACCAGGAAGAAAGAAAACATTTTAACAGGTGATTGTAGACCTAAAAACAAGACAAAAAGTTCATATAAACATACGTCTGGAAATACTTCGTTAGCAAGATAAGTCTAGCGAAAGATTTCCACTCCCGAGGATTAAATGAAACCGGATTGAACCAATTAGAATAGTAATTAAGGCACACATTTGATCATTTCATAAGAATTTTAACTTGAAAAATTGATTAAACTAGGTCCCAGAACTGTAAGTCCCTTAGTTAGTAAAATAACTTGCTTAAAACAAAAAATTACTGTCAAAAAACACGTTTTTTACGTTTGAGGCTCTATAATTCCATTAAATGGCTAACAAATGCATATAATCCATTAACAACAATTGTAGAGAATTTAATTCTGAGAAAATTGATATGATGAATATTTTGGTTCAATCCGATTTCATTTAATCCTCGGAGTGGAAATCTGGGCGAAATCCTTCACTAGACTTATCTTGCTAACGAAGCATTTCCAGACATATGTTTATATGAACTTTTTGTCTTGTTTTTAGGTCTACAATCACCTGTTAAAATGTTTTCCTTTCCTCCCGATCCACCCTGTATAATTTACTTTAGTCTGTAGTGGATAGTCGTGAAAAAAATGGTAAGCTGGAAAGTGTTAAAAAAGAAATAACAAAAAATTCAAATAAAGTAATAATTATTTATTATTTCAATAATTGTCAAAAAAATTAATAAAGTCTCTGAGGTGGACCCATGGATGACTTAATGTGAAGTGATCGAACATTTTGCCAATGCTTTTTTAAAAGTGAAACAAGGAAATTCACAGCCAAATGTACGTTCTGCACCAATTCATCAGGAGTCATTCCAACATGGCCGACAGCAACAGACAAACATAAGACCTGAAAAGAAAATTAATGTAAATAAACATCTGCAAGATATTTTGTCAAATTCCATGAGAGGGTTATATTTACAACAGAAAAAAAAATATCTGGTGTGAAACACTCACACAACTTTCTTGCCAATGCAAATAATGAACAATATCATCTAAAATTAGTAATAAAACATTACAAATAAACAAAAAAAACTAACCTCAAAAACATAACCTAATTTTGATCATAGATAGTGATAGACGCAAAATAAAAATCAACCTCAGTTTGGCTTAAAAATATGGAAAATCACTCTTTCACGTTACACAAGGCTCTGTAGAGAAAAATGCTCTGAATAAAAGATGTAGATCTTTTAATTTCCTATAAACTTGATTAAACACTTTATTCGTAAAATGCATACTAAAGCAGAAATCGTAAAATAAATCAATTTTGTACACGTTTTCATGAGTAAAACAAAACAAAACAGAAAATCACTAATTACCGCTAAACTAAAGTTAAAACAAAAAAATTGTTTGAAATAAAAGTTGTAGAATTTTTAAAATTTTTAACAACTTTTATTATATACATTTTTGCACTAAAATGCATATTGAAACCGCTATCTTAAAAAAAAAATTCTTTTACGTCTAAACAGCCTCTCCAAGAATTTCAGCAGGCATGGCACCTACCCCTATCTTGTAGAGCATTAAAAATGTAATAAATGAGGCAATTTTTAAAAAAATCATACGAGCCGTTTTTGAGAAAATCGCAAAAAAAGAAAAATGACACTAATAAGCTACTACTTCCAGTTGACCGATTTTGATGAAAAGGTTCGTGTCGGGTCCGGTAGTAATATCTAACTTAAGTTTCAAGGTTGTACCATGTTCCATTTGAGATATTCTATTCCCATGCACGCGCGCGCGCACACACAGACCAATCGCTACAAACATGGTTTTTTTTGGGTTTAGAGGATCAGAAAACATGTAGATCCGGTGAAAACTCTTATTTCGAAAAATCGACATGAAAACAATACTTTCCTTCCTATATATTCAAATAGGCAAGAGAAAGTAAAAACTAATTATATCAATGAAACTTATTTTATAATGTATACACTTCCAAAAAAGTTTCGTACAAGCTCATGAATGTTGAAATTAAGGTATTGTGATAACTTTGAATACTGTTAACAAGTGATAAAAGCGATTTAAAAGCAGAAATGAGTCTATTGAAGTCGAGTAATGATTGGGATGTCCTTTAACCTCAAAAACAGATGAAAACATGCATAAAGTGGTAAAACTGGTTCGTTCAAACATCTGATTGACTATTCAAGAACTTACTGAAGAACTAACATCTTGTACGAGTCTGAACGAAATATTTTAATCAATAATTTGCAAATGAGATAAGAGTGTGAAATTCGTTCCCGACTTTTGATGCCCTTGCCACACCTCACTTTTAGATCCAGAGTTTTCGGCTAAGAAATTATTCTTGTCTGTCCATATCCGCCTTACTCTCCAAGATTTAGCACCATGCGACTTCTGGCCCTTCCAAAAAATAAAAACTGTGTCGAAAGGAAAACATTTTGACACCATTCCCGACACTGAGAGGGCCTTCCGATAGAAGTGTACCAGAAAAGCTTCTAATCATGGAATCAACATTCAGATAAGTGCAATGCTAGCCAAGGGAAGTACTTTGAAGGAGATAAATTTAAATTCAATGTAAGCTTATTACTTAGTTCATAATAAAATTACTTTTGATCATACCTTGTGTATAAGCTATGTTGTTCACAAAGCTCTAATTTATACAACAATAAAATGTTTAAAAAATAGTTGGGTAGTTTCTGATTAATTCGCACAAACAAACAAAAAAAATAAACTAATAATAACAAAATTTACACATGAAATGTTTCTTCAGACAGGATACTATCACTAAATATAAACATAGTGATAATGTTTTATAAAGAACATTTAATTTAGTCCTAATTGTTTTTAAAGAGGTAAAAAGCATTTATTGCTTCTACCTCTGTCGGAAAGGACACACGAGGATTTTAATGGTTTGACAATATTATAAAAAGAAGAAACAAACCTTCTTCATCTGGAACTTGATGGTAGCCTTAACTTCATCGATTTTCTGAATCATGGATTCCTGATGAGATAAAAGACCAGGAAACTTACCAGCCTTATTCAGACCGGGCCCCAACAATCTTGGGATTTGTTTGATCAAAGCTTCACTGGCTAAGAAAGCATCATATGATTTTGCTGAAAGAAACAGAAAACCATAATCTTATATAATATAACCAGAAAAATTGTAATTACAATACAAAAATTATCAATCTGTACATTAAAATTATAAACAGTCTTCAAAATATTATACACTTTCGTAAAAACGAAAGTATAACAGTTCTAACAGTAACACTTTCAGGGCGGCACCGGTATACGATACGAGCACTTATTTCACTTGGTTTTATATCCATTAGCTCCTATCGTATACGATTGCAGTCTATGCTGCCACTAAATTTAGTTCATTCTGAATAAAGTACACTCATAGTCCTTATGTTGTCAGATTATCGAATACGAGGGGGTACCCAAAAGAAACCGGAATTATTTTTTAAAACTATTTATTTTTAATTTTTTTACAAAAGAACCTTATCCCCTTCAAAATATTCTCCATTACAACTAATACATTTGTCCCACCGGTGCTTCCACTGTTCAAAACATTTTTTGTACTCCTCTTCAGTGATGGCTGCCAGCTCATCAGTCGTTTTTTTCTTGACATCATCAACGTTGTTAAATCGGAGACCTTTCATGCCCCTTTTCATGCGTGGGAACAAGAAAAAATCACACGGAGCCAGATCGGGTGAGTACGGTGCGTGTGGTAGCAAAACCATGCCGTTTTTCGCCAAAAACTGGGTAACCGAGATTGCCATGTGTGCAGGCGCGTTGTCGTGGTGGAAAAACCAGTCCTCTGTCTGCCACAAATTAGGTCTTTTACGACGAATGCTGTTTCGTAGTCTTCTTAACACTTTAAGATAAAAAGCTTGATTTACCGCTGGCCTGGTGGAACGAACTCTGAATGGACAATTCCCCTCACATCAAAAAAACAAATCAGCATTGTTTTGATGTTCGATCTGACTTGATGACTTTTTTTTGGTCGGGGTGATAATGAAGTCTTCCATTGACTGGATTGTTGTTTGGTTTCTGGGTCGTACCCATAGCACCAAGACTCGTCACCCGTAATGATCTTGGACATGAAATCTGGATCAGTTTCAAGCTGTTGTTTCAAATCACTACACGTTTCAATTCGACGTTCCTTTTGAGTGTCTGTCAGAACCCGAGGCACAAACTTGGCAGCGACTCTTTTCATTGTCAAGTCTTCTGTTAAAATGCGTTGGACTGAGCTCCAAGATAACCCACTAACCTGTGATATTTGGTCAATGGTCTGTCGTCGGTCTGTTCGTACAATTTCTTTCACTTTCACAACATTTTCGTCTGTTCGGGAAGTCGACGGTCGTCCAGAACGAGGTTTGTTCTCAATCGACATGTCGCCATTTTTAAAGCGCAAAAACCACTCCTACACTTGGGTTTTTCCAATAGCGTCGTCTTTGTAAGCTGTGTTCAACATTACAACTGTTTCCGCGGCGTTTTTACCGAGCAAGAAGCAAAATTTCACAGCCGCACGTTGTTCATTAAAACTTGCCATCATGAAAAACGACACGAGCACAAAACAGCACTAGCGAGAACAATTACTGCACGAGAACAGAACAAGCTAGATCAACGAACAAAATGGCATTGAACTGGCAATGAGTAGCGCTACAAGCAGCCTAGTGGCGGGAATTTGTCCTGCACAAGCTCCGCCCACAGCAGAGCTATTCCGGATACTTTTGGGTACCCCCTCGTACATAAACTCGATGTTATAGAGCGTGAGCAAACGATTTGCCGGTACTTCTACGCGTTGTTGGTAGTTATTACAATACTTAAGTTTTTTTAAAACTTTACTTAAGAAATAAAAAAGTAAATTGGTTATTAGAAATAGGTAATTTAGTTTGAAAGTATTTAACTTGTATAATTAATTTTATAATTCTTATATATTATATATATTTTGGGTTCAGGGGGTCTGAAATCGTGTAGATTAAGTGAAAACTCAGCATTAAAACAATACTTTCCTTCCTATATATTCATATAAGCAAGAGAAAGTAATAAAACACTTCCATAAAAAGTAGTTGGAACTGACTGGCAAGATTTAAAAAAAAATTAAGCACAACTTTTGTTGATTTGCATTAAATAAAGTACACACGAAATACAATCTTTTAAGTCTAATTACAAAAATTAATATAAAGACACATAAATTTTATTACCATATACATTCCTCAAATAACCTCAATTTCAAAACGCACAAAAAATTAAACAAAACAAATGTATCTCCAGCCAGGATACTAAAACCATATAAAAACTGATAAAACATGGTATTAGCGTTTTATGAAGATTTTAATTACCTTTTAACTTTGTCGGATGGGACAATTAAACAACAAAAATATATTTCCTAATATTAATAAATGAAAAGTAATCTACTAATTATGATCTTAAATTTAATCTTTACTTTTTGAATTTATGACCAATAGTTGATTAGTTACAATTTTATTAAAATCCCCGAAAAATGGCAGTACACATGCAAAACCACAAAAAAAGTCAGTCTTCAAAATGTTAACAGTTAAATGCTAGTTACTTATTATGCTGTAAGAGAACAAGTGTAAGAAGCATATTTTTTTGTTTTTACCACATCCATTAGTTCTTTAATCATTAAAACTCCTGTCAAAATACAAGAGAATAAAAAACAAATTTATTTTTTGTTTAATTTAGTCACATTAAGTGCTTCAGATTACAATAGAAAAGAAAATATCAGTAATAACGTAGTAATTCCAAAACGTATCCAGAAATCAAACCCAAGATTTTCCACTTCGCAGCGGCCAATGTCTACCAATTTAACCACTAGATCACATTAAACAATTTAAGTCATAAAAATAAAATTTTTAAACTAGTGAAATTGGAGATGATGGACGACGACGAAACCTGTTCTTATATTTTAACTTTTTTCTTTCAGTAACCTGTTGTTATACAAACTTTAAGTACATATACGTACTTATCGCTCCTTTGGAATTAACAATTTTTATTTTTTTGAACAAAAATGCAATCTTAACTAGTTTCAATAAAAGCCCAAGGCCTTATTAACCTTGTTTCTTTCTACCTGAACATAAATTTGTACCTTTTTGTACCTGGCTGTTCTAAATTAAAATGTACATATAAACGGCCAAGGAAATAAATATTAAACATACAACAAAATTATCAAACCTTTCTTTAAGACAAAACATTTTAAAAATAAGACACTTCCATAAAAAGTAGTTCAACTGATTGGCAAGTTTAAAAAAAAATTAAGCACAACTCGTTGATTTGCATTAAATAAAGCACACACACCAAATACAATCTAAATCTAATTACAAAAACTAATATAAACACATAAATTTTATTACCATATGCATTCCTCAAATAACCACTATTTCAAAACAGACTAAAAATAAAACAAATGTATCTCCAGACAGGATACTAAAACCATATAAAAAAACTGATAAAACATGGTATTAGCGTTTTATGAAGATTTTAATTTAGTCCCAATAATTTTAAAAAAAGTTACAAAGTATTTTAATTACCTTTTAACTTTGTCGGATGGGACAATTAAACAAAAAAAAAAAAAATTTCAACCATTTAAAAAAAAACTTACCAAGCTTTTTAACTTGTTTCTTATTTTTATTTAATTTTTTCAAAGCTTCGACATCCATGAATGGCACGTTATTAATAATTGAAGTCATAAAAATAAAATTTTTAAACTAGTGAAATAGGAGATGATGGACAACGACGAAACCTGTTCTTATATTTTAAAGCCCAAGGCCTTATTAACCTCGTTTCTTTCTACCTGAACATAAATTTGTACCTTTTTGTACCTGGCTGTTCTAAATTAAAATGTACATATAAACGGCCAAGGAAATAAATATTAAACATACAACAATATTATCAAACCTTTCTTTAAGACAAAACATCTTAAAAATAAGACACTTCCATAAAAAGTAGTTCAACTGATTGGCAAGTTTAAAAAAAAATTAAGCACAACTCGTTGATTTGCATTAAATAAAGCACACACACCCAATACAATCTAAATCTAATTACAAAAACTAATATAAACACATATAAATTTTATTACCCTATGCATTCCTCAAATAACCACTATTTCAAAACGGACTAAAAATAAAACAAATGTATCTCCAGACAGGATACTAAAACCATATAAAAAACTGATAAAACATGGTATTAGCGTTTTATGAAGATTTTAATTTAGTCCCAATAATTTTAAAAAAAGTTACAAAGTATTTTAATTACCTTTTAACTTTGTCGGATGGGACAATTAAACAAAAAAAAAAATTTTAACCATTTAAAAAAAAACTTACCAAGCTTTTTAACTTGTTTCTTATTTTTATTTAATTTTTTCAAAGCTTCGACATCCATGAATGGCACGCTATTAATAATTTAAGTCATAAAAATAAAATTTTTAAACTAGTGAAATAGGAGATGATGGACAACGACGAAACCTGTTCTTATATTTTAAAGCCCAAGGCCTTATTAACCTTGTTTCTTTCTACCTGAACATAAATTTGTACCTTTTTGTACTGGCTGTTCTAAATTAAAATGTATATATAAACGGCCAAGGAAATAAATATTAAACATACAACACAATTATCAAACCTTTCTTTCATACAACAAAATTATCAAACCTTTCTTTAAGACAAAACATCTTAAAAATAAGACACTTCCATAAAAAGTAGTTCAACTGATTGGCAAGTTTAAAAAAAAATTAAGCACAACTCGTTGATTTGCATTAAATAAAGCACACACACCCAATACAATCTAAATCTAATTACAAAAACTAATATAAACACATAAATTTTATTACCATATGCATTCCTCAAATAACCACTATTTCAAAACAGACTAAAAATAAAACAAATGTATCTCCAGACAGGATACTAAAACCATATAAAAAACTGATAAAACATGGTATTAGCGTTTTATGAAGATTTTAATTTAGTCCCAATAATTTTAAAAAAAGTTACAAAGTATTTTAATTACCTTTTAACTTTGTCGGATGGGACAATTAAACAAAAAAAAAAAAATTTCAACCATTTAAAAAAAAACTTACCAAGCTTTTTAACTTGTTTCTTATTTTTATTTAACTTTTTCAAAGCTTCGACATCCATGAATGGCACGTTATTAGCTTTCGCTTCATCACAATGTTGTTGATCACCCAATACACAAACTTGCATCTTAGGTCTAGGGATGTGCTTCAACCTATTTTAACATTTTCCAATCGCAAAGAAATTAATATTGTTCGATACAAATACGCAGGCCATTAATAAATTCAATATCTTCTCAAAACTGCAACTGAAGAGTCAAGTGCAATCGTCCCAGATACATAAAAAATCTGTGTGAAACTCACACATGAACACAAACACAAGCTTGTTCATGTGGCGCATCTAAGATTCTAGCCTTCAGGGAACATGTACGGGCTAATATACAAAATACATTGCTTAAATATGTTTCTATTACAAAATATAAAAGCCTTGTTTCAATTTAAAATATCCAGCACGGTGAAGGAATCATCAAACACATTCCAGTGAATCTGAACCATGTACAGATTAATATACTAATTTGTTAAACATTAGCTGATGGGATCATGATTGTACCTCCATTCTAATGCCTCATGCATTATCCTTATTTCTTGATAAACGATTAAACAGATTTTTGCATCAAGATCAGGTATCTTTAATTTTGAGACTACATGACTAAAATAAAAAAACCATAACAATTGGTTAACACCAACTAGTTTTAAATTTCACACCAAATTTTTGAAGTAGTTTTTGCTCTACAATAAATTTAAATGCCCACAAATACGGTTGAACATCCTTCCAAAAACTGATACTTTTGGTTTTAGGTCATAACATAATCAGATGAAATCTCAGCATTGAGCTCTTAAAAATAATTCCTCAATCTAAACTGTAGAATCATAGAAATACGATGGGTTTGTTCATTGCATTCTCAGTTAAAATTCATTTCAACTTAGAGAAGTTTTCAGATAATACATGCAATAATATTTTACATCATTGAATGCAATTGATTATAAAATTAAACTGATTTGCTCATAAAAAATATGTAGATACAAACACTAAAATTATAGATTTAAATTACCTGTCTTACCTCAAAACAGGAAACCAAAGTCAAGATTTTTAACGAGAGTTTACAAGAAACTCTCTCCCCAGGTTTTAAGACCTTGGGTGTGGTCCGCCAAGAGAAGCTTGGCTCCCTTAAACGGCAAGATCCGTTACAATTTCAAAAATAATGAAATCATCCCTACTTTTAATAAAAGATTGAACAAAGAACAAAGTAAAATAACTATAATGGAAGTCAATAATGTGGTAAAGATCTACACAAGAAATTAACATGTTTCACGGGAGATCAGCAACTGGTATAACAAAAAAATCTGGTGTGAAACTCACACAACTTTCTCTTGCCAATGCAAATAATTAACAATAAACCTAACATTAATAATAAAATATTAGAAATAAACAAAAAACTAACCTCAAAAAACATAACCTTATTTTAATCATGAGTGAAAGACGCAAAATGAAAATCCAACTCAGTTTGGCCTAAAATTACAGAAAATCAATCTTTCACGCTCAACTAGGCTCTGTAGAGAAAAATGCTTTAAATAAAAGTTGTAGAACTTTTTATTTCCTATAAATTTTATTATATACACTTTTGTCGTAAAATGCATTCTAAGGCCAAAATCTTAAAAAAATCGATTTTTCACACGTTTTCGTGAGAAATAACAGAAAATCGCTAATTACCGCTAAACTTAAGCGTTACACAAAAAAATTTTTGAGATAAAAGTTGTAGGACTTAAAATTCTCTACAAATTTTATTACATACATTTTTGCGCTGAAATGCATATTAAAGCCGCAATCTTAAAAAAACAATTATTTTACGCAAAAACAGCCTCACCAAGAATTTAAACAACCATGGCGCCTACCCTATCTTGTAGAGCATAAAACATGTAGTAAACCAGGCGATTTTAAAAAAAATCGTTGGACCAGTTTTCGCAAAAAAGTGAAAAATTACACGAATAAACTACTACTTCCGGTTGACCGATTTTGATGAAAATGTTTGTGTTGGGTCCGGTAGTGGTATGTAACTTAAATTTCAAGTTTCACGTTCGTACGATGTTCCGTTCTTGAGATATTCTGTTCACACACACACCAATCGCTAAAAACATGTTTTTTGGGTTCAGGGGGTCTGAAAACGTGTAGATCCGGTGAAAACTCGACATGAAAACAATACTTTCCTTCCTATATATTCATATAGGCAAGAGAAAGTAAAAATTAAGAGCAGAATTCATGAAAAATTAAAGACTATTTGATAATAGGTACAAGATTCATTCTTTTACCTTTAAATCATTTCTGAAAATGCAACGGGATCTTTAATTCCAATATGAATATGAAACTGATGATTCGTTTTAGTTATTTACCAGATAAATAACTTAAAAAATCATCACCCAATTTCAAAATTCACATTAATAGAATAATTTTTTAAAGCCGTATTAAGGTAATAAAATATATTCATACAAACATACTTGACTGTTCCTGAGAAACGTTTGTCCTTTTGGGGATCATAATTCTTCAAACCAATTTGGATTTCACATGTTTCTAAAAATTTCCTCTTCTTAGTTTTTGAACTAGTCAATACAGCATTGACACATTCATATAAGGTGTCACGAGAAACCTTCGACCTGTAAAAATTTATTTATTATTAGAACTAATGCAGTAATAATTGGCCATATCAGACTAGCGGCATATTAAATTATTTGCACTTGATCTGCTAGTTCCATGCCCTCTAAAAATAATGGTGTTTCTAATCACATGGTCTGCCAATATATGTACTGAAGCATTAACCCTAGAATGGTAGAGTGGAGTAAATGTTACGCATATTACGTTAACAACGCTTGCCCCTCCACTTCAGTAGGCTGCACCTCCCTCTACTTCCAGATATGCTACAAGGACAAAATTGTATCTAATTAGTGCGTGTATTTATAGTACTGGTGCCTTTAACAAAAGCTGGTGAGTAATTTTTTCGCATCTCCACAGATGCTGTAAATGTTATGCGTAAAATTTACGTATAACCATTAATAGTGCATTATAATTTTGTATGTTTGTAATACCATTTTATTAATATGTACAGTACCTTTGCGAACTGCAATTCAAGCAGTACTGGGTGTAAAGGAACTGGCAATAAATGTTACGTGCCAAGAAGAAAAAGGTCCAAGGAAGTACTGCAGTGAGTGTTTATACACAAAAATAAGACATAGAATTACATACTGCTTCTTTTGCTGCAAACAACAAAAGAAAATATGTTTCGGTTATGCAACAAACTGCCAGAATAAGTAGCCCCAGCAAAAAGAACACCGATTGACTTACGTGTTCACTTATTTGTATAATTTTATTCGTTTCATTTTACTACTTTTAATATCTTAATTTCGTCTACCATCTGGAGTTTTATACAGTATTTTGCTTAGTTGATGTTAAGTATTTTGTAATTAATATTTCTTTGTTTACTAATTTATTTATGTATTGTAATAATATTTATCATAATTACTTCACTCTTTGATTACAATGTTTATACTAAAATATTTAATATACTACAAATATTGTATCCTTTAACACTTTGCATGCTGGACCCGTATATGCAGTTATAAACCTGTGTGCTGGGCGTTTTTGTCATTTTTAAAAAAATTATAACTTTTGATTTAAAATACTTGCATTGGGTTTTCTTGAACCATTAAATTCACCATTTCTTGCTCTACAGGTGTGGCTGAATAAGAAATTCCTACTATATACCAAAAATTTTATTAAAATAGTAATGTAGGGATAGTTTTGGACAAAAAAAAATTGAACGAGCACTTAAAATTTTTGGTCATCATATATATAGGCTAAATACATATATTATGTGTATAGAAAATATATACATTTGCGTATAAAAACAATCCAAACACAGTCGCATTGAAAACAGAACTAAACTCTCAGAAGAACAAGTAAAATGAAACATAAACAAAGGGAGGGAACAGGTTGTATGTACCTAACCTCAAACAAGTTGACAGCAACTATCAAAAACAATTCTGTCAATGTATTTGTTTTGTCAATAACAAATCAAAAAGCAACATTTTATTTAGTAATTTGTATAAATAACGATATAAACTGGATCTGGATATTTGTAAATACGAGATAATACGAATGTAAACAACCTCCAGGAACAACAACAGTACTTACAAAATAACAACAAAAAACAAATTTGCCTAACAACATATCTGTCGTTAGAATAAACGGAATAAACAGGGGTCTGGCAAATTATTATCATCTTCACCATCACTGGATTCATCGTAATATTCACTGTCAGACTCATTCATAACACGTTCTATCTCTGAATCATTTACGACGTCCATTTTCACTGTCGCTAAAATTACTATGAAACAAGACCGAACATCGATGCAAATGTTCGACTACTATCGATATACGTAACATCAAAATTCAATTCTAGCGGTCGTTTTATGAACAAAATACCCTACATTGTAATGTTACCTACTACGGGTATCGTAGTACTACGACGAATTGAATTAAAAATCAGTAAATGTGAGCGTCGTACATGTACGACAGCCGCACACTCGGACAATCTAACGGCGTCGTACTGGTACGACGTCAGCACGCAAAGTGTTAGTAAATAAAATATTTTCAAGCTACATAAATAGAATAAAAGAGCTTGGTGATTTACTGGGAAATCTTTGTATTAACCAATATTTGTGAAAATTTAAACAAAAACAAAAAAAGAAAACATGAAAAGCAAAATGTTCCAATAAAAAAATTCACAACAAAGTTTTCCCAGGAAAATCACCAAGTGAGTAAATTTTTCACATCTCCACCAGTAATAGCCCCACTGTTCTAGGGTTAAGAACATTATCCCCTGAGAATAAATTTCATTATGCAACCACCATGTGGTGCATAAAGTGAAGGTATCATTTACAGGGTGGAAAGTAATGTTTTTCAGAAGGTTTGCATACTTTTCCATTCAGTTAGGATTGTATAACCACCTCACTACTCGTTTTACTTAGTAAAGCCACGAGGTTAAAACCTGAATAATTTTGTTGTAATAATTCAGGAAAATCACCAAGAGAGTAAATTTTTCACATCTCCACCAGTAATAGCCCCACCGTTCTAGGGTTAAGAACATTATCTCCTGAGAATAAATTTCATTATGCAACCACCATGTGGTGCAAAAAGTGAAGGTATCATTTACAGGGTGGAAAGTAGATGTTTTTCAGAAGGTTTGCATACTTTTCCATTCAGTTAGGATTGTATGGTTAACCACCTCACTACTCGTTTTACTTAGTAAAGCCACGAGGTTAAAACCTGAATAATTTTGTTGTAATAATTCAGGAAAATCACCAAGAGAGTAAATTTTTCACATCTCCACCAGTAATAGCCCCACCGTTCAAGGGTTAAGAACATTATCTCCTGAGAATAAATTTCATTACGCAACCACCATGTGGTGCAAAAAGTGAAGGTATCATTTACAGGGTGGAAAGTAGATGTTTTTCAGAAGGTTTGCATACTTTTCCATTCAGTTAGGATTGTATGGTTAACCACCTTACTACTCGTTTTACTTAGTAAAGCCACGAGGTTAAAACCTGAATTTCGGCTGATGGCAGGTCTAGAAAAAACTGCATGAAAAGCCCAAATTATCACTTGTTCGCGCGAGATTAAAAGCAGACTTGTTTTAACCATTCAAACTGAATCTTGCAAATATAAATAAATAATTAGTATAACAAACTTGGCTATGGTAAAAAAAGTGTAATAATTTTGTTGCAACTAATTAAGACTACAAAAACTCGGCAAGGTCTAAGGCCGAAAATAGAAACGATAATCTTTATGAGCATGTATTCTTCTAAATTACTAGTAATGCTAAGCAATTCCTGAATATTAAAAATATTAATGACGAAAGGAATTATGGAGGCAAAAGTTTTACCAAATTAATTTCAATTAAGCAATATTCTTGCCTGGTTTATACAGACAGCATGTTCCTCCACAACATGGTTTAAAATAAGCACCCGATTCTTCATAAAAATAATAAATATATAAATTACGACAGATAATTCTAGCATTATTTAAGTCGTAAATATCATAATTATTAATTAACAAAATGTAATAATTCACAATCGTAATAATACTCACGTCATGATTTACCTTCCGACCTGACCCTTACGCCACGCGGTACAAAACGGATGAGTAAAGAATTCCAATTCCTGAACGAGGTTAGAGGAAATGTAGGTATTACCAACTGAACGCAGAAAAATAATACAAGAAAATATTAGTTATTTAATGTTTAAAATATATTTCTTTAAAAGAATGTATATACTAGTAAATCAATCAGTAAAATTATGTTTTTATTTATTTGATCAGTGGAAACAGTTCATTTTTAAATCTGAACTTGGAGTATTTAACATTTTATCTTGGAAATTTGTTAGTGAAACCTGCATTGAAATGTAGGGATTAGGGTACCCTATATTATACCTTGTGTTGTATTTATTATGTATGTGTATTTAGGTTTTGCACACGGCACCTTTACGTCAGAAATTAAAACAGAATAAACAGAAATTATGAAAAGTTTGTTTAAATAATTTATTTTTATACGATAAATAATGTTTTGGTACATACGGAACGTGACAGGCTATAACCAAATGGTTTAGAATGGGAAAATGTAATTTTTACAAAATTAATGAAAAACGTTCTAATGGTTTTTAATTTTTTTTTTTAATGAGAATAGACGTTACATAAGTCGGTACACTTGCGATAAAATAATGTAATCTTTACTATGAATGGTTCAATTTAAATAATAGTACTGTTTCTAGCAATGTCATATTGGTTTCAGGAGTGACCACTGTGTAGCAGTAGCAATGTATGCGTAATTTTACCACCAACATTACGTAAATTAGAGAATAAAAAGTTGTAACAAATCGATATTTTATACTAATTGTAATTACTATTGATAGTAGTGATCATTAGTTTCTGGCACTAATATTTAAGCACATACAAAATAAATTTCGTAACTTGTCAGAAACTTCGCACGTTTGCGTCTCTGAAAACTTGGTTCACCATAGCTGCTTGGTTAAGATCAATATGCAGTAAGGAAGTAGTAAACAGATAACTGTAATAATAACTCCGGCCTATAAGCTCTAGCAATGATTTTCCAATAATTACAATTTATTCATTGGCTATATGTGGGTACCCTCTAAATTTCGTTAATGTGTTAGTTATCTAACCTATTTATTATAAAATACCATGCCACCTTAAAAATTGAAATTTTTGAGAAGCTCTAATATATCGCCTTATTGAAGCTAATCAAAAATTTTGTTTTTTAATTTCTCTTGTCCTATCAAATGAATATGTAGGGAAGGAATGTTTACTTTTCAGGCACCAAAAATTACAGTATTTTATCAGTTTGTCTGTGTGTGTGTGTGTGTGTGTGTACAAAATATCTCAAGAATGGAAGGATAGGATATGAAGTTGAAACTTGGAATTTAAGTACTGTACTGTACTCTCAAAAACAACATCTACAAAAAAATACAATGTTTCTTAAATCTCCTCTACATTTTTGTGCTCTACAAGATAGGGTATGCTGAAGTTCTTAGGGGGGGGGGGGGGCTGTGGTCTTAAGGCAAAAAAGTGTTTTTTTTTTTTAAGAATGCACCCTTAATATACATATTAGGGCAAAAGAGTAATAATTAAAGTTATAGGAAATTAAACAACCAACAACTTTTATTTCAAATATTTTTTGTATAATGATTAGTTTAGTGTCAATTAGTGATTTTATGTATTTTGCTCATCAATGTCGCTAAAAAAAATGCTTTTTTTAATATTGCAGCCTTAGTATGCATTCTACAACAAAAGTATAGGGCTATAATTACAATTATATGAAATAAAAAAATCTACAACTTCTATTTCAAGCACAGTCTAATATAAGTGTTTCACACCAGATTTTCTGTTTCAAAAAGCTGTTATGTAAGATTATTGGGTTTTTACATCTGTTGTTACTTATGATTCATTGGAAATGATTAAGTTATGATTTATAAATGATTAAGTCAATAGCGACTAATTAAAAAATAGCATTTGCATGGACAGGTGTACAAAAACAAAATCTGTACCTTTCTTTTTGTACCTCAGTTGCAGATCGTGTGGTTATTTTATGTGATATGGAGAGTAACTTAGAGTCTGTCTATGCTAAGAGTACTCCGACGTAGGCAACCAGCAATACAAGTGAGCATACGTATTAATTAAAAATCTGGTGTGAAACACTCACACAACTTTCTCTTGCCAATGCAAATAATTTAAACAATATAACTTAACATTAGTAATAAAACATTAGAAATAAACAAAAAAAATAACCTCAATAAACATAACCTTATTTTAATCATGAGTGAAAAACGGAAAATGAAAATCAACCTTAGTTTGGCTTAAAAATACGGAAAATCACTCTTTCACGCTAAACTAGGCTTTGTAGAGAAAAATGCTTTAAATAAAAGTTGTAGATCTTTTTATTTCCTATAAATTTGATTACATACACTTTCGTCGTAAAATGCATACTAAGGCCGAAATCTTAAAAAAAATGATTTTTTACATGTTTTCGTGAGAAAAAAACAGAAAATTGCTAATTACCGCTAAACTAAGCGTTATACAAAACAATGTTTGAAATAAAAGTTGTAAATTTTTAAATTTTCTACAACTTTAATTATATACATTTTTGCGCTAAAATGCATATTCGCAGCAATCTTAAAGATAACGCTTAATCTAATCTTAACGCAATCTTAAGATAATGCCGCAATCTTAAAGAAACAATTTCTTTCTGTGAAAAACGCCTCATCGAGAATTTCAGCAAACATGGCGCCTACCCTATCTTGTAGAGAATAAAAATTTTTGTAAACCAGGTGATTTTAAAAAAAATCGTAGGACCAGTTTTTGAGAAAATCGAAAAAAATGAAAAATTACGTGAATAAACTACTACTTCCGGTTGACCAATTTTGATGAAAATGTTCGTGTCGGGTCCGGTAGTGGTATGTAACTTAAGTTTCAAGTTTGTACGATGTTCCGTTCTCGAGATATTTTGTTCACACACACACACACACACACAGACCAATCGCTAAAAACATGTTTTTTGGGTTCAGGGGGTCTGAAAAACGTGTAGATCCGGTGAAAACTCGATTTGAAAACAATACTTTCCTTCCTATATATTCATATAGGCAAGAGAAAGTAAAAATATGCACAGCATGATCAAAAACAAAATTCCATACAACACTAAATCGCTCTAGCTAATATAATACAAACACGTTCAATTCATTGGTTAGAAAATGTTTTATAAATAAACTCTAGTTGCCATAATAGCTAAAACTCTTACTATTGGTACGCTTACATTGTTATTTTTCGTTACATTATTTCGTGGAGTTACTGCAAAAAGTTGGTAACGACAAATTGAAAATTGAGTTATTTATTTAAAAAATATTAGATATTTTAAGTATTTCGATAGTTTGTGTCAATTTTAACATCTGTAGAATAATAACCACATAAATTAAAATTGGATTTTTTTTTAAAATAAGAACCATAACTTACTGTTGGAAATTATCAAAATTTTAAACTTGTTTGTCTCCAAAAGTGAAAAATGTTAGTAACCAACTTTTTGCAGTAACCCCACGATTTACTATTATTACAAATTATTTATGATAGTAGGTTTTATTATACTTAGTTTTATTTTTGGTCACAATATAAGACTAACAGACAGGTGGAGTGTCAATTTATTTACACTCAATCTGTCCATTGCAGGGTTAAAATAAATAGTTCTGTTTCTTATCACATGGTCAGCCAATTAAATGACTGAATCATTTAAGAACAGAAGAGGTAGAGGTGAAAAAGACACTAATCACAGTTGTCTCCTCTGAAAGTAATGAATTTCATTATACAGCCAGACCCTGTGGTGAATGAAGTGAAGGTGTCATTTGCAGAGTGGAAAATCTGTGCTTTTTAGAGGGCCCGGCATGCTGACAAGCGTAATTTTTCACTCAGTGAGGAAGGCAATTGTAAACCACCTCACTCCTTGTTTTACTTAGTAAAACCTCTAGAGGTTCAAACCAGCCTTTCGGCTGATGACCTAAACAACAACAATGTAAGACTAATGCGCTTGAATTATAACAGGAGAGTAAACAATTTCACAGATTCGTTGTTTACAATTTCAGATTGTTTACCTACTTTATATCATTAAAATTAATGTCTGTGACTAGTTTAATACAACTGTTTGCACTTACCTGCGTTTAACTCACTTTTATTTTCATCAGATATCTTTTGGTATTGTATCGGTTCGTTTCGATTTTCTTCATAGACTGAAGTTGAAAAGTTTTGTAAGCTGTGTTTTGTTAACATGCAAGATAATGAACGAGTTGAGTATTTAAAACATAAAAGCGGTAAACATTAAAATGTAGGAAAAAATTGTTTTGTTAAATGTAATGGTTAAAATAATTAAGGAGTCGGTCTATGAAACTACAATAATTACAAGTAATCTGATATAATATAATATCCGATATAATTTAAAACGCTTAAAGGATAATGTTAATTTTAGCTGGATGTAAATATTTTTGATTTTTTTTCCCTTGCATCCAGGAGACTCCAAAGGGAGTATAGGACATGTCAAGATGTTGTTGTTTAGGTCATCAGCCAAAAGGCTGGTTTGAACCTGTAGAGGTTTTACTAAGTAAATCGAGGAGTGATGTGGTTTACCATTGCCTTCCTCACTGAGTGGAAAAGTACACTTATCAGCATGCCAGGCCCTCTGAAAAGCATATATTTTCGACTCTGCAAATGACACTTTCACTTCATTCACCACAGGGTTTGGCTGTATAATGAAATCCATTACTTTCAAACAAGATAACTCTGATTAGTGTCTTTTACACCTCTACCTCTTCTGTTCTTAAATGATTCAGTCATTTAATTGGCTGACCATGTAATAAGAAACAGAACTATTTATTTTAGCCCTGCAACTAACAGTTTGAGTGTATATAATGTAAATGATTGAGGGTAAATATGTCAAGATAAAACTGATAAACTGAAAGTTTATCACCAATGATAAATTCATCACTTACCACCAGAAAATTGTTTTTGCTACTACTTACTTCAGTAGACTTGTCATGAACCCCATTGAATCAAACATCACACAAAATAAAAAATAAAAAAATCAAACACAATGATAAATTCATCACTTACCAATAATTTTTTCCTGCTACTGCTTAACTCAGTAGGCTTGTCATGAACCCCTTTGTATCAAATAGTACACAATATTTGTTTAATTAGAAGTTCAATATTTTTCAATCAAAACTATTTAGAAAGGAATTCGTGCACACTGTAAAATGTTTCATCAATCAAATATTGTTTTAGCTTTTTTTTTAAAATGACTTAAATTGTCACAACTTTTTAAACCTTGTGGCAATTTATTGATGTATGTTCTACCTGCATAAGTTAGTTTTGTTCAAACAATTTAGTGTTGTGATTAGCAACATAATAATCGATTCTGTTTCTTGTGTAGTGGTTGTTAACATCTAAATTCTGTAAAAAGGTATTTTTCTTTAAGTACATTATCACTTCAAAAATGTACAAAGAAGGAACTGTGAGCAATTGCAGCTCTTTAAATAGTGATCTGCATGAGGTAAGGTGGTTGACTTCCATCGTACATCTAACAGCTTTTTTCTGTATTTTAAAAACTCTTTCCATGTTACCCTGTGATGAATTACCCTAAACTAATATGGCATACCTGATATGAGATAATATTAAACCATAGTGATCAACACTTCATCATCAACATGATGGAATGTAGTGCAAGATAATTGTCAGCCGGAGAAGTATATACGTGCCAACTAGTGCAAAACTTTCGTTTACAACCTATAGGCGCTTCCCTCACGCGGAGTACTCTTACAGTAGATTGACTATATGTAATATTGACTTAAAGAGTTACCAAAAATTGTCTTTCCTATTTCAAAGACTAGCATTATACAGAGAAACTACACGCATACTCCCAGTAACAGTGTAGTAGTATAATTCTGATTGAATACAGTTAATTTTAAAGATTAGTCAAATACACTAATATAAACTGGATTTTTGCTTTATAAATTTGTTTTTTACTTTCTCTTGTCTATATGAATATATGGGAAGGAAAGTATTGTTTTCATGTCAATTTTTCAAAATCAAGTTTTCACCGGATCTATACGTTTTCAGACCCCCCTGAACCCAAAAAACATGTTTTTAGTGTGTGCGTCTGTGTGTGAACGGAATATCTCAAGAATGGACCCAACACGAACATTTTCATCAAAATCGGTCAACCGGAAATAGTAGTTTACTCGTGTCATTTTTCGCTTTTTTGCTATTTTCTCAAAAACTGGTCCTACAACTTTTTTAAAAAACACCACGTTTACTAAATTTTTTATGCTTTACTAGATAGGGTGGCATCATGTCTGCTGAAATTCTTAAAGAGGCTGTTTGCACGTAAAAAAATTGTTACTTTAAGATTGCGGCTTTAATATGCATTTTAGCACAAAAATGTATTTAATAAAAGTCGTAGAAAATTAAAAATCCTACAACTTTTATTTCAAAATTTTTTTTGTGTAATGCTTAGTTTAGCAGTAATTAGCGATTTTCTGTTTTTTTTTCTCGTGAAAACATGTAAATAAATAAATTTTTTAAGATTTCAGCCTTAGTATGCATTTTACGACAAAAGTGTATATCAAATTTATAGGAAATTAAAAGATCTACAACTTTAATTCAGAGCATTTTTCTCTACAGAGCCTAATTTAACGTGAAAGAGTAATTTTCCGTTTTTTTAAACAAACTGTGGTTGATTTTCATTTTACACATTCACACATGATTAAAATAAAGTTATGTTTTTTGTTATTTCTAATGTTAGGTTAAATGGTTCATTACTTGCATTGCCAAGAGAAAGTCGTGTGAGTGTTTTACACCAGATTTTTCGACAAAGTCTCCTGTATTCTCTACAGTTTTTGTATAATTTTGGAAGCTCGAAGAACCCTTTTTTAAATCTGTTTGAGGTTGACTTATCAGCCAATTGCACATGTGATCTTCGACAGCTTGATTATTTTTGAACCGTTCTCCTTGGATTGCTCCTGTCTAAGGCCCAAACAAAAAGGAGACACAGGGAGTTAAATTATGGGTATAGATACTGAAGTCACGAGATTGCCTTTTGCATATGGATGGGCTGTGAGGAATAGAAGTGAAAATCTGATAGTGCTGCCAACCTCAACAGTGAGACACTACTCGTACATTTCACTACCGTGCAGTTTCTACATACATTTTGTAAGCTGTGGTTTATTCTGAGAAAATTATTTCTTCATAAACCTTATAAGAAATAAATGATACCTGTAATGTTGCCTTTAGCTTAATTACATGACTAGAAATGTTTGAATTACTGTAATTACCAGCTACCTTATTCCATTGGAACAAAATTTTCTACGAATGAATCGCCTTTTTTACTATCGCTGTCATCAGCGTCTTTACTATCAGCCTCACTAATATCTACCTAACCGTTTCCTTTTTTTACCAGGTCTCAACAAAACTGTTAAAGAATAGCTTCTTCACATCTTTAATTTCCTTCTTTATTTTTTGAATTGTGGAAAGAGAAACATTACAGTAATTAGCCACTTGCTCATGGCTTTTGTTAAGAGACAGGGAATGGCAATTTTGTTTAGCTTCAACTTCACAGCATTTTATTACACTGCATATTAGATTTCGTTCAGTACGGTGAATAGTCTACCCATGTTATCGAGAAACTAACATTTCTGTTTACGGTAACAAACAGTTACATTCGTACAGTTAACCTATAAAAGGTTCCGTGATATACTGTAAATGGTCTGGGTATAGTATAAGTTGTTGTGTTTGTTGTACTGAAACTTGAGCATTCACGATGCGCACTGATGATTTTCCCCCTTTACCCCTCGTTGCAAAAAAAGGCAAAATTGTGACTTAAGTAACTATAATATAGAATTTATAATTGATTGAATACGACAATCAACTGATTAAGTTGGCAAGACTGTTTTAAATATAAGAATCGACTATTCCTTATCTACCATGGTAGGAGCAGGAAGTTTTAAATTTTGACTTGTAATAAATGTTAATTTACTGAAGATGTGTACAAGATACACGAAAGCGCTATAAACATTGGTAAGTGTTTTATGTTACCGTATTCTGGTGGTTAGAAAATATATATTTCAATTTTAAATAATACGGCTGTTTAAAAATCCTACATAGGATGTTTAATAAAATAATAAGAATTTATAATATGTTAAATTTTAACTTACCAGTTTTATCTTGACAAGTCCTACACTGCCGGCCGCATTGGCGCAGTTGGTAACGTGCTCGCCTCTCATCATGCGGTCCTGGGTTCGAATCCCACTCAGGCACGGCATATTTTCATATGTTACAAAAAATCATTTCATCCTCATTACGCACAGTTACACCGCAACGTCGTCGCTAATCACCTTGCAGTTGATGCAACGTTAAATAAATAAAATAAAAAAAATCAAAAAAATCCTACACTTCTTTTTGGAGTCTCCTGGATGCAGTTATAAAAATGAAAAAAAGTGTGTACAACATTATTTCCATGGTCAAGAATCAAGATAAAGATAATCCTGAGGAAAGTGAAAAAGACATCTTGACAGATCGGTATCACAGGCAGATGCTGCTAGAACACTTGAGCTGGCGCTAGACTACGTAGAACAGCACAATTCTGCTACAATTATCAATCTTTTATTCATGTAGCACTGGTGCAACATCACTTTGTTAAGCAGGGTCCTTTCCTTTCCTTTCCTTTTGATCAAAGACCAAGTAAGTAAGTTTTTTTTTGATCCAGACCAATTTTAATGTTTCTTTTAAATAACGAATAAATATAAGCATTATTTTTGACCTGGAATTGTTATTTTTCCTTCATTTTTTAAGAAAATTAAAAATGATGTTCAGATTATCCAAAATTTTTGATTTTTGGGTTTCAAATTACCGAGGTTCTCCTATATTTATATGCGCATAACGGGCAGTTGGAGTATTAAATTAATTGCACTCGAACTGTTGGTTCCAGGACTAAAAAAATAGTTCTGTTTCTTATTACAGAGTCAACTATTTATATGACTGAAATATTTAAGAACAGAAGAGGTAGAGGTGTAAAATACACTACTATCGGTTTCATAATTATAAACACCCGAGTTTGAACCCTTGCATCTTCAAAACTATGAGTTGGATTTCAACATATTTTACATCAAAATTTAGCTCATTTTATTCTGCGTTGACCTATAATAGTCCTATATTTTTAATATTGTTTAAAAACTGTCATACTGAGGTTGGAAGACAAAAAAAAGACCCGGGTTTTTGCTACCGCAAAAAATTTCATGCGTTTAGAGGCGTTTAACTCGATAATTATTTGACTGAAAAAATTGAAATTTTAACACTAACATAGACTTATATTGTTACAGCATGTACGAAATTTCAAAATCATACGTTATTTAAATTTTGATTTATTAACAATATTTTGAACCTTTGCTATCCCAGTAACCGCTCGATCATTTGGCATGGAGAAACAATTTTTTATTCAGCGTAAGAAACTTAGTACAAATATGTTAACATGAAATATTGATTGGCCAATGTTATGGTAGAATTTTTAAAATTTTGAAAAATGGACTGGGTAATGCGGGGGTGGGGTGGGGATGGGCACTACTATCCATGTTGCCAGGTTGTGTACGTGACATCCCGTCACACTGTCTACCTAAATTGACAGACTGCATTGCCAATTCAGGCAAAGTAGCGCCAACCCCAGCATTAACCAGTCTATTTTTCAAAATTTTAAAATTCTACCACAACATTAGCCAATCAATATTTTATGTTATTAATATATCTGTACTAAGTTGACCAAAACAACAACTGTATTTCTGTAGATTGTAGGATACTTTTCTGGAATGAATAAACTAAATACAGGTAAATAATAAACAAATTTAATAAATCCTCACAAATATTGATAAATTCACAAAATAATACAGATAATATAAAAAAGAAATGAATCATTTAAATACATGCTGGTCTGATAGGCATGCATAAATTATAAAAACTTTTTTTGTCCCAAAATGACACTTTTTTCCAACCTACCCAACCTTTACTCTGTACTGTTTTTAAATCTTCACTCCCTGTATAATGGGGATCAACAATCAGAAATCTTATATCACCAGTTTGTTTATTATAATCAATTCCAACTATCGTATGAGCAAGAACACCACCACCTATTCAAAACAAAAGAAAAGAAAAGATACTAAATTACTTAAAACTGTAAAAAAAAAATCTGGTGTGGAAAACTCACACGACTTTCTCTTGCCAATGCAAATAATTAACAATATAACCTAACATTAGTATAAAACATTAGAAACAAACAAAAAACTAACCTCAAAAAACATAACCTAATTTTAATCACGAGTGAAAGACGCAAAATGAACATCAACCTCAGTTTGGCTTAAAAATACGGAAAATTACTCTTTCATGCTAAACTATGCTCTGTAGAGAAAAATGCTCTAAATAAAAGTTGTAGATCTTTTAATTTACTATAAATTTGATTATATACACTTTTGTCAAAGAATGCATACTAAGGCTGAAATCTTAAAAAATCGATTGTTTTACACATTTTTGTGAAAAAAAAAACACAAAATCAATAATTACCACTAAACTACGCATTATACAAAAAAATGTTAATAAATAAAAGTTGCAGGATTTTAAATTCTCTACAACTTTTATTACATACATTTTTGCGCTTAAATGCATATTAAAGCTAAATTAGCTAAACGTTTCCGCCCAGGAAAGGTACGAATGTGTTCAAGTAAAATTTTGTTACCAGGTTATACGGTTTATTTGGCTGCTGTTTACTTTAGCCCGTTTTCTGATTTGTCCGATTTCACTAATTTCTTGGATGAACTGGAAAATAATATTAATTTAATTCATTCTGATAATATAATTGTAGGTGATTTTAATTTGGGTGAAATTAATTCTCCAAACTATAGGTTAGAAAATGGTTCTAGTAAAGCAAAAAGGTTGTACAATACGATGTCTCTTTTAAACTTAAATAAATGTAATAATGTATTCAATGCTTATGGTAAACAATTAGATCTAATATTGAGTAGTGTTAGTATGGTAACTAGACGGGAGGTATATCCTGTGTTAGAGGAAGATTTGCATCACCCTGCACTAGTGTCAGACATTAAATTACCTAAAGTTTCTAGATTTGCACCCAGCAATATTTCATACCGTAACTACAAAAGGGCAAACTTTTTCCAATTATATCAAATGTTAAAACTTTCGGACTGGGATATACTTTATACTTTTAATGATATTAACCTTGCAGTTGATTGTTTTTATAATTTTTTATACGAAGCAATTCATGCAAATGTTCCGGAATGTAAAAAAGTAATAAAGTCCAAGTACCCCATATGGTTTGATAGGAGATTAATTCAAAAAATCAAATTAAAAAACAAGTTATCTCGCAAAAGGAAGTTTTCACACTATTATGAAAATAGATTTAGGCAACTTAGGGCATGTCTCAAATGGGAAATAAGTCAAGCCTATAAGAATTACATAGAAATTTTGCAGGACGATGTTCATAGTAACATCAAACATTTTTGGAACTTTGTAAATAATAAAAGGGCAAACAGAAGCGAACAATCAGTTTTTAAAACTGGAAATCAGGAACTCAAGGAAGAGGAAGTTGCCCAGGGTTTTGCTGATTACTTTTGTTCTGTATATGAAGGCCAAAATGTAGTAAATAATACCACCCCAGAAAATCTTAATGTAAAAGTCGGGTTAGATCTTATAAATTTAGAGAGTATTAATGAAAATGATGTGACTGAAGCGGTACGCAAACTTAAACCAACGAAATCTAGTGGACCAGACAATATTCCTCCGTATATTATTAAAGGTTGTGCAGACATACTGATAAAGCCAATCCAGTTTCTCTGTAATTTATCACTCAGAACTAATACCTTTCCTTCTAAATGGAAAGTTGCACGAATAACACCAATATTTAAGTCAGGAGATAAAAATGAAGTTTCAAATTATCGGCCCATTGCGATTATTAATTCTTTGGCAAAGGTTTTTGAGCATATTATCCACTCAAAGATTTTCAAACAGGTGAAGGGGTTAATATCTCCCGTACAGCATGGTTTCATGCCTGGACGCTCCACAGTTACAAATCTGTTAAAATTCACGCAGGATGTCTCATATATGCTGGATAATAGATTGCGTACAGATGTAATATACTTAGATTTTAAAAAAGCCTTTGATAGAGTAAACCATGACATATTGTTAATGAAAATGGAAAAAATTGGCTTTACAAAAAATTTAATATTGTTTTTTAATAGTTACTTGAAAAATAGATCGTTGTATGTAAGATTTAGAAATAATTGCTCTCGTAATTTTTCAAATAGCATGGGTGTACCTCAGGGCAGTAAACTCGGGCCTCTTTTATTTTTATTAATAATTAACGATTTGCCACTAAGCGTTCATAATAGTGTATGTATTTTATTTGCTGATGATATGAAACTGTATAAACATATATATAATTTTGATGATTGTAAACTTCTTCAAAAAGACTTGGATAATGTTTATTTATGGTGTGAAATAAATCATTTAGAGTTAAACATTAATAAATGTAAATATATGATATTTTCCAACCAAATTAATTTCCATATATTTGATTATTCTGTAAAAAATGAAAAATTAGATTTAGTCCATGAGATCCGTGATTTAGGGGTGTTAATTGACAGTAAATTAACATTCAAGCAACACATCCATATGATTGTGAATAATGGTTATAGGTTACTCGGGTTTATATTTAGAAATACGAAGCAGTTTGATGGAATTGAGGTCCCAATAAGGCTATTTGAAGCTCTAGTTAGAAGCAGGTTAGAATATGCTGCAATTGTGTGGAATCCCCATCATCTGAATTACATAGACTCGATTGAAAAAATTCAAAATAGATTATTGCGTCTCCTGTATTACAAAAAATATGGTATGTCATGTCCTTTAGGGTTTTCTACGGAGACGATGAGAAGAATTTTTGACATAAAATCCCTTGAAGTCAGACGAAATGTGATGTGTATGCAATTTTTATATAAAATATTAAATAATAAGGTTGATCTAGAGGATATTGTTAAAAACATTTTTTATTATGTACCTTTTGTTAGATCCAGGACTTTTAATCTATTTTATTTGCCTAAAGTGAACACTGTGCAATACAGTAATACGTTCTTAATACGGACGTTATCCTTTTTTAATAAATTTAAACTGGAACTCGATCCTTTTTTTGATAATTACGAACAGTTTTCATCAAAATGTTATCAGGCGCTCACCAACCAATAAATGACATAAATTCACAGAGCAGACTCACATCTTTTTCTTTCTTTCTTCCTTTCCTTCTTTTTTTTTCTTTTTTCTATTGTTTCTTTTTCCTTTTCCTTTTATTAATTTATAAATGAATAATATTATTTCTGGTCAAGGTTTGCTAAACTATTTTTTGTGGGAATTTTTTGTTTTTTTTTTTCTTATTAATTTATTATTGTAGAAAGTAATTTTATTGAAACATTATTTTATTTTTATGAGAAAAGGAGACAAAAAGTGTATTAGCATGTATATATTGTAAATAAAATAGTTATAAGCAAATATTATTTTGTAAATATGTAATATTTGTTTAAGTCAATAAGGCTTATATGGATAAGTTCTGTTAGCCTTTATATTATTGTAAATAAATAAATAAATAAATAAATAAATAAATAAAAAGCTGCAATCTTAAAATAACAATTTTTTTACGTGAAAACAGCCTCTCCAAGAATTTCAGCAGACATGGAGCCTACCCTATCTTGCACAGCATAAAAAATGTAGTAAATAAGGCGATTTAAAAAAAAATTATAGGAGCAATTTTTTAAGCAAATCGCAAAAAAGTGAAAAATGACATGAATAAAGTACTAATTCCGGTAGACCAATTTTAATGAAAATGTTCATGTCGGATCCTCTAGTAGTACCTAACGTAAGTTTTAAGTTTGAACTTTGTACGATGTTTCATTCTTAAGATATTTTGTTCATAAACACACGCACGCGCGCGCACACACACACACACACACAGACGTGTATTTCCACTGAAAACGTGTATTTCCACTGAAAAGTCGATTTTGAAAAATCGACAAGAAAATAATACTTTCCCTCCTATATATTCATATAGGCAAGAGGAAGTAATAATATTACTTTCGATGTATTGGCCCTTTAGGTTAAATATAAATATTTTGATCCAAGCAAAGTCACGTCGGACGAGATGTGATAAAATTTGCTTGAAATCTGAGCCTTTATAAATACAGTTTTCTATCCAGGAAAATATATTTTTCTAAAAAATTTTTTTTACCACAACTCGTAATTAAATGTGTCTGTGACATGAAACTAATTCTGTCGATGAAGGGTAAATTCTATAAAGATTGATTCAAGCACTTCAATGTGGGCGTAAAATATATAAATAATAATAATAAATTATCAAAAATTAAAAAATCAAAACTATAATTTTTACTCTTAAAAAATTTAGGCCCAAATTCACTGCGAGAGATTGCACAAATAATTCACAATGTGTGGGAAACTGAAAAAATCCCAGATGACTGGAAGATTGCTCCGATCCACCCATTACATAAGAAAGGTAACAAATCAGATGTAAATAATTACAGAGTAATCTCTCTTTTACCGGTCACGTCCAAGAAGATTCTATCAGCATGTCTCTTGAGGAGAGCACAAGGGCAACTAGAACCCAATGTAGCTGAATATCAAGCAGGATTTAGGCCAAAGAAGTCATGCCCAGAACAAATTTTCAACCTCAAAACCATAGTCAAAATGCGACCCTTCATATGCACTTTTGTAGACTTCAAAAAGGCATACGATTCGGTAGACCGACCTTCAATCTTCCAAATTTTAGAAGAAAGGGCACTACATCCCAAAACAAGTGAACTCATAAAACAAATCTAAACCAACACAAATTCCATAGTGAAGTTTATGGGAGAGATTTCTGAACCTTTTGACATTCAAACAGGGGAGAGACAGGGTAACGGACTCTCTCCTCTTTTGTTTACCGTTGTTCTAGATAAGGTTATGGAGGAATGAGAGAAAGAGCTCAAAAAACATAAGTATTGGAAACCAATCACACTCAGTTTTCTCAAAAGCAACCTTTACATACCCTACCTGGCTTTTGCGGACGATCTGGCAATACTAGCAGAGGATGAGAGAACCACCGTCATGCAGATTGAGACACTCAAAGAATGTGCAGAAAGGGTAGGATTGCAAATCTCATTCGAAAAGCGTGAGTTCTTGTGTTCAAGGATAGAAATAGTGAGCTTGAAAACCAATTATGGTAAAATCAATAAGGTCCGTTACTTTAATATCTGGGAGAAATCATTGAACCAACAGGCCATGAAAAAATCTCACAACAGAGTCGCCTACTAAAAATGAAAAAAGGATTAGGGCCTAGTCCAGCATCTTTACAACAAAAAATTCATGTAAAGGCAAATAAACATGCGATACTACAACACAGTTTATAAAACCAACAGCAATCTATGCAAGTGAAACACTAACACTCAATAGGAAACGAGACCTCGAGGAAATCAAAAAGGAAGAGAGAAAAATCATAAGGAAAATCTTACGGGCTAGGCTTACTGAAGACGGTTACAGGCTACAATCAATCAAAACAACGGAGAAGTATTCAAACATCGAAATTGACTTTAGGAAACGAAGAATGAAATTCTTTGGTCAACTTAGTAGATTATCACAAAATCGATTGACTAAGAAGATTGTGGACTATGTAACCGCACTTAAAACCTCAACTCCATGGCAGCAGGAAATTCGTAAGGACCTCGAACGTGCAAACATAAGTTCAACCGATATCGTAGAAAGAGACATGTTTCGAGACAAAATAAATAAGTGGGAAGTTTCACCTGAGCAACCGCAGTAAAAACAAGTCAGGCCAAAATGGTCAGAAGAACGTAAACAAGCTTTCTCAGAAAGTACATATGAAAGTCTATTGGAAGAACAGGAAGAACTTCGCATTGGCGAAGTTGGTAACGTGCTCGCCTCTCATCATGCGGTCTTGGGTTCGAATCCCATTCAGGCACGGCATTTTTTCATACATTACAAAAAATCATTTCATCATTCACCGTCTGCATTAGCAGTAATTGCAGAACAGTCGGATGTTAAACAAAAAGGAAGAGCTCAAAGAAAAGTTAATTGAGCTGTTTGCTTAACGTCTTCCATTACTGGGAGAATCCGCTAATAATAATAATAATAATAATAATAATAATAATAGAAGACATACCGATCATTATTGGTGTTCCTTGTGTTTTGAAATGAAGCAGCAGTTCACTACCTTTTTCACCAAGATCTTCTCCAGATGCAACATACATTATTTGGGAAGAAACACCAAACATTGAGTCTAAACAATAACACACTTCGTTTGAACCAATCCATTTTGTCGAACCAACAAAAGTATAATCTTTATCACCGATATCAACAAGACACTGTTGTATTTGTTCATGTGTAGGTACATTTTCAGTGGTATAACCCTGCCACCTGTAACAAAATTAAAACAAAAATAAATCTTTATAATGCATCCTGCATTTTGAAATTAATTCTATTTTATATAATGAATTTATATAATAATTTCACTAACCTTCTTTTAAAACTGCGTCAACTTTTACATTATATTACCCCTTCAATATACTCCCCTTCCCTATCCCTACACCATTCCATATGGATATTCCACTGATCAAAGCAGTGTTGAAAGTCATTTTCTGTAAGCATGTTCATTGTTTCAGTCGCTTTCTGTTTCACTGCATCGACCTGTTCAAAACTGATTCCTATAAGCACAGCTTCAACCTTGGGGAAAATCTAGTGTGAAACACTCACACGACTTTCTCTTGCCCATGCAAATAATGAACAAAATAACCTAATATTAGTAATAAAACAGTAAAAATAAACAAAAAAACTAACCTTATTTTAATCATGAGTGAAAGGCTCAAAATGAAAATCAACTTCAGTTTGGCTTAAAAATACGGAAAATCACTCTTTCACGCTAAACTAGGCTCTGCAGAACAAAAACGCTCTAAATAAAAGTTGTAGATCTTTCAATTTCCTATAAATTTGATTATCTACACTTTTGTCATAAAATGCTTACAATCCTGTTTACAATATCTAATAACTCATCTGGCAACAAGATGGGATCCCAGCACATTTAGGTATCAAAGTTTATGAGTTTTTAAATTCCAAAGTTGATGAATGGAACGGTCGTCATGGTACAATTGAATGGCCTGCACGGTTACCAGACTTAACGCCATGTGATTTTTCACTGTGGGGCATTGTAAAGGAACTAATGTATTCTTCCAAGCCACAAAACCTGCAAGAACTAATGAATTCAGTGGAAATTGCATTGGACTATGTAAATGACGATAAATTTGTGAATCAGTTATAAGTCGCTGTATTAAGTGTATAAGCGAATCATGGTGGACATTTTGAACACCTACTATAACATTTTCAAGATAATATATATGTACAGTTTGTATATTAAATTTTTTTTTGTTTGTCTACAGGTTTCTTATTCCATTAGGGGGTAGTCAACTCAAAAAGATGTTTTTTTTTAAATTTCTTTTGCTTTTTGGATTTATTTGAAGTTTAAAATTTTCTGAATCACAATATTTGTTTACTTTGTTTGTACGTTGACAAAAAGTTATAAAACCGTCTGTTTAAAATAAAGCTCACTAGCAAGGCGAGTGGAATTATTCCTTCAACTTTAAGTTTTCCGGAAATATGGTTTTTGCATGATTGTAGATTCTTGGGAATTAAATATTTTGGTTTTTATTGGAGATATTTGGATGATGTTTTTTTTTTTCAAATCCTCATAATTTATTGCTCTATTATCTGTGGAATGATTATAAAAACAACCTTAATAGGGATTTAGTTAAAAATAATTTGTGAATACATAAAATAAATGTTTTTGAAAAAATGGTTTTCCTTCAAAAAATTTCTTGTAAGATAAAATACATACAAGCGCATACAACAGATAATAGAGAGCAATTTTCTGTATTTTGTAGCATAAGAATCATGTTGATATCTTTCTTGGTTCCAGAGATATTTGATTCCCCATAAAAGCCCGCTTTTTCAACCTCACCCTTATATTAGAGGCGGTAATTATTATTTTGGCATGGTTCAAATGGTAGATCATTACTAGTGAAATTACTCTTTTTGATTTAAAATAAATAATGATAAATTATAGCCAGAAGTTTTCATTTTCTGGGTTGACTAGCCCCTTAACCTTCCTTCCAATTTCTGTAAATATTGGGGAAACCGACATATGGGCTGTCCTGTACATTCAGTCCGGTTATTTTTTATCCGCTTTTCGTATGATTGAATTACAGTAAAATCTCTCTATTGCGGAACTCTATATAGCGGAAATCTCTCTTTAGCGGCATTATTTGCCGACCCCGACCCTTTCGTATACTACGATAATGTATTTAACTCTCGTTATAGCGGCAAAACAATATCTTCAGGATATGGATTTAGACGCCTATGTAGGGGCAGACAATGACTTAGCCACTTCAGCAGATGTTGGCGATGAAATGGAAACAGAAATGTTGTCCCTTCAAGTAAACAGGCACTAGACGCTATTCTTGTTGTTTCCACGTACTGTCATTGCCAATATGTAAATGAAAATTTACAAGTTTTAAACATTGAAAATGAGATTAAAGACATGTTTTATGAATTGAAAACGAAACAAAATTTACAACTTATTTTACGAAATGAAATGTACTTCACAGTTATTGTTTCCTTAATAACAAAAAAATATATACTGTACTGTGTATTTTTTTGTGTTTGTGTAGCCTATGTTTTATTAGATTTTAATTGTATGTATGTATGTATGTATGTATGTCTATTACTGTTCAGTGAAAAACGAGTTTCAGTGCTAATTAATTTTAGGCTATCTATTACGGTATGTACTGTATGAATGATTATTGAAAAAAGTTCAATACGAAAAGTGAAATTCTATTGTTAAACATTAGTAACACAACATCTAATAAAACCAGTTTGTATCCAAATTTCTTGTTAAGTTAATAACCTACACTTTATGTAATTAATTTAAATATCTCACTGTATTGAAGTAATCTACTGTATTAAACATTCGTCATAAAGTTATCTATTCAGTAGTTTTTCAAAAACTTAATCCACGCACCATTTACATACGTATATAAGTTATTTTATACAGAAAAATTAGTACTCCAACTTCCCTCCCACCGTTAATTACTCGCTCTCTCTATAACGGAACTCTCTTTATAGCGGCGGTACCTCATGGTCCCTTCAATTCCGCTATAGAGAGATTTTACTGTACTTACCTTAACCATGATACTAATGTTTGGAGTGAACGGTATGCACAACCCCATCCATTATCATCTTTGCAATCTTGCATGTAATGGTGATATGAATAACGACCTTGTACAAGAGCCTCTTCACCATCTTTAACTGAAAAATAAAGCAATTTTATACAATATATCTACTAATCATACACATTTTTATATTGTTTAAAATGTAAAGGTGGATGTCTCAATAATATTGGCTAAAAATATAATTTTACAGGGTGCGGCATGGAAACTTGCTGAATTGTATTTCGTGCCAAGTGGCAAGATAGTGTAGGGAGAGGGTGGGAAGGATTTCATACGAAAGGCAAGGTCATAAAGATTTATTGCCACCCTAGTCAGTTGTCGCCATGCGTTGGACCAACGACCAATATATGTTTACCATCGAGGCATACTTCTCTAACATCCGTTCCATTATCGCGACTCAACAAGGATTCCATACTCGGTTTAATATTGGTCCTGCAGGATCCTGGTCGGCAATCGATCGTTACTTGAGTGGACACAATTAGGGCGAGTGGAAGTGTGAAGAAAAGTGGGTCAGGAAGCCGGTGGACAGTCATTACCCCTGAAAACGTAGAGAGTGAGACAGTCATTTGTGCGTTCTCCATGGCGTCCAGCACGTAAACACGCTGCTGCTCTGGGGATTTCAGATCGCAGTGTAAGATGAATTCTCCATAAAGAACTGAACTTTCATCCCTACCAAATGGTTGTGGCAAAAGAGCTTAGTCAACTTTATTGCTCGCCAAAATGCATGTGAAGTGCTTCTTGAAAACTTTCCTCACAACGCACTCGTTTTCTTTAGTGATGAGGCTAACTTTCACATTTCAGGCTGTGTAAACAAGCAAAACATGTGTTAATGGAATGATAACAATCCGCATGAAAATGGCCTCTGCACAACATGCTTCATTTGTAACCACGGCCTAAAGAAGTAAAGGTATGAATCTTGCTGTATGAGAGAGGTATTTATACCGTAATTTAAAAAGATTGTACCTTACAAGTTTTATTTTGTTCTTTAGAAAAATTACCCCTCAAAATTGGGAAAAATTTTAACATTTGAAAATGTTTTCCTGAATTTTTACTCTTAACCCTTTCGCTGCCACTGTTATTGTTGTTACATAATTTCATGTGCCGATTTATGATTTACCATTTTTTATTGTATTTACTTTAAATATACGTACAAAGTGCAAGATTTTTTCAAAAGCAGTGATTTACTAAAAAAAGAAGAAAAGAATGTTTACTGTGTGCCGATGTCAAAATAGTAATGATAGGTTCACTGCCAGCATTATAGCCAGAGATATGAGAGTGCGCTAGCCAGACCCGAAGCATACACGGAGCCGGCACAGGGAAAACACACCCGACTCCGAAGGGTGTTCGGACCCGGCAGTGAAAGGGTTAAGACCTCATTTCACGTAAAATGTGAACATAGATTTTGAGATATCTGGGAAAATGTAAACCCTTGCATTTGAGAGTTTGAAAAAACAAAGATGGCTACCACATGAAAACCAAAAACAGTAAAAAAATCCCTTACATGAGACGACGTGTCTCATGGCAGGTGGAAATTTATAAAAAGGCTTACCTTTGACCTATGGCAAAAACCATTAGTGATTTATGTACGAGGGGGTACCCAAAAGAAACCGGAATTATTTTTTAAAACTATTTATTTTTAATTTTTTTACAAAAGAACCTTATCCCCTTCAAAATACTCTCCATTACAACTAATACATTTGTCCCACCGGTGCTTCCACTGTTCAAAACATTTTTTGTACTCCTCTTCAGTGATGGCTGCCAGCTCATCCGTCGTTTTTTTCTTGACATCATCAACGTTGTTAAATCGGAGATCTTTCATGCCCCTTTTCATGCGTGGGAACAAGAAAAAATCACACGGAGCCAGATCGGGTGAGTACGGTGCGTGTGGTAGCAAAACCATGCCGTTTTTCGCCAAAAACTGGGTAACCGAGATTGCCGTGTGTGCAGGCGCGTTGTCGTGGTGGAAAAACCAGTCCCCTGTCTGCCACAAATTAGGTCTTTTACGACGAATGCTGTTTCGTAGTCTTCTTAACACTTCAAGATAAAAAGCTTGATTTACCGCTGGCCTGGTGGAACGAACTCTGAATGGACAATTCCCCTCACATCAAAAAAACAAATCAGCATTGTTTTGATGTTCGATCTGACTTGACGACTTTTTTTTGGTCGGGGTGATAATGAAGTCTTCCATTGACTGGATTGTTGTTTGGTTTCTGGGTCGTACCCATAGCACCAAGACTCGTCACCCGTAATGATCTTTGACATGAAATCTGGATCAGTTTCAAGCTGTTGTTTCAAATCACTACACGTTTCAATTCGACGTTCCTTTTGAGTGTCTGTCAGAACCCGAGGCACAAACTTGGCAGCGACTCTTTTCATTGTCAAGTCTTCTGTTGAAATGCGTTGGACTGAGCTCCAAGATAACCCACTAACCTGTGATATTTGGTCAATGGTCTGTCGTCAGTCTGTTCGTACAATTTCTTTCACTTTCACAACATTTTCGTCTGTTCGGGAAGTCGACGGTCGTCCAGAACGAGGTTTGTTCTCAATCGACATGTCGCCATTTTTAAAGCGCAAAAACCACTCGTACACTTGGGTTTTTCCAATAGCGTCGTCTTTGTAAGCTGTGTTCAACATTACAACTGTTTCCGCGGCGTTTTTACCGAGCAAGAAGCAAAATTTCACAGCCGCACGTTGTTCATTAAAACTTGCCATCACGAAAAACGACACGAGCACAAAACAGCACTAGCGAGAACAATCACTGCACGAGAACAGAACAAGCTAGATCAACGAACAAAATGGCATTGAACTGGCAATGAGTAGCGCTACAAGCAGCCTAGTGGCGGGAATTTGTACTGCACAAGCTCCGCCCACAGCAGAGCTATTCCGGATACTTTTGGGTACTCCCTCGTATCTACTCTTTAAGAGGAATCGAATATCACTATTTTTGTTTCAAAATTTCAACTTAGATTTCTTGACTTTCGGTTGAAACTGGAACTTCAAACCCAATCCAGGTTCACTAACTTTTTTGACTTCTGGTTTTGGGCCACTTCTGATCGAAACCAGAACTTCAAACCCAATTTCGGCCAACTAACATTTTTGTGCAAATTACAAATCAGAAAACAGTTTGATGGTATCTCTTGTAGTTTCTGACTTTGGTTTCTTGATTTCCGGTCAAACCGAAACTTCAAACCCAATTTAGGTCCACTAAATTTTTGTGTAGATCACTAATCCGTAAACTGTTGCAGTTTGAAACTCTTGTAGTTTCTGGCATCTGGGTGCAATGGATGGACTAAGGAAAATGATGGGATGAAAATTTTTAAATAGCCACCAATAAATGAAATTTGAACTTCCAGTAGGTAAAGGTGATACTACAAAAATTATCAGAACTTTTAAAAGTGGTCACGCAACCAATAAATATTTTCCGTTGACTTAAAAAATTAATTGACCCAGTACTCCACAAAACAGAGTGGAACATTCTGGAGATATCTACCGACCTTTTCCAAAATGTCATAACCTAGTACACCAGCTGACATTCAAAATTAATGCAATAACTTTTACATAATAACCAAAAACGATTACCTCCAGATGGTGGTAGACCTTCATGTGGGTTAACTAACAAGTCAAATTTGTTAGAGCTAGCGACCTTAAATTCATGGGCATTTCCTTTTCTAAATATAGGCACAAGTTTTCGTATAATAAGTTGTTCATGGAATGTACTTCTAACGGATGCTGAAAAAAAGAAAAACAAACGATAAAAATATTACATTATAAAAATCTGTTGATGTTTAATATGTTTTAACATCTAGATTGTTGGGGTTAAAAACTCCACCGTTTATAGAATGTTTCCCCGTGTATAAAGAATATTAAAATGTTACTTCTACGGTAGGAAACATTTAATCTTCTAGTTTTCAATGGTGTAATATCAAAGTTGTTATTTTATAAAAAAACAACTTTCACTTTCTCATAGCAAATTTATAGAAATTTGGTGTTAAACACTCACACGACTTTGTTTTGCTAATGTAAATAATAAAACATATAACCCTTGTTTAATCATTAGTAAACAATGTAAAATGAAAATCAACCGCCTGTAGGACTTAAAAAATATCATATGGATTCAATCATTTATTCAATATACTATACTGTGGACAATTTGAAGTGGCACAACTCTTGCTCTACGTGTACACACAGTTCCGCATAAAGTATAGGATGATTCAAAAAGAGCGCCGGTTTTGATATATCAAATTAAGAGATTTATTTTATTGAAAAACTGAAAATAAATACATCAACAAGTTCATCTTACCTTCCGATTTCATGTATAAAAAATGGTGTCATGCATGTGTACTCCTCTACTGCGCTGGCACGCATCAACTCTGTCCATGAAATTGGATATAGTTTGTAGCAAACCACAAAAAGTTTGAAGGGGAAGCGAGCGTATTAGTAGTAGGCACCAACAGCGAAAGAGGAGAAGCGGCTAGGTACCTACTATACTATCATAAAAACATTAAACTCAACTGCTACTTAACAAATTTAATCTAATGTTTAATTCTCGATAACTCATCTTCACTTATCTCATCTCCGTTGTTTTCAGCACTTAAATCACTATCATCGCAATCATCATTTAAATTGATAATTATATTGTCAGTGAGTCAATTAAGGGTTCCCAACACAGATACAATTTCTCTATTTTCTTTACATGATCGCATCTTAATTAACTTGTTCAGTTCTGGTTTGCACATATATTTACGAATGTTACGTCATTTTTCAGAAGCCAATATTTATCATGTCTTCTTTTCGCAGGTTTGAATTCGGAGCACGGTTCAGTTGAACGTTTTGATATGAAGCATTATCCATGACAACGACTGAGTTAGGTGGAAGATTAGGAATTAATTTTTCTTTTACCCACTTCGTAATTTTCATAATTCATATAATCATGGTAATCTCCTGTTTACGTAGGATTCGTCCGTCTAAATAATACGTCCGTTTTGCTTGCGGTACTCTTCAATCTCTAAAATAACGTAGCCTCAGTTCCTGATTTTCTGATCTTTCAACTAACATTTTCCGATTATCAATAGTTTTTTCCATTTGAACCCCATTTCTTTGATTATACGCCACAATGATCAAAGGCTTCCTTGAAAGTTTAATTTTTCTTTTACTACTGTCAGCAACGACCTAAGAGTAAAGCGTTCATATTTTTCAATATGAAAATTGTAAATAGTTTCACGAATAACACTTTTATCAGAATTGTCCAATGTCGTTTTAGATATTTTGGTGTTTAGATTTTTGTGAGGAGTACTGAACCCTTTATGGGCGTTAGTGTTTGCTTCTTTTACAAATTTTTTGAACGCTGCATAAAGAAATTCCCGTAGCTTGGGCAACACGTTTCTGAATTTGTGTCAAAAGGATTGGACACGTTTTGCCTCATCTGTCATAAAACATTAAATACAACTTCTCTCGTCTGGCTATGGATAATTTTGCACCCCCAAATTTTTTTTTTACATACCCCACTACTTTCATCTTCCATAATTTACCTGAACTAAATACTAACCTACGATTAACTTATAGTGTAAGGAAAAAACGCGTTGCGAGCAAGAAACCGGAAATGTAAAAAATTAATGTAACTGTGTCGAAGAACATGTTATCAATTCACTATAGTTATAATACAATACAATGTTTTCAATCAAGCTAATAGTATACACTCACACACACACACACACAACAGTAATATCTACACCATGTTGGGGCTACGGCAGTCTAGCTGTGACTGAATTACAGAATTCCCCCTCTGCTAGATTTGTGTCGTCGCTATGGAAACCGTTCAAGGATAAACTTTTTATTCCATGCAACAAAGTCTATCACTGCACGACAAGTTTCGACTTCCATTTGCCCGATAACCCGTCGAATTTCCTCCTTCAAGTCATTGATGTTTCGGGGTTTATTGGCATACACCAATGACTTCAGATGACCCCAAAGATGAAAGTCACAAGGCGTCAAGTCACACGACCTAGGTGGCCATTGATGGTCGGAATTACAAGAAATGATGCGATCCTGGAACCGTTCACGGAGCAACAACATTGTTTCTCGTGCAGCAACTGAATTTTATACGGGTGATATTGGAGATCGTACCGAAGAATTCTCCGTACAGAAGAACATCGTAAACCCAATTGTTGAGAACGGCGACGTATTGATTTTGCTGGGCTAACAGCCACACTGTCACGAACCAACGCAACGTTCTGCTCAGTTCGGCCAGAACGACGACGTCCAGAACTTTTAAGGTCGACTGTTGAACCCGTCTCAAAAAACATTTTCATGAGCCTGCGAACTGTTGATTCATTCGGTGCTTCATTACGTCCTAGAGTACCGCGAAGTCGCCTGACAGTAGCCGCATAACTCTCTCCACTCTGGTAAAATGTTTTGATGATTAACACTCGTTGTGCAATAGTAAACTTCTCCATGGTTAGACACAGACTGCGAGAGTACTACACTGCGAACAAGAGAAACTACAACTGAATCGTCAATCGGAATGTTCTCCGAAATAGAAATGAGGTCTAACAATGTTGCCAACCGATAAACAAAAATTTACCAGCCGTTTAAAAACCGGCGCTCTTTTTGAATCACCCATTATATCCATAACCTATTCTTTCAACAAGGTCTACAAATTTTAATGTATGCAAATATTGCTTGAGTCCCAGCTCCGTGTAGTTGGAAGGAATGCAGTGCATTGTTATAGTAGTGGGAGAATGAATGAGTTATAATGAGTTAGTAGTGTTTCACAGCTGATACATTTGTAGTGGTAGCGCATACTAACTAGACTAAAGAAATATTCTTATCATCCGGCGCATTAATTTAACAAATACCTACCGGGTTATTAACTTGGTTGGATTCATAATATTTAACTTGCTAATTTATATCAAAATATGTAAATAAATAAATGTAATAAATACAAACAATTATGTTAAATATGGAAAGTTTGAATACAAATGTTTTGTATCAGAGTAATACAACAATCGTTCTCGCAGCATGCATCACTCATTCATTATACCTCACCTGTACCCTTCACCCTGCAACTACACGGAGCTTGGAACCGCACAATACCTACGACCTTATTTCAATGTACAAAAATACAAATAATTATTTCATTTTTAAAATATGAATTTCATTTGTCCCAGAAAAAATTTAAACTATAAATTACTAGAACTAAACTGCAAAAACTCACTAAACTAAACAATACAGACGCATGCAGTTCTAACTGAATAAATTGGTCTGAATAAATACTGAACAGAAAATCATATATGAAAATAAATTAGTCACATCATTATGCCTGACAGATTATTAATAACAGCCGTGAAAACAAAGCGTAATGACCGTGTGTGAGTCGTACATTACAGGAGTGATTTTATACTTTTGTGACTGTACTGTCGATGCATGGTGAGGGAAAATGGTTGGGGAACCCTTCGCTGCTGCCTCAAAGAGGAGCGGCTGCTGGCAAGCGAGAATTGTCTCTACTGCTGCCTGAAGCTGCTCAAGCCAGAAGCAGTTGCCGACCTGGCGTTACTTTTCGTTGCTGCTAGTGAACCGAGGGGAAAGGGAAGGGAAGGGGTTATTAGAGCAAAGAAAGTACTTAATGTTGAGTGAACTCGATCTGTCCGTATCGGCCTTCTCGAAGCCACGATTGATACTGATTGACTGTTTTCCTTCAACTATTTGAGTCTTATCGTAGGCGTTAACTACCCGCCATTGTACAAGCCGCTGAGAAAAGTTTGCAGTTTGCGCTACCTACCAGCAGCAGAAGTAACTACCTGACAACGTTTACAGTGCCTAACAGGCAAAACACCAATGACGGACCGGAGTATAAATAGTACAGTATCAAAGTGAAGGTGTCAATTCCAGGGTGGAAAAAAAATGTTTTTCTGAGAGCCTGGCATGTTGATAAGTACACTTTTACACTAAGCGAGGAAGGCAAAGGTAATCAATCTTAGAAGTTCAAACTAGCCGTTCGGCTGATAAACTTTTACACAAAGTGAGGAAGGCATGGTAAAGCATCTCAATCTTAGAAGTTCAAACCAGCCGTTCGGCTGATAAACTTTTAAACTAAGTGAGGAAGGCAAAGTAAAGCAACTCAATCTTAGAGGTACAAACCAGCCGTTCATCTGATAACCTAAACAACAACAAGTAAATAAAATTAATAACTTACTCAATTCTTTATCACTTAGCTGTGGATAAACAATGGTGAAAAAGTGTCCAAAATTTAACGGAATAAAATGATAAGGTGTAGGCATACTAGGTGGAAGAGGCCCTCTGCTTAAATTACGTTCAAGTAAACGAAGTGAGCGACATAATGAATCGACCAAAATATTGTATAATTCATTAGCTCTACGTTCGTGATGAACCATACTCAATGCATCAATTGGGAGAATAACCTTTAATCTTTCCGATAACATATTGTTACTTTCTGTACCTGTAATGAAAGAAAAGAAAAAATTAACATTAAAATTTTAAACACTTCAAGTGTACGTAAGAGTCAAGTGAATATGAATTTTGTGGTAGAATTCAGGTCGTAAAAATTTCTCTCTTTGAGCTGATGTCATTGACCCATTCCTACTATTTATATGACATATTTTATTATACGAAAGCATGGAATTTTGTGAACATGTGCATGTATAAAAATATTATAAAAGATAATATTGGAACATTTTAGTTCCATTGTGAAGAATGTCTGAAAATAGGCTATTCTACGAATTTCGGAGCGTTTATTCCCTTTTACAGGTTCAATCGAACCGGTTTTGCTATAATAGCACAATTGAACAATTTACCTGCCTGTACTATTCAAGCTTTCAAACGCGGTTATAGCTCAATTTTTAGAATGAGATATGGCCTTTACACGGTTGATAGGGTAGGTGCCTGGTCTGCTAAAATTCTTGGGGAAGTTGTTTTCTCGTAAAAAAATTGTTATTTTAAGATTGTGGCTTTAATATGCATTTTAGCACAAAAATGTGTATAAGAAAAGTAGTAGAGAATTTAAAATCCTACAACTTTTATTTCAAATTTTTTTTTTTATAACGCTTAGATTAGTTTTGGTAAGCTTAGTTTAGCTGTTTTTACTCATGAAAATGTGTAAAAAAAATCATTTTTTTAAAATTTCAGCCTTAGTATGCATTTAACAACAAAAGTGTAGATATTTAAATTTATTGGAAATTAAAAGACCTACAACTTTTATTTAGCCCATTTTTCTCTACACATCCTAGTTTAGCGTGAAAGAGTAATTTTCATTTTGCATCATGATTAAAATAACTAACTCTTAACTTCAAAAAAGTTGGGTTGAGTCCAGAGGCTGGAATCATGGATGCACCATTTCAGCGAGGGAATGTCATGATGTTTCAAGTAGTGAAGAGCATTCACTGTTTCAAACAGTCACTGTGATCACGGTGACAGTGATTTTGTGTTCACCGTTACTTTTAATAGTTACTAGTGATTTAGTAATAACTTTGTATATACTTAGTATATTTTTCAGTTGTTATTTCATGATTACTGAAGTTTTGATAAATTAAAAAAATGGGCTACATATATAACTAAAATAAAAATTTATTCTAAAACTGATTAACACAAGGTATCCTAAATTAGTAATAAAAAGAACATTTTATATGAAAAAGAGAAAGTACAAGAAATAATTTACAACCGAAAAAATTAACAACGCACAATATAAATAAAATAGCTAGGTAGAACACGGCATGCAATAAAAATAACACTGTAATGTAATTATGTTACCGCGATCAGAAATGTAAAGGAACTACCCTCGTTTTGTTTAGTCTAGTAGATGAAAAACATATCAAAGGGAAGAGCCTGAGAGAGGGAGAGAGAAAGAGTGAGGGAGAGAAGAGTGTGTAAAAATTGAAGTAAAAGAGAATGGACGTGCCGGTTATCAAAGGAGAGCACCAAGCCCATTGAACAGACCAACATATATTATGTAGCTATTACAGGGGCCTTGAAGAAGAGTAAGCATTTGTTGTTTTATCTATTAACTGTGAACAGTGAATGAGTGAGTGAATTTTTTCACTAGTTTCTAAGGTAAAGGATTCATTCTATCTTAAAAGTAACAGTGAACAGTGAATGAGTAAGTAAATGATTTTTGTAAAAGTGATTGGGGGAACGAGAGGTCTGTTACTCTTCTATCTGTAGAGTTACGGTTGCCGTGTCGTCCTGCCTTAAATAGTGAACAGAGAATGAGTAAGTGAGATCTTTGTAACAGTGACTGGGGAATGAGAGGTTGTACTACATCTAGAAGTACGGTGAACATTCGCCGTGTCGTCTTGTCTTCTAGTGACAGAAGAGTAAGCGATCTTTGTAACAGTGACTAGGGAACGGTTACTCGCCTATCTGAATAACTGTGGTCACCGTGAATTATAAGTAACTGTGACTCGTTCACAGTGACAGTTCTTTTGTCTCTTCTCTAGTTTCAAGGCGTCAGTTGGCCATGTGAATGATTTTACTTATTTCAATTATAAATTTAATAACAATTCTGTCACATAATATAAAAACTCACTTTACACTTGTTTAAAGTATTACTGAATTTATTCTATTTATTACAGACTAGCGAGCCTGTAATTTCTTCTCCTTGTCAACTAAAAATGTTGTACCTACAATAAAAGTGGAACTAAATGATTAACCTCACCCTCAGCTTCGATAGCTAAACACAACTGAAAAGCAATGAAAATCGTTGTTTAATTAATATATTTCCGTGTACAATATTCCATTCTTGGGATATTTTGTTCAAATATACACAAACCTGGTAAAAACGTTTTTTTTTTTTTTTGATCCAGGAGGCCTCAAAACTTGTATTTTTGGTGAAAATCAATTTCGAAAAATTGACATGAAAACTTTTAATACTTTTGTTCCTTATACATTCAAATAGGTAAAAGGAAGTAAAAATACATGTAATAAACTTACACCTTAAGTGGTGAATCACAGGTGCCGATCTAATTTTTACCTCACTTTGGCGATCGTATGTACATTTTTGCATCATTGATATATTCATAACATTCTGAAAAATTATAAAGAAACCAATTAAATTTTAACAGCTAATTACATGCAAAAATATTGCTAATGACAAGAATTTTGACTTGTTGCACCAAATGCAAGCTTAAAAAAATATGATTAAAATCTAAATAAAAATCTTGTGTGAAACACTCACAATCTTTCTCTTGCCAATGCAAATAATGAACAATACAACCTAAGATTAGTAATAAAACGTTAGAAATAAACAAAAAACTAACCTCAAAAAACATAACCTTATTTTAATTATGATGCAAAATGAAAATCACTCTTTCACACTAAACTAGGCTGTGTAGAGAAAATGGGCTAAATAAAAGTTGTATATTTTTTTAATTTCCAATAAATTTAATTATTTACAGTTTTGTCGTTAAATACATACTAAAGATGAAATTTTAAAAAAATCGAATTTTTTACACATTTTCATGAGTGAAAACAGCTAAAGTAAGCTTACCAAAACTAATCTAAGCGTTATACACAAAAAAAAATTTGAAATAAAGGTTACAGGATTTTAAATTCTCTACTACTTTTCTTGTACACATTTTTGTGCTAAAATGCATATTAAAGCCGCAATCTTAAAATAAGAATTTTCTTATGAGAAAACAACCTTCACAAGAATTTTAGCAGACCAGGCGCCTACCCTATCAACCGTGTAAAGGCCGTATCTCATTCAAAAATAGAGTTATAACCGCGTTTGAAAGCTTGAATGGTAAAGGTAAGTAAATTGTTCAATGTTGCTATTATAGCAAAACCAGTTCAATAGAATATGACCTGTAAAAGGGAATAAACGCTCCGAAATTCGTAGAATAGCCGATTTTCAGACATTCTTCACAATGGAACTAAAATGTTCCAATATTATCTTTTATAATATTTTTCTACGCATGTGTTCACAAAATTCCATGCTTTCATATAATAAAATATGTCATATAAATAGTAGGAATGGGTCAATGACATCAGCTCAAAGAGAGAAATTTTTACGACCTGAATTCTACCACAGAATTCATATTCACTTGACTTACATACGCTTGAATAGTCGAAAGTGAGATAAGCGAGGGCGTTTGATAGATCAAATTTTTTGCTGGACAATTCTCTATAATACCAGACTAAAAAAAAAAATTAAAAATATTTAGTGCCAAATTTTGACAAAAATGCATGACTTATGCATAAATTACAACAAACTTTTTTTGTAAATTCGCTGTAACTGGCGTAAAAAAACGGAGTTTCATGTTTGTTTTTTTTAAAACATCTCTCAAAGTTTTCTTAATGTCTCATAAAAATTTCAATTATTTTGGATAAAAGATGGATAAAAAAAGGCAAGTCTATTGCTCCGATCTTGGAATCATTGTTTGAAGAGTTAGTATTCTAAAAACCTATCAGTTCCAGAAAGGTTAAGAGGAAAAATATAGCATTTTAGAAGAGTGTTACTGCATGTTTTCTAATTCATTTCAGCTAAAATTCAGCCTTTTAGTACAAAGGGTAAAGGAATTACATCATTAAAAAAAAAAAATAGTTATTTTCGTTCCCAATGGATGTAATGAGTAAGAACCAATACTGTATACCTTTATTTAATAAAGGAATAAAGTTATACTATAAATAATTATTTCAAATTTATTGGTTTTTCTAAAGGAAAGGTATATATTTTCGAAGGATTTTATTAATTCAAAGCGAGCAGTGAAGTAGTGTTGCATTGTACATTTTGTTTCGTGTCAAACATGAGCCAGATGCTATGTAACTACAAAAAAATGAAAGATTCTCCTGTGCATACTTCTGCTTAAATCAAAACCAGACTACAACGTTCCTCTGCTGCATAACACAAACCTTAACAACACACTGAATGCACATTTTTAATGCATGTTTTTTTAATATTTCCAATGCAACTGAATAAAAACCTTCATATTTACAACATTTATTAATTAATTAAAGGGATATAGAGTGTTGTTTCTAACTTGTTACGTCCATCAGGGACGAAAATAACAACTTTATTTAAAAACGCTGTAATTCCTTTATACTTTGTACTAAAAGGGTGAATTTTAGCTGAACTTACTATGAAAACTTGCAGAAACACTTTTCTAAAATGCCATATTTTTCTTCTTAAAATTGATTGTGCAACATGTTCTGAAACATAGACTAAGTGAAAAATGCGCTAAAAAACGGGTACATATTTGTTTCCAAATCGCTAGAAAATGCCAAATACACTTTGTGTTTTTTAATTTATAAGAATAAAATAAAAAAAAACCAAGCTTTAAAACGAGCTGTACCAGAAATTTTTATGGTTCTTACTTGGAGAGATATGCGGTTCCAAACCCAGGCTTCTTCTTTCATTTTACGTATTATAAACTACTATAAATGGCTTTTCATAGGGAAGTCTATCATCTAGCTCAGAACAGCTTCCTTTGCTCAATAGCAAAATTACCATTTTTATAAATATATATTCTGTACCTAAGAGGTAAAGGAAGTTAACTCCATTTTTGTAATTTTTCAGAAGAACCAAAATCATGAAGTTTTTTATTTTGTAAAAAAAATTCTGAAGGTGTGAGAATTTTCTAAAATTTGCGCCAAATAAAATAGCTTTTGATACAGAGATTTCAATGATTAAACCACTTTCTTATTTTTTACTCCCTCCTGACCACCTTAGGAATTCATACTCTGTACATCTTTCTGTGTTTTAATTACATTACTGTTAACCCCCAATATAACTTGAATTAATCAAACAGAAACAAAACTTAGACAAAATATATAGTGCTAACTCTATTCTGATAAAGAAACAGAATTTTATTCACAACAATGTTTGAAAAATTACAGAATTCAAGCAAATTCTGAGGCCTATCATTAAGACAATAAAAACAAAATAATTCAAAATCAAATAACTTATTGTCAATAACGAGTATACATTCAATTAGAGTTAAAAATAGAAGTCATTTTAAAAATCTTCTTCATAATTAGCTAAAAGTAGAGTTAATGTGGTTACTGCAACTTTTATAGAGCTTTCTTGCTAATTTTCAAACTTAGTTTTGCCAAAATTGGAGTTAACACCCTTTACTTCTACGGCACCGTTATATTTTTATTTATTTAACATTGCATCAACTGCAACAGTCATTAGCAATGACGTTGGGGTGTAACTGTTTACAATGGAGGACGAAATGATTTTTTGTAACAGATGAAAATGCCTGAGTGGGATTCGAACCCATGACCGTATGATGAGAGGTGAGCACGTTACCACCTACATCAACATGGTTGGCACCATTTATATTCGATTCACTGTTGTAAAAAGATGAAACTCATACGAAAATTACTGTAAAAGAATTTTAAGCAAAATGGTCATGATGTGGTCAAGATGGTCATGGATGTGATTACCAATTGCAAAACAAAATCAAATAAAGTACATTGATAATGTGCTCTGGGATAAATTCTAAATCAGATCATAAAATAATTTCCGCTGTAACTAATCCTAATACATAATCCAATATAAAAAACATCTTAAAATTTTATTAATAAATAAGAAACGTATACTCACAATGTCTTTAAGTGATAATGGTTTATTTTGTTTCTTTCCAACAGAAACTTCATCATGGTCCTTAATGGTAGATTTAAATAAACTACCAACAGATGGACTGGTACTTTCCATTTCAGTGCCAAACAAGTACACTTTGGTCTTACTAATATGGAAAGCAACTGAACCGGAAGAAACCTAATTTAAATAAAAAACAAATATTTATTTTTTTTACAAAAGAATCTTTGAAAAATCTGGTGTTAAACACTCAAACAACTTTCGCTTGCCAATGCGAATAATTAACAATATAACTTAACATTAGTAATACAACATTAGAAATAAACAAGTCAACCTAAATAAACATAACCTAATTTTCATCATGAGTGAAAGATGCAAAATGAAAATCAACTTCAGTTTGGCTTAAAAATATGGAAAACCACTCTTTCATGCTAAACTAGGCTCTGTAAAGAAAAATGCTCTAATCAAAAGTTGTAGATCTTTCAATTTTCTATAAATTTCATTATATAATACACTTTTGTTGTAAAATGCATACTAAGGCTAAAATCTTAATAAAAATCTATTTTTTTACACGTTTTCGTGAGAAAAAAAAACAGAAAATCGCTAATTACTGCTAAACTAAGCATTATAAAAAAATATTTAAATAAAAGTTGTAGGATTTTTAATTCTCTACAACTTTTATTATATACATTTTTGCGGTAAAATGCGTTTAAAGTTGTAATCTTAAAAAAAAACTATTTTTTTACGAGAAAACAACCTCCCCAAGAATTTCAGCAGACATGGCGCCTACCCTATCTTGTAAAGCATATAAAATTAAGTAAATGAGGCGATTTTAAAAAATCGTAGAAGCGGTTTTTTAGAAAATTGCAAAAAAGTGAAAAATGACACGAATAAACTACTACTTCTGGTCGACCGAATTTGATGAAAATGTTTGTGTCGGGTTAGTTAGTGGTAACTTAAGTTTCAAGTTTGTATGATGCACCGTTCTTGAGATATTCTGTCCACACACACACACAAACAGACCAATTGCTAAAAACATGTTTTTTGGGTTCAGGGAGTCTGAAAATGTGCAATTTGGTGAAAACTCGATTTCAAAAAATCGATATGAAAACAATACGCAGGAGAAAGTAAAAATCACTTAATACCGCTAAACTAAGTGTTATACAAAGAAATGTTTGAAAGAAAAATTGTAGGTTTTTACATTGTCTACAACTTTTATTATGCACTTTTGCCCTAAAATGCAATCTATGCACTTTTGCCCTAAAATTAAGGCCGCAATCTTAAAAAAACCATTTTTTTCTACGAGAGCACAGCCTCCTCACGAATTTCAGCAGACATGGCGCCTACCCTATCTTGTAGAGCATAAAAAATGTACAAAATGAGACATTTTTAAAAAAACCATTTTCGAGAAAATCACAAAAAAGTGAAAAATTACACAAATAAACTACTACTTCTGGTTGACTGATTTTGATGAAAATGTTCGTGTTTAGTCCTCTAGTGGTACCAAACTTAAGTTCCAAGTTTCAACTTCATATGAAATTCCGTTCTTGAGATATTTGTTCACACATACAGACCAATCAGTAAAAACATGTTTTTTGGGTTCAGGGGGTCTGAAAACTTAAATATAGGGTGAAAACTCAATTTCGAAATATCGCAACAAACTTACCTTTTTTTGTAAATCGTTAATTGAATCAAATATAGCATCTGAAGACAGTTCACAAATTAAAGGCAACTGCGTTTTTAAACGAATATGCACAAATAATTCACAAATCTCAGATTCCTTCATAACATCAAATTTAACTTCCACTAATTTTTGATTTACATAAAAAAATGCCTGCAGTGAGTCTGAATCAACATACACTCTTTTTAATAATAATGGATTGTCAGACACAATAACTTCCTGGAAAAAAATAAAGTAAAATTATCATCACCCCATCAAGGATTAGGCTGTAATTAAGAGTGTTAAAATATCTATCTGTTCCTTGGTCTTCCCACTCCTCTTCTACCCCTCGGTTCATAAAGCCACGTATTCAAAGGTAGTAAGTAGGTCCTAATAATAATAATAGTAGTATACTAATAATTATTAGTATAATAATAATAATAATAATAGAAAGAAGAAAGAAAAATAATTAGGAAAATTCTTGGACCTAGATGGACCGAAAACGGGTACAGATTACAGAGAACGTCTAAAATTGAAGAATATTCCAACATAGAGACAGTCATGAGGAAAAGACGCCTTCAATTTTATGGCCACATAATGAGGCTTCCTGACAAGAGAATAGTAAAATATGTGTCATTACTTGTTAATGGGGGAGGGAATGGATACAAAATGTTAAAAAAGATTTAGAATTGGCCAAAATCACCAAAGAAGAAATTCTCATAAGAGACAATTTTAGAACAAAAGTTAAAAAATGGGAGGTTAAACCAGAGACAAAAGCTCCAAGAACCGGAACAAAATGGAGTGAACAAAGAAAAGCTGAATTCTCACAAAGAATGAAAAGCTGGTGGGCAGATAAAAAGGACAAGAAATCCCAAAAACAAACCAGATTTACTTAGCGTCTTCCACTTCGGGAGTTTTACGACTTATAATAATAATAATAATAAATAAATAATAGTCTTCAACTTCAAATGAAAATCCGTTTTTAATATATTTTGTATATTTCTGTATTTATTAAGAGAGTTGCCTTTTATATTTTGGGAATAGAAAACCAAAAAAACAAATTAATCAATGTAAATAGCTTAATTGTTTTTCAAAATATTCTCCATGATGATCAATACATTTTTTCGTTAAAAAACAAAAAAAAAAAAAAAAAAAAAAAAAAAAAAAAAAAAAAAAAAATACATTTTTTCATGCGCTTGAACCAATTTTCGAAGCACTTGTTCCACTCTGATTGAGGTACCTCCAAAATGTGCTTTTTGAATGCATCAACTGCTTCTTCAGGCATTGAAAAACGTTGATCTCTTAATTTATTTTTGATGAGCGGGAATAAAAGGAAGTCGTTGGGTGCCAAATCAGGGCTGTATGGCGAATGGTCCATCTCCATTTATTTTCAATAATTCGGGTTTCTTTTGGGTACCCCCTCATACACTGTCCCCTATTCTGTTTAACGTGATCATGTAAGGAATGAACACAAAAGTAAAAGGAATAGTTGGATGTAATGATAATAAGATGATTTTTGCGGACAATATGGTGATTTGGGGAGAGAAAGTAGAGGATGTGCAAATTCAGCTGGATGCTTGGAATGAAATAATGATAGTTTTGGACTTTAAATAAATAGAAAGAAGAGTGAAGTAATAGTTTTTGGAAGAGACAGGGGTATCGAGGGGACCATTACACTGGAAGAAGAGGCATTGAGGCTGGTGAAAATTTTTAAATATCCAGGGAGTGAGATTTCAGAGGACGGAAAGGTAAATGGAGAAATAACAAGGCAGTTGCAAAGTGGAGGAAATATATACAAAGTGATAAAACACTTGTTACAGAAAGATACCAGAGAAGGCCAAATTAATGATTTATACGTAGTATTATGCAGTGCTCTAAGGAGTGGAAACGTGGAGGATGAATGAGAGGAATTGGCGTAGGTTAGAGGCAGGGGAGATGAAGTTCTTAAGAGAAGGGTAGGACAAGGAGAGATAGAATAGAGAATATCACGATTAGAGCTGACTTAAATACAGAAGGTATAAGGGAGAGGGTGGAGAAAATGAGGATAAGACAGTAAGAGAGTGAAGAGAATGGGGGAGGAAAGGTTGCCTAGAAGGATGGATGGAACGAGATCAAGAGGACGACCAAGAAAAAGATGGAAGGATGAAATTAAGAGGAGTGTGGAGGGATGGGGATACAACTGGGAACAAATAGAGGAGGAGAAATGGTGGACGGACAGAAGAAAATGGATAGGTTGGTGAACACACAGACCTGGCGATAGCTGAAACAGGCACTGGATATGCATACAAGATTTATTGTGTGAATTTATTCACGAGCCAGATATTCTTAATATTAAAATTGTAATTAAATATAAGTACAAACAAAAATAAGAACTTACCATTAAATTATCAACGACCTGTTTAGATAAAGCAGTGACTTTCCTCGCAGTAAATGTTGCAATACCACAAAAATCGACTTCAGTTGGAAAATGAGACTGAAATTCACCGAATGATGAACCCCTGACTTCAACACTCATCCCAACTACTAATAATGTACCATCATACATCAACCCATATAAAGCTCCCAATCTGTCTTCCTTTACATTTTGTAATCTCTAAAACACCATGTAAGAAATTTATTATATTTAATTCACAACAGACAGACATAATAATGAATGTAGCTAAAGTCATAATACTTGCAGACACTTTAATTACTAGGGGTAGGGGTGGACTGGGGAGTTAATTTGGCTTGGTGATTTTAGCATACAGGCAGCCCAAAAATCCCATAAATTATACTGGGCGGCATACAGCTGTGCACATGGAGACGTCGCTGTGTTCCCACGCTATTAATCAACCTGAAAATATCTACTACTGTTTTCTATCCATGTGTTTACGGTAGGTAAATAATTTGGCTTCATTCAACATTTTATATATATTTTTATTATACGAGGTACGTTCGTAAAGTAAGTTCCATTTTGAAATAAAAAAAGAACAAGTACAGATATAAAAATGAAATCTATTTCATAAAAATCTACAATTTTTAAACTATTTTTCGACATAACTCCCGTTATTTTCCAGGCATTTACCACAGCGTGGTACAAGCTTTTGTATACCCTCTTCACAGAATGCTGCTGCCAGTGTAGTCAACCAAGAGGTATTTTCTCATCAACTGCACGAATCAGTTCATCACTAACCAAAGATGGACATCCACTTCGATCTTCATCGTGCACTGTATCACGCCCTTCTTTGAACTGTCTATTCAATCTTCTCACCATTGAATCGCTTATCACATTTGGTCTGTAAACCTTGCAGATTTGTCGATGAATGTCACTTGGTTTAATGTTTCTTGCATTCAGAAAACGAATCACCGATCGAATTTCACAAGCGGCGGGATTTTTAATAAACTCTAAAAATGTACAAGCTATTACATACATAGCTTGTATGTAATACAAGCCATTACATTGTTTGTAATGGCTAAAAACAAGCCATTACAAACTAATTGTTTGTAATGGCTTGTTTGCCATTACAAACAAGCGCTACTAAGTGTACACAACAATTAGTAACCTCAAAATGACGTCATTTCATTTGCTTGACATAGAGAGACACATGCGCGGAACTGTGATAACAGTGCTACCATGGAGAATGATGGAAAGTCACATGTACAGTATTTTGGAACAGAAGAGGAATTTTACTAATTGATTTTTTGCTGCGAGGTCAAACAATCAATAAAGAAGTTTACTATGAGATTTTCAAGAAACTGCGGTGCGCAATACAGAACAAGCGCCGAGGAATGCTTAAGAAAGGTGTGGTTTTCATTCATGACAATGCCCGACCACACACTGTGAATGAAACAAAAAGATTCCTGCAGGACTTTGGCTGGGCCTTGTTCAACCATCCTCTGTACAGCCCTGACCTCACTCCTAGCGACTTTCATTTGTTTCTGTATCTGAAGTCTTTCCTTGGCGATCAGCGGTTGAACAGCGATGAAGAGCTGAAAGAACATGTTACCTCTTGGTTGACTACACTGGCGGCAGCACTCTATGAAGAGGGTACACAAAAGCTTGTACCACTCTATGACAAATGCTTGGAAAATCACGGGAGTTATGTCGAAAAATAGTTTAAAAATTGTAAATTTTTATGAAATAAATTTCATTGTTGTATCTATATTTGTTCTTTTTTTATTTCAAAACAGAACTTACTTTACGAACGTACCTCGTATATTATCTGTTATCAGATTCTACTTAGAACAAATAAGTAAAAATATCCTGATTCCGAACAGAACCAATTTCAGTAACTAAAATCAAATACAACCTAGAGAAAAATAATTTAATTATGACTTTTAACAGAAATAATCAGGAAGACAGACAGGGTTGACTGATTTTACAGTTTCTAGAGGAATTAAATTGAGGTCACAAAATTGTGTAATGTCATTAGTTACCATAAACATTAGGTATAAATAAAGTTAATTAATAAATAAGTGACAATTGGTTATTTTTTCTGCTGTTGAGAAAAATATTAAGATACAATAAATTATAGTCGCATTTAGTCGATTAATGTTTCAATATTTTTATTAATCAAGGTATAACTTTGAAAATTTATATTGAATCTCTCGCTGTAAAATAGTTCCTTAATTGTATACATTAATATACAGAAAAAAACGAATTAACAGTTGTTATTTGACTCGTCACTGTAAAATAATGTACCAAATTAATAATAATTCCACGTTGAACAACCTGTCAATAAGGTTAACAACTTAATTCTTTAACATTATACGAGTTCTTACTTGTAATAAATTTTCCGATAATTTTAATTTTGGCGTCATTTTGAACTTAATGCTGTTGTATTATTCACAAATACGATAACAATAACTATGTGTATAATAAACTTAATTTTACTTCTAAATTGACTACTAAATTCACGCTATCAATGTAAATACAAATCATGTGTGCAACATTTGTCCAAAACTTGGTCGAACACGGCGTGGAAGTTACAGATGTCAAATTTAAAACGCAGATACAAAAATGTTGAAACCACGATAAATACATTTCGCAAACTCAAAAATAATTTAATTTCAGAGTAATTAAAATCTTTAATAAAAATATAAGGTCAAAAATAATTGTATAATATTTGGTCATCGTTCACTAAATTTAACCAGCAGTTGGTAATACTATCTATCGATTACATTACTTCAAATATATCGACAGCTGATGTATATCGAATCGTATACAACAAAACCGCTTGCTTGCTAAAAGAAGTGAATCGTTGGTGTTTTACGAGGGAGTGACTAGCATTATTTCGTTTACACATTTAGAAGTTTATCTTTATTATTTTTAAAATGGTTAGTACATTAATTTAAAAATTATAATTCGTATCGCTAATCTTCTCTTAATCTAAATATCCGTTTAATTAAGAATGACTATTATTTATATTTTGTTGTTAACCTAAAAATATTGAATGATCGGTCATGATTTATTTCATAAAATGAAAGTATATTTCAAAAACTAATTAAATAATAAACAATCAGTCTAGTAGAAAAAATAAATATTGGCTCTTTTTTCACTGTATTAGTTAGTTATATTTATTATTGGGAAATAAATATGTTGGGAAAATAAATTTGCTAATTTATTAGAACTTTGTATTTCTCGCAATCTCTATCACCATTTTAGCAATTGTTTTTTGTTTGTTTTACTTCTATATTAATTATTTATTGATTAATGGGTAATTAATAACAATTTAAAAAAAAACAAGTTAATATGGATTCAATTTCTTCAATCTATTCATTGAAATTATTACGGCCAAGAAAGAATATCCTTACATTTTGGGGTGCTAACAAATTTATTGAAAGTAAAACCATACAAACCAAATACTGTAAACAGAGTAGACTGGAATTTCTATACATGGAGCTCTTGAACTTAACAATTCATAATTTTTTTATGGGTCTCATAAAAACCAATGATAGTCTGCTACAAAACCAAAAATTTTATCTCTTTGCAAAGTTTAAGTAAGATATAAATATTAGGAAACTTGACGAGGGACTAATTGCTGCTCTTCAGAGTTAAAAATTGAATTGTAAATTAGAAATAAAATTGTTAAATGTAAATTTTAGCTTATATCTTTTTATTTAGAATTAGAGAGTAGACAAACATTGTATGAGAATTGAAAGAAAAGTTTCTATTCTCAGTTCATCGTTAGAAAGATATCTCGAGTAAACAAACAGCTATTAAAGCGGTGACTCAGAAAAAATGCAACACTTTTAACAAAAACACATCACAATGATAATTTATACGTGCTTTTAACGATAAGCAGAATTAAATGATAAATAGAAATAAAAAAACCAAAAAATACTACAACTCTAAATTCCTAATTGAAAATAAATTATAATGCACGTAAGAACGATACGATGTCAAAAGCGAACTGTTAGTATAATATGACATGTTCTTTGTCAAAAATGTGGAGAGAGATTTATGGGTTTGGATAAGTTATGTCAAATTCAATTGTGAAATAACGAGTGACTAAACTAATATTAGATGACTAATTATTAAAATAAAAAAGTCATGATATATGATGTAGGCCTAACAGTTTCATTTATAAAAATATTTTATACTTAAATACTTTTGAAAGTATTTTGTTGTACTTTTTAATCAGTGTGTACACATATTTAAATAATGTGCATGCTCAGTGATGTCATTATTTGTTTACTTGAGATATCTTTCTTACGGTGAACTGAGTATAATAGCATAATAAATTTTATATTTTTGTAATTTCAGAGTTTTAATATGCCATCATTGAAAATTAGACCAGATGGTCCATCTAGAATTGAGACTAAAGAAGGTGTCTATGGACTACCAGATCCTATGACTTATGGGTAAGATTATTTTCCTGAAGAATTTATATTAGTATATATTTATGATTAATAAGAACAAAAGTGTTGTGCAGCAGCAAGAGTGGTTTAGAAGAGATGGGACATTTAAAAGTAGGCAACAAAAACATACAGGAAGTTGGGGAATTCTGCTATCTAGGGAGTAAAATAACAAAGGATGGTAGAAACACAAGTGATATCAAAAATAGAATTACTCTAGCTTGAAAAGCCTTTGAAATGAAAAACAGCTTACTGACTAAAAACATCGATTTACAGATTAGGAAAAATTTCTTAAAACGCTATGTTTGGAGTGTAGCATTATACGGGAGTGAAAAGTGGGTGATAAGGGCTGTATAAAAAAAGAGGGTAGAAGCTTTTGAAATGTGGTGTTATAGGAAAATGTTAAAGATTAGGTGGGTGGACAAAATAAGTAATTTAGAGATTCTTAGGAGAGTGGATGAAAAAAGAAGTATATGGAAGCATCTTGCCAGAAGCTAGTGGGGCATATCTTAAGACATCCAGGTATTGGTCTATCAATAATGGAGGGTAATATTGAGGGAGTGAATTGTAGGGGGAGGCAAAGGTTAGAGTTTATAAAGCAAATCACAAAAGATGTAGGGTGTTACAGGTATGTAGATATGAAACGACTTGTGCAAGATAGAACAGCTTGGAGAACTGCATCAAACCAGTTGAGAAACTGATGAGAAATATATAAATATATGATACCAATAGGTTAAATTTTAATGCATCAGTGAGAACAGTGTATCTACTCTTTTAAGAGGAATCAAATGACGCTATTTTTGTTTCCAAATTTCTATTTTGATTTTTTGACTTCCGATTGAAACCGAAACTCCTGGCCAACTAACTTCTTGTGTAGATTATGAATCCGAAAACCGTTGCTATCTCTTGTAGTTTCGAACTTTGATTTCTTAACTGCTTTTGGGCCACTTCCGGTCAAAACTGAAGCTTCAAATCCAATTTCGGCCCACTAACTTTTTGTGTAGATTATGAATCTAAAATTTAAACTGAAAGGAATTCAAACGGTTTTGTTGGTCATGCTTCTTAAAAGAAATATAAGTAATTTGACCAGTTGTTTACAAGAATGCCTCGATAAAAATGGACACTACGTAACTGATGTGATTTTTCTCACCTGATTATTTTTTCTTATGTTTCGACATAAACTTAAATTGCAATGTAATTTTATTTACGAGGGCCATCCGGAAAGTAGTACCCGTTTCCGCCGCATGAGGCGCTGACGAGGCGAGCAGCCGCCGGTCAAGGTCAGATCGCTTCAGTGGCTTGTCTGCCTTCTCTGTTGTAAGTTCCGAGACGCTAGCATTGCCTGTCTTGTTTCTGTGACCGTTCATAATGTTTAAAAAAATTGAGAACGCCGCCAGTTGTGAAGTGAGGGCTGTAATAAAATTTCTCAATGCAAGAAACGTTCGACCTTGTGATATTCATCGCCAATTAAAGGAAGTGTATGGAGACGATGTGATGGATGAGTCATCTATTCGGCGCTGGTGTCGTAATTTTAACTTGGGGAGGGGGAACACACACGACGATGAGCGTTCAGGGAGACCATCTGTCATTACAGATCAACTGCTGAGGTCAGTAGACGAATTCGTGAGGCACGATCGGCGCGTTACAATTGATGACATCTGTGAACATTTCCCTAATGTTTCTCGCACAATTCTTCATGAAATTGTCAAAGACCATCTGCATTATTCAAAAATTTGTGCAAGGTGGGTCCCTCGCATGCTTACAGATGAGCACAAAACCAAGCGTATGGCTGCTGCATTAACATTTTTGGAACGTTATTCTGATGAAGCAGACGCGTTCTTGAATCGCATAGTTACTGGTGATGAAATGTGGGTTTGTTATGCTTCACCTGAGAGTAAACGACAGTCAATGGAGTGGCATCATCCTCATTCACCAAAGAAACCAAAAAAATTCAAGACTGTTCTGTCCACCAGGAAACTTATGGCAACCATTTTCTGGGATCGACGTGGTATACTGCTTATTGATTTTATGGCCCGTGGAGACACTATTAACGCTAATGCGTATTGTGAAACATTAAAGAAATTACGGCGGGCAATACAAAATCGACGGAGAGGTCTATTGTCTGATGGCGTCATTCTCCTCCATGACAATGCCAGGCCTCATGCAGCGGGGATAACACAACAACTTCTGCAGCAATTCAATTGGGAAATTTTCGACCATCCACCGTATAGCCCGGACTTGGCCCCTTCAGATTTTCATCTCTTTACAAAACTTAAAGAGTTTTTGGCGGGAAAAAGATTTGACAGCGATGAAGAACTTAAAGAAGGTGTGACTACGTATTTCGATCGGCTGGCGGCGGAGGAATATGATGCTGGAATACAAAAACTCGTCACACGTTATGACAAATGCTTAAATTTGCTTGGAGATTATGTGGAGAAGTAGTTTAAGGTATGCTCTTTTCAATAAAAATGTTTACATTTGTTAATATTTACTTCTGTGTCTTTATTTCACAAACGGGTACTACTTTCCGGATGGCCCTCGTATAACAATAAATTTTGAAATTCTTTCAAAAATAAGTGTGCAACAGTTTTTTCACAAACACTACACCTCCCTGGAAGATCCTTTATATAGATTGATATAGGAAATTGTCTAGAGACCAGCCATTTTGTTTGTTACAGAGAGTTCACTGTACATTAGTTGTTACTCTATAACAACTTAGTAAACTTGTTAACTTAGTAATATACTATGTTAAAATTGTATTTTTGTTTTCAGAATTGCAGCTGTAAAACCTCAGCATGTATTTCATCCTTTAGAAGCTTCTGAAAGAAATGTAAGTATTAAATTATTTGTGCAAATTATAAAAGAATTTCTTGGTTGAAAAAAATAATTAATTGCTTGTTAGTTAAGATCTTTAATTTACTATAAATTTGATTGTATGTAATTTTGTAGTAAAATTCATACTAAGGCTGAAATCTTAAAAAATCCATTTTTTACATATTTTAATGGAAAAAAAAATACAAAAAAATCACTAATTACTGTTAAACTAAGCATTATACAAAAAAAAGTTTGAAATGAAAGTTATAGATTTTCTACAAGATCACAGCCTCCCCAAGAATTTCAGCATCGCCTAATCTTATCTGGTAGAGCATAAAAAATGTAGTAAATGAAGTGATTTTAAAAAAAATTGTAGGAGCCATTTTTGAGAAAATCACAAAAGAGTAAAAATGACTGGAATAAACTACTACCGGTTGACCAATTTTGATGAAAATGTTTGTGTTGGATCCTCTAGAGGTACCTATCTTAAGTTCCATGTTCATATGATGTTTTGTTCTTGAGATATTTTGTTCACACACACCCAGACCATTTGTTGAAAACATGTGTTTTTTGGGTTCCGGGGGTCTGAAAACTTGTAGATCCGGTGAAAACTCTGATTTCAAAAATTCAACATGAAAACAATACTTTCCTTCCTATATATTCATATAGGCAAGAGAAAGTAATATTTAATTTAAAACTGATAATTTTTAAGTAACAAATAAAATCGCATGGAAAACTTCAAACTAAATTGTAAATATATTGTTTTTAAAATTCTGTCAAAAAACCCCATGATGTCTGTTCAAGAACTGATTGTGTACTGGACAGTACGAACCTTTCTCTACGACTGGCCAGTAATAGAAATAATATTCACCGTATCTGAACATTGAAAGAAGCAATAATAAATCTTATAGACTTGATGCAGGTCAGCCTGTCGCCTGATAGTGTTCAGATTGACGCAAAATTGAGTCATCTGCAGTCAACGTGTTTAACTGCCAACTAATAAATCAATAATTTATAAGATAATAATTTAATATGTTATCCAATTGTTTTACTTATTTTTACAGTACGGGAAAAATCAAGAAAAAATACAGTTGACTGTTTTACGGAATATCCAGGGTATACAAGCTCCATTACGTATTGCTATGGAATTAAAATGTTTCGAAAATGTTGGTCGTTTACCATTCCTTGAATCATCTAATTTAGGAAGAGACGTATTACTTGGTAATGATGATTGTATCGAATTTTCTGATTTCTTGAATGTTCCTGAATTCCACGAACGACGTGCACAACCTCATGCTTTTATGGAACATAAACTTGGTTTATTGTAAAAATTTTATCATACGTCTATTCTATATATTATTATTTTGTATTAATGATTTTTTTGGAGTTATAATAATTTTTTGTTTGTTTTTGTAACAATAAATTCTTATTTTAAGAAGTAATTTTTGTCGTTTTCATTTTGTTAAAAACTAAACTTGAATTATACAGGGCATTTCATAATGTACTTTGGGGTTACGAAAATTCAGTACAAAAAGAGTATTTCACTTATAGGAATGAAACAAGTACTGTACGAAATAGCACTTCAAATAGTTTTTTCCACATATTCTGGGCAGTTAGTTAAATGTTTGCCCGCTAGGCATACACAGTAGAGAAAATGATTGTCATAGGAAGCGAGAAGTCGTTTTCTGTGTTAGAATTTCATGTGTCAAAGTCAGAAATTACTGGGTAACATGCGTTTTGGTTGAAATTTAATAAGAATCCACAGAGTGATAAATCAATTCGTGCATGGTATAAACAATTTAGTGAAACTGGTTGCTTGTGCAAGCAGAAATCAATTGGTCGTCCATCAACCTCAGATGCCAATGTTGAACGTGTGGTGCAAGTTTTATTCACAGCCTGTCAAAATCGACTGCGTCTGCAGGCAGAGAGTTAGGAATTCCATAAACATGTATTATTCAAACTGTACCATCTTCAATTAATGCAGCATCTATCTGATGGAGATAAAACACGTAGGCTTGATTTTTGTTTACAGTTACAGGAAAAGGTGTCGTTAGATGAAGGTTTCTAGAGAAGATAATTTTCAGCGATGAAGCTAAGTTCTATATTAGCGGCAAAGTAAACCGTCATAACGTGTGAGTTTGGGGAACTGAAAACCCACACGCTTATGTGGAATACGTTCGGGATTCTCCGAAAGTAAACATTTTTTGAGTGAAATCTTGTAAGGCCGTGTATGGGCCGTTCTTTTTTATGGAAATAACAGTAACCGGCATGATTTACCTGGATATGTTACAATTATGGCTTATGCCTCATCTATTCAACGACTTCATTTTCCAGCAAGATGGTTGTCCTGACCATTTTCATAATGAGGTTCGATGGTACCTTAACACAACATTGCCTCGGCGCTGGATAGGACGCGCATCTGAAGAAGACCAACACATTATGCTGTGGCCGCCAAGATCACCAAACCTCATGCCATGTGACTTATTTCTCTGGGATTATTATGAAAGACAAGGTGTTTATCCAACCAATGCTGAACGATATCGCTGAGCTGAAATAGTATATAATCAATGCAATCAACTCTATCGAAAGGGATATGTTAGAACGTGTTTGGCAAGAGCTAGACTTTCGTGTTGATGTGTGGCGTGTCACCAAAGGAGCACACATTGAACATTTATAAATGTTTAAATAACTGTTTTGAGTCCCTGCATCGGCCCGTAAATGAAAAAATCTGGTGTGAAACACTCACAGAACTTTCTCTTGCCAATGCAAATAATTAACAATATAATCTAACATTAGCAATAAAAAATTAGAAATAAACAAAAAAACGAACCTCCATACACATAACCAAATTTTAATCATGAGTGAAAGACTCAAAATAAAAATCAACCTCAGTTTGGCTTAAAAATATGGAAAATCACTCTTTCATGGTAAACTTGGCTCTGTAGAGAAAAATGCTCTAAATAAAAGTCGTAATCATTTAATTTCCTATAAATTTTATTATATAGGCCTACATTTTTGTCGAGAAATGCATACTAAGGCTGAAATCTTAAAAAAACGATTTTTCACCAGTTTTCATGAGAAAAAAAAAACAGAAAATTGCTAATTACTGCTTAACTAAGCATTATACAAAAAAATGTTTGAGATAAAGAGTTATAGGATTTTAAAGTCTCTACAACTTTTATTATATACATTTTTGCGCTAAAATGCATATTAGTCACAATCTTAAAAAAATCTGGTGTGAAACACTCACACAACTTTCTCTTGCCAATGCAAATGATTAATAATAAACCTAACATTATTAATAAAATATTAGAAATAAACAAAAACTAACCTCAAAAACATAACTTTATTTTAATCACGAGTGAATGACGCAAAATGACAATCGAACTCAGTTTGGCTTAAAAATACGGAAAATCACGCTTTCACGCTAAACTAGGCTCTGTAGAGAAAAATGCTCTAAACAAAAGTTGTAGATCTTTTAATTTTCTATAACTTTTATTATATACACTTTTGTCGTAAAATGCATACTAAGACCGAAATGTTAAAAAAATCGATTTTTCTCACGTTTTCGTGAGAAAAAAAACAGAAAATCGCAAATTACCGCTAAACTAAGCGTTATACAAAAAAATGTTTGAAATAAAAGTTGTAGGTTTTTAAATTCTCTACAACTTTTATTATATAACTTTTTGCGCTAAAATTTATATTAAAGCCGTAATCTTAAAAAAACAACGTTTTTACGTGAAAACAGCCTCACCGAGAATTTCAGCAAACATGGCGCCTACCCTATCTTGTAGAGAATAAAAAATTGAGTAAAATAGGCGATTTTAAAAAAAATCGTAGGACCAGTTTTTGAGAAAATCGCAAAAAACTGAAAAATTATACGAATAAACTACTACTTCCGGTTGACCGATTTTGATGAAAATGTTCGTGTCGCGTCCGGTAGTGGTATGTAACTTAAGTTTCAAGTTTCAAGTTCGTACGATGTTCCGTTCTTGAGATATTCTGTTCACACACACACACACACAGACCAATCGCTAAAAACATGTTTTTTGGGTTCAGGGGGTCTGAAAACGTATAGATCCGGTGAAAACTCGATTTCGAAAAATCGACATGAAAACAATACTTTCCTTCCTATATATTCATATAGGCAAGAGAAAGTAAAAACAATCTTTTTACAAAAAAACAGCCTCACCAAGAATTTCAGCAGAGATGGTGCCTACCCTATCTTGTACAGCATAAAAATTTTAGTAAATGAAGTGATTTTTAAAAAAAATTTTTGAGAAAATTGCATTTTGAAAAGTGAAAAATGACACGAATAAACTACTACTTCCGGTTGACCGATTTTAATGAAAATGTTCGTGTCTGGTCCGGTAGTGGTGTCTAACTTAAGTTTCAAGTTCATTAAATGTTCTGTTCTTGAGATATTTTTTTTACACACACACACACACACAGACCAATCGCTAAAAACATGGTTTTTGGGTTCACCGGGTCTGAAAACATGTAGATCAGGTGAAAAATCGACATGAAAACAATGCTTTCCTTCTTATATATTCACATAGGCAAGAGAAAGTAAAAAAAGTTAAGACACAAAACCCAAAAACAAATTAATTAAGGTTAATTAAGTACACAAACCATAACATTTAAATATTTTTTATTATGCTTACTAATATTAAAATTAATAATTACTACAATAAAAATAAACCTTTGTTACTAGTTATTTTATTAAAAATTATTTAAAAAAATACATAAATTAAAATATTAATAAATACTTTTGTTCTACTACGATTAAATTAAGTGCCAATTAAAAGTGTATTTCATACATTTTGATGTAATAAAATCTATGAAAAAAAAATTAAAATATTTTTATACGTTATTAAACTGATAAAAAAATAAATATTATTTCAGTGTTATAATGGTATACTATTAAATCTTGTAAGTGTACAAAAATAAAAAACTCTAAGATAAGAGTTAATAATTTTATTTACTTTTTTTTGTATCAGGTTTTTCAGTAGGGTCATCAGTTTGACTTGAACCAGCTTCTTTTAGAATATCACAATAAAATTCACCAAAAACGTCACGATTATGTTGTACTAATCGCAATAATCTTCCAGAAATACCAGCGATCTCTTGTTTTAGTGATGATAAACCAGGTGGTACTTGTATGGATGATTTTTTGCATGAATCTGTTGTTATTACAGTCAACAGAAATTCCTTGAGTCTTTGATCTGAAATTTACAATTTACATTCAATATAACTCAAATTATCCTAAGTATTTTAAAATTTGATTAAAAATATTTGGTGTGAAACACTCATTCGACTTCTTCTTGCCAATAGGATGATTCATAAAGTTCTTGCCTAACTTCTACAGTGCATTCCAAGAAAAAAAAAATCTAGAGTGAAACAATCACACGACTTTCTCTTGCCAATGCAAATAATGAACAATATAATCTAACATTAGAAATAAAAAAACTAACCTCAAAAAACAATCTTAGTTTGGCTTAAGAATAAGGAAAATCACTCCTTCACGCTAAACTAAGCTCTGTAGAGAAAAATGCTCAATATAAAAGTTGTAGATCTTTTAATTTCCTCTAAATTTGATTATATGCATTTTTGTTGTAAAACGCATACTAGGCTGAAATCTTAAAAACAATTTTTTTACCGATTTCATAAAAAAAATAAAACAACAGAAAATCACAAATTACCACTGAACTAAGCGTTATGCAAAAAAATGTTTGAAATAAAAGTTGTAGGTTTTTAAATTTTTTACAACTTTAATTGTATACACTTTTGCTTAAAATGCAGATTAAGGCTGCGCAATCTTTAAAATACCATTTTTCTCTATGAGAGCACAGCCTCCCCAAGAATTTCAGCAGACATGGCGCTTACTCTATCTTGTAACGCATAAAAAATGTAGTAAATAAGGCGTTTTTAAAAAAAAATAATTGTAGCCGTTTTTGAGAAAATCGCAAAAATCGAATAAACTACTAATTCCGGTTGACCGATTTTGATGAAAATGTTTGTGTCGGTTCCTCTAATCATATCTAACTTAAGTTGTAACTTTGTACGATGTTCTTTCCTTGAGATTTTCTGTTCACACACAGACCAATCGTTAAATACATGTTTTTTTGGGTTCAGGGGTCTGAAAATATGTAGATCCGGTGAAAACTCTATTTTGAAAATTTGATATGAAAACAATACTTTTCTTCCTACATATTCATATAGGCAAGGGAAAGTAAAAATTTTATAAAAATATAGGTCCAAAACAAAACGATACCTGGATCTTAATGTCTAATTCTTATTATGACATTGACCCAATTATTGACATCATGGAGAAGAAACAAATTTTTTTCTTGAGGCATTTACTTAGAATACTGGACAATCGAGTACCTAAACAACTTATTTCTATAATTAACTCGTGGAAAAATCCTCCAAGGTGGTTGGCCGAAATAAAGCAAGATATGCAAGAACTTAATATGGCAGAACAAGATATTTTAGAAATATCTGAACAGCTTAAGTTGCTTAAAGATAAAGATTTGTCAAAAAAGCTCCTCCGGCAATGATTTGTACAGATAAAATCAGACCCAAAATATAAAGAATTATTGGGAAAAACATAAGAATCCTAAAACCAAACCAAGTTCAAGCAAATAGTTTCCAAGTTACACGCCTCTAAACACATGAAATTTATTGCGGTAGCAAAAAAACCAGGTCTTGACTTCCAACCTTGATGTGGCAATTTTTAAACAACACTAAAAATATAGGACTATTATGGATCAACGCAGAATAAAATAAGCTAAATTTAGATGTAAAGTATGTTAAAATCCGACTCATACTTTTGGAGATGCTTTGGGTTCAAACTCTGGTGTCTATGATTATGAAACAGATGGTAGTCAGAGTTATCTCCTCTGAGAGTAATGAATTTCATTATACAGCCAGACCCTGTTGTGAATGAAGTAAAAGTTTCATTTTCAGGGTGGAAAGTAGATGCTTTTCAGAGGGCTTGGCAAGTTGATAAGCATACTTTTCCACTTAGTGAGGAAGACAATGGTAAACCACTTCACTCCTCGTTTTACATAGTAAAGCTATAGAGGTTCAAACCAATGTTTTGGCTGATGACCTAAACAATAATATTCAAAACTATTTTTTTTAAATTTTTGTTGTGTTCAAGAATTTAAAGTAAAAATTACAGCCGATAATAAAATGTTGAAAACTGTGTTACTTACAAATAAGGAAACGGATACGATGTTCAGGACTGGCAGCTTCAACAATATTATGATATAGAAGGCTTTGTTTTTCACCTTCGAAGTGTTGCTGATTCCCTTGACTCACAATTGCGTCATTTGTATCTTTTACAGCTTGTTCAGCAACATTTGGTAAAATATCTTTTAGGTTCCTAAAAAACAAACAAAAACTTTATATAAAAATAGGTAACTTTAACAATTATTAATGTTTCAAATATTTAACAAAAAGTTGAAGTTAAACTTTTGTTCTAAACCCAGAAATCAGCTTCAGAAAATTATCAACTCCTAAAAAAACAACTTTTAGAGATAAATATCTAAGGCAGTCTACTGTTTTTTCTGGTTTAACAGACTCAAAGATAACTATAAATCACGGTTACTATACTAGGCAGTAGTGGTCAGGCGCAACTGCTGTGAGATATGAGTGATGACGTAGTCTGGTCCCCAACCACTTGGCCGGTGCGTAGTAACGGTAGGATTACTGCATTGTTTTTATAAACATAGCTGTTCAGGTATGTTTACACGGGAAATCTAATTCAATTTTAATAATTCTTCGTTTGCAGTTTTCCTCAAAGCAACTTGTTTTCTTCTTTTAATTCGGCATTTTCATGTTTTACAAGATCTGTTTCCTTTGACTGCGCAACATTCAAATTTAACGGTTCTTCATTAAAACGAGGCCTACCTTCCTCTATGGCTCTCCTTTTATTTTGTGAACTGCCTGTGTTGTGATTGGATGATGAGTTTAAGATATCATAAACTTTGTTACGAGCGTATCGTTTCTCTGCTCGATTTTTATGTTCACTACAAGTCGGGTTAACCGGACATAGAACGGCACTACAAATCGGCAAATTTAAATGTGGGACTAAATTCGTCTTAAGGACATGTTTTAATGGAAGATGCAGCAATTCAGACTAAATTGCGCACATAATCAGATTCGTCGAAATGTACTGAACACACTATTAGCAGAAAACGAATCGGCCCGCTTGTAAGCATTTATCCACTTCTATCCAGTTTCAATGGCCTTTGGAAAATGGCAAAACTTAATGCCAAACTCCTTTTGGTATCTATCGTGATTACAACACCTGGCAATCCCACAACACACTATTATTAAAGACTATCTAGTTAAGATCACAGACTGACACCGTACGCATCGTGTGTCGTCCGTCGCTGGTGACCAGATGACATCAGGGAGCGGGACTTGTCACTGCGCATATTGTTGATGATCCCTACTGTCTAGTAAATTAACCATGCTATAAATTAATCAAAGATGACCCCCAGTGTCACCAATCTTTTGCTTCAAAAACCAACAAAAATACTGTGAAAGTTGCAACGTTATTAAACATAAAATATCTCCAAAATCGATTAGAATCAAACAAAGAAATGTAGTTTGTACTTACGACAATGGTTTAGCATCTTTCAATAAGAGTACAGCATGATTTTTAATGGTTTCTTTAGTAACCATATCATTCTGTAGAACACCACCAGAAGTACTAACAGACATTAAAACCACAGCACCAGCAACCGCCAACCGATGACAATCTTCACCGAGTTCTGCAAACCGTACGTTATCCATTAACACTGTCTAAACAGAACAAATACCATGTATTACAATTTAATTTACTCAAAAGTCCGAACCAATTTACAAGAAGTACATGGCTTAAAGGGTATCTTAAAAATATAGTTTCAACAGTAGGCCTGGAGATTCCTATTTTAGTATAACTTTTTATTCATTAGCATTTTTTTTTAAATTGTAAGGAGAGAACATTTAGTGCTTATTACATGTTATTCCAAACTTCCATCACTTGCCATTGTTTGTAGAAGAGTTGGCCTCCACGTCACTCTGCCAAAGGAGATCACTTTCGCTACAATCAAATTCATTAGATATTCCGCATTTTTTAAACTCTTCACCACTAATTCATCAGAAATTCTGTGCCAAGCATTTTTTATCCAAACATAAATCTGGTAAACATCTGGGCACTTGATTCTTCCTGCAGCTGTGAAAACGTAATTTTCTTCAGCCATCCATTTAGTGTATTGTTGTTTTAATGCAGTTTTGAAAGGTTTATCAATGCATCAATCATTACGTTTTCTCCACTGCTATCTTGAATTTAGTTCTATGAAAATGTTTCAGTACCTCCTTTTACATAAATTGGTATAAAATCTTGGAATAAATTACAGTGTTCACGGTGCGTGATTTGAGTAAGACCTGCACCAGTTTTTTCTTCTCCAATCCACGAAAAAAAGTGTGAGGATAAAACCCGGGTTCAATTCCTGGTCAGATGTGGCATTTTTCATCACTCATTTTCATGCATCAACATTCTCCACAATTTTGATTAGCAGAAATTACAAAACAATCACATGTAAAACCCAAAAAAAATTTTTACTAAAACTTACTTCTGGATAATGCCATTCTTCATTCCAGTCTAGCAGATCCATGTAGCACTGACCAACAATCATATACCATTTTTGTGACTTGGTTTCCGGAGTAAAATGTCTCAACAACCATTCTCTGGTGAATTCTAGGCCATCAGTTCCGTTAACTAAAATTCAAAAATAAGAAAAACCAAATAAAAATGTTATCATAGACATGTTGTTTAGGTCAACAGCCGAAAGGCTGGTTTGAACCTCTAGAGGTTTTACTAAGTAAAAACGAGGAGTAAGGTGGTTTACCATTGCCTTCCTCACTGAGTTGAAAGAGTATGCTTATCAGCATGCCGGACCCTCTGAAAAGCACATATTTTCCACTCTGCAAATGACACCTTCACTTCATTCACCACAGGGTCTGGCTGTATAATGAAATTCATTACTTTCAGAGAAGATAACTCTGATTAGTGTCTTTTACACCTCTACCTCTTCTGTTCTTAAATAGTTCAGTCATATAAGTGGCTGATTATGTGATAAGAAACAGAACTATTTTTTTTAGCCCTGGACCAAACAGATAGAGTGCAATTAAAATAACACTCCACCTGTCCGTTTTGGGCATATCATAGACATACAGAGTAATAAATTAACTGCACTTTATGTGCTTTTTTCAAGCGTACAAAAAATGGTGTTCACTATTCTCATCTGATCAGTTAATTAACCCATTGACCTACGAATTGTTTTGTACTGTTGGTGGCCTTACAGTTGGATTTCATTTTGCATAAAATGACACTGTATTATAAATAGACAATAACTCTTTTCTTTTCACCAAATCTCCTAATTTTTTACTTTCTCTTGCCTATATAAATATATAGGAAGGAAAGTATTGTTTTCATGTCGATTTTTCGAAATCGAGTTTTCACCGGATCTATACGTTTTCAGACCCCCTGAACCCAAAAAACTTGTTTTTAGCGATTGGTCTGTGTGTGTGTGTGTGTGTGTGTGTGTGTGTATATGTGAACAGAATATCTCAAGAACGGAACATCTTACGAACTTGAAACTTGAAACTTAAGTTACATATCACTACCGGACCCGACACGAACATTTTCATCAAAATCGGTCAACCGGAAGTAGTAGTTTATTCGTATAATTTTTCACTTTTTTGCGATTTTCTCAAAAACTAGTCCTACGATTTTTTTTAAAATCGCCTTGTTTACTACATTTTTTATGCTCTACAATATAGGGTAGGCGCCATGTTTGCTGAAATTCTGCGTGAGGCTGTTTTTACGTAAAAACATTTTCTTTTTAAGATTGCGGCTTTAATATGCATTTTAGCGCAAAACGTTATATAATAAAAGTTGTAGAGAATGTAAAATTCTACAACTTTTATTTCAAACATTTTTTTGTATAACGCTTAGTTTAGCGGTAATTTGCGATTTTCTGTTTTTTCTCTCACGAAAACGTGAGAAAAATCGATTTTTTTAACATTTCGGTCTTAGTATGCATTTTACGACAAAAGTGTATATAATTAAATTTATAGAAAATTAAAAGATCTACAACTTTTGTTTAGAGCATTTTTCTCTACAGAGCCTAGTTTAGCGTGAAAGCGTGATTTTCCGTATTTTTAAGCCAAACTGAGTTCGATTGTCATTTTGCGTCATTCACTCATGATTAAAATAAGGTTATGTTTTTGAGGTTAGTTTTTGTTTATTTATAATATTTTATTAATAATGTTAGGTTTATTATTAATCATGCATTGGCAAGAGAAAGTTGTGTGTGTTTCACACCAGATTTTTTTTTAAAGAATTTAGTAACCATTTTTAGGCCGAAGAATTACTTTTATTGTCTTAGAAATAATTTTTTTTTACAAATTTTTAAACAATATTTTTTCTTGTAAATGAAATTTTTTTAAAAATCTTTTTAATTGTAACTTAGAAATTTATAATTTTTTATGGCCATCTAGAAAATTCTTTTTTCTACAAAACTATTACAAATTTTTAAAAATTGATTGATATAAAAAAAAGTTATGCCTTATTTTCTAATCACTGGTCATTGCTGTTTTCACTTATTTACACATCAATATCCTGTCAGTATTGAAATTAATATTTTAGCATATAGAGAATTTATTTAATACTTAAAAATTATTGAATTAACAATATTGAATATTATGACTTGATATAAAACACCAAAAAAGACGATAAATAACCTAAAAACTCTTAACAAACACGCATTTACAGAACGTAAACAAACACCATTTTTTAACACATGGTAAAGTGTTAAACTTAACACAAGTGAGAGGAGAGTAGATTGCAAGTATCTGAAATAAAATTTCTTCGACATATGGGTGAAGTAGGGTAGATCGTTACAGGAATACCGAGATAAGGAAAGAACTCAACATCTTCTCTATAAACGACAAGGTATCCCAGAACAGAATGCAGTGATTAGAGCATGTAAACAGAATGCGAGAGGATAGGATACCTAAGCAAACACTGGGCTATAAGCCGGAGGGCAGAAGAGAACGTGGACACCTGAGAAAGAGATGGACAGATTTGAGAGGTTCGGAGCAAGCAGAGATGCCTAATCCTTGAAAGGCAGAAGTAGAAGAAGAAAAAGATATCTAAATTAATTATTCAAAACAATTTTTTTTAAATTTAAAAATATTTACCTTTCTGTAATTCAAGAAACTGTTTAAATTTGGATTTTTCATATTCAACACTTTTGACCATGATATCCGTTCTGAACATAGATATAGTAAAATTTGCCATATCAAGTTTCATTAAGTCCAAAACCTGAAAAACAAAAATAAATTTAGTAATTACAACAATTTATAGGATTTTTACAACATTCTTAAGTATTTGCAATGATCCAAAAAATTTGATACCAAAATTTTAACTGATCTTAATGCTTTGATACTATACTGCTTTTACGCCGGTCCGTCGTACATGTTTTGCCCGCTGTTGGCGCTGTGATGTGGTTGCCGCTGCCGATAGATACCGCAGCGGTCACACCTCTCACAGTGCATGTACCAGTGGCCGGATGTATATGGCCTATCGGCGGATGCGATAGTTGAGAAGGTGACCAGGCAGTATCGATTCTAACGTGATCGAAGGTCGATGCGGAAGAATTACCGTTTAACTTTGAGTCTTATTCTTTCTGCTACTTTACCTCCCTTCCCTGCCCCTCGCTTCACCGGTGACTGCTCCTCTTCGGAGGCAGCGGTGAAAGGTGTTCGCTGCGTCGGCGACTGCTTCTAATCATTTAGGCAGCGGTAAAGACGAGCTCCCCTTCGCTTGCCAGTGGCTGCTCCTCTTTGAGGTAGCGGTGAAGGCTTCCCCAATCATCTGTTTTACTTTTGAACTCGCCGCCGGATGCTCGGCCGGTCCTATGATGAGCTCTACAGATTGCGCTACTAAAAGCCAATGGCGACAGCGTCATACCACGATAAAGACAAAAATCTGGTGTGAATCACTCCCACGACTTTCTCTTGCCAATGCAAATAATGAACAATATAACCTAACATTATTAAATCAGTTTTATACAAATGACTGAAGAAGTATCATCTTCTAAACCAATAAAACTTCAAAATCTTCAAAATTTTCAAAATTTCGAAATCTTCTAAACTTCAAAAACCATAACCTAATTTTAATCATGAGTGAATGATGCAAAATAAAAACTAACCTTAATTTCGCTTAATAATATAGAAAATCACTCTTTCACACTAAACTAGGCTCTGTAGAGAAAAATTCTTTAAATAAAAGTTGTAGATCTTGTAATTATATTACATGATATTAATGTGATTATACACCCTTATCATAAAATACATACTAAGGCTGAAATCTTAAAAAAAAATTTTATTTTTACAGATTTTCATGAAAAAAAGCAGAAAATTACTGATTACCGGTAAACTAAGCGTGTAAAGAAGATGAACTAAAAAAAATAAATAATATCTCACCTCAAGAATTTTCCTGAATACATTAACTGTGTCTGTTTCTTGTTCTAAAGCTTTCACTTGTTCGTCCCGAACTGGAGCACAAAGTTTAGCCATCATTGATATCACAAAATTTGCATAGTACTGTAAAAAATACAGAAATAATTTAAATTTAATCAAATATAAAAAGTTCTTCATCCTTACAAGTATAAGGTAACGACCTATAAGTCATCTCTCTTTGTAATTAGTCCTTCCACTATTTCATCGGCCGTTCCAAAATCTTTAACTTTGTGGTATGAATCATCAAACCAGAAGGGGAATTCTTGTTACATCTATAAGTTGAATGTGATGATACCATCTCACTCTATTTTTATACTCCATAATTCTTATTAATTAAAGATGGAAGATTCATGCCTGGTTAGTTCCTGAGTTTGGCTCTGAATCGAGTAGGGGCTGAGTTTAACCTTGTGTGAGAGATTGGGATGGGGTGACTCAATTCCTAACATGGCGTGTTCCAATGGTTGATAAGGGATAAATCCCGTACATATAAAGGAAGGTGTGAATAAGATGGTAATGCATGGACCCTTTTTGATCATGTGTTGTCTGTAACATGACATTTGTGTTTTAAGGTTCCAGTCATCTATCATGTTATAAAAGATATTGTATTTGCTGGTACTTTTTATTCTATTGCATGTTGTGCTCTGAAGATGAAATATAAACCTTTTAGAGTGCATTCAGAAAGACAACAGATGATTATTTGTTATTTTTATTTCTTCTTAATGTGTTGTCTTATATTTTAAAAGCACCCAAGTTCCCGGATAAAATATGTTCTATTTTTTGTCAGCTGATTCAATCTTTCATGAGTTTTTGTTTGAAAGTGAGTTACAGTTAATTTTCATTTAGTGAAATTTTACTGATTTATTTTTTAGTTTTAATATGAAATAATACTGTAGTGATACAAGGTTGTGTTGGATATCGTTGAGTTATCGTCAGTGTTTTGTTCATGTTATCTTAGTAGATATCTTTTGTTCCTGAAGGTTTTAACCCAATCAGAACTGGGATTGTAACGATCACGCGGACATTTTACACCTAATAAAAACTCATTTCATTCCGTTTTATTCCTAAAAATTAAAAAAAATTACCATTTATTTATAAACAATTTGATAATAGAACCACGTTTGCACCAAATTTTTCCATTCTCATTTACGATCAAAACAAAAATTGAAAATTAAAAAAATATTTTCTTTTAGAAATATTAATTTATGTACGAAAAAGTGTCACTAAATCACTAAAAAGTACAGAAAAAATATGTTTAGCTATATACCTACATAAAGCAATTCATTGTGAAAATAATAACGTTTAGATATTGCAAATTGATAGACGCATTCAGAAGCTATCACACTTTTTATTCAACAAAGGAAAGTGCTGATGAAAAAACGCCTCAAAAAAGTTGTCTCTTTTTAATTTTTATTTACTCCTGTTCTATGAAAGTTTCTATCTCTTTTCTGTACATTATTTTGTGTATTATCCTTTTCTAAACATTATAACATAAATCAAAATATGTTATGTTCGCCTGCAACAGTTAGAGCTAACAGATGAAGTCATTTTCAAACATATACCTTTTTCGTTGAAAAGTTATGGACGAAAACGCTCAGTTTTTAATACTGGCTCGTCAAAAAATATCTCTTTCTTTCGCGTAACACGTCAATTTTCATTGTACAAATATGCAAAATACATCAAATCAAAGAGGAGAAAATTCTCTATCCAATGCAACTGAACCCATTAGAAAATAATGAATAGTTGCGGAGAAAATTAAATTTAAAAAAGGTCATGACGCATGCCTGACTCCTGCCTTTCAGGTTAGCAAGTGTTAAGGTAAATACACAAATTAAAATTTTCATAAGGTTGACAATTATGTCAGACAGGGTATAAAGAGACAGAAATTGTCAATATTCAGGGATAAAAATAAACTTGCCACTCCAGCGGCGCTTCGTGCCGCTTCTGTGACTGGAATCACTGGGGTAGGTTGATCAGAACCATAAAAGTACAGCCGCGCACTTTGTCATAGGGTAAAGTTCGGCTGCCAAAGGGGTTAGGTGGATCAAAATCATAAAAATACAGGCGCTGCGCGGGTTCGGTGGATCTGAACTTATAAGTGGATCAAAAACATAGAAGAGCTTGCTCACATTTCTCTCTGAAATGAAATTTAGAATTTTAATCGTTTTTAATTTTGAAATTTGAATGTTAGAAGTTTTAATCTATAAACTTTTCAGCCTGGGGTTTAACGTTTTTATAGGTTCGAAGTTTCAAATATTAAAGTTTGAACTTTGATATTTGACAGTTTGCAGACGAAGGCTTTAAGCGTAAAGTTTCCTGTTGGGCTTTTAAAATTTGAAGGTTTAACGTTTGGAATTTAAGAATTCAAAGATTCAGGGCTTGAACTTCTTGTTTGAAGTTTGTAAGTTTAAGGTTACCGGTTGTGGTTTTAAAGTTTGATGTTTGCTTGATAAAGGTTCGAAAGAATTAAATTTGAAATTAAAAAATTGATAAGTTTGAGGTTAAAAACTTAGGGAATAATAATAGCTATTGTCAATATTCAGGGATAAAAATAAATACCAATGGTATGGGAAATTAAGTTTTGAATAATAAGAGTGAAAAGGATTTAGGATACACTAAATGAGCATCTGCAGATCAACTGACGCGAATAGGAAGATGGTCAATGATCTTGATGGTGGAAAAGTAAGACGTTCCCGATAATGGAAGAGCCTACGAGACAGGTCTTTGAATGAAAGCACATCCAGATGCTTCAAGGAGACAGTCCCACAACTGGTCTTACACGCATATAATTTAGTAGCCCTTTCAAGGATTCACAATCACTTTCAATCTTCTAGAAGAGAAAAATTAGTCCGGAATGAGGGATAAAATAGGAAACATTTTCAAAATATAATGAATTTGGGTTATCGGAAATTAAACTCTTTTATTGGGGGAACATACCCAGTAACAGCTGAACAAATTTAAAAAATATCAAAAAAGTTTTTTTTGTCTAGTTAGATTCTCTGAAATGTACTCTTTAAAATGGTATATCTGTTTATTTAATACGGCTTTTATAAACTGATGTAAAATTTGAAAAAACGACTGTGTTCAAACTAAATTTTGTGATTTTTTTATGAAAACAACACTAATTTTCAATAATCTCTAGCATGAAAACGAAACAAGATAGAGCCATGATCTTTTTTTTTTGTTTTGAAATGCGTTTCATTCTGTTTTAGTTGATAATAATATCACTAGAGTGCAGCACTAACCGTATGTACTAACCATATGCACTAATAGTATGTAACCTATAATGCAGGAGAATTCTGAACTACATCACAATTAGTAAGACTTTTACCTCAATTAACTAAAAAATAAAAATTTTCTGTTTTTCAAATTTGGGAAAATCATAACTTCTTTTCTGTTAAAGATAGAGCAATATTATTTTTTTTAAATTGTTCAGAAGACTTAGTTCTATGATCTGATGAAGAGAAATTACAAAGTAACATCAATTTGTTTTTTTTATTTAGACTTAAACATACAAGTTGTAGTTTTTCGTTGATGTAAAAATTTAAAATTTTTAAAAAAATTCAGATAAGATTTTAAAAAACTATTTCATCAGATCACAGAACAGAATTTTATCTTTAATTAAAAAAAAATTAGACTGACAGGTCAAATACAAAATAAGTTACAGCTTTTCCAAAAACACACTGATATTTCATCCCCCACCCCTTAAAAGGCGACAGGGTGAAAATTTTTTTTATCATATATGGAAAATTATCTTTTTTTTAACTCTAACTTTCAAAAACAAAATCAGGTTTAAACTCATAAGGGAAAGTTTTTCATATTTAGGGTATGTTCCCCCCTTAAATATCTAACAATAAAAATATTTAAAAATAAATTTCTATACAGTACAATATATAAAAATTCTTACACGGAAGTCAAGCGTGTTATTTTCAACTTGTTGTTTTATCAATTCCGAATCTAAGACTTGTTCAATCTCATCTTTCAGTCTTGAATGTTGAGCAAGAAGGCATGCGAAAAGATTCTGCAAAATAAAAAATAAATATGTACATAATTTAAATAAGATATTTATATAAATAAAATATACATAATCATATATATTGTGATTAAACAAAATTTTTGTTGGTAAATGTTTGCATTAACCCTTTCAGTGCCAAAACATTTTTTAAAAGTTTGATCTAAGTGCCATTTAATTTGAATAAGGGTGTACAAAAAATGCCAGCCCTTATTTCGAAAACTTGCAGGTGTAAGCCTGCCATTGCCAACCAAATTTCAACGTTACAGAAAAATAAAATGTCCTGTTAAAAATTAATTTTGATCGTGTTCAAAATTAATTTCCAGCCCCATTGGCGTAGTTGGTAACGTGCTCGCCTCTCATCATATGGTCTTGGGTTCGAATCCCGCTCAGGCAAGGCATATTTTCATACGTTACAAATCATTTCATACTTCTCCGTCTGCATTTGCAGTAATTGCAAAACAGTCGGACATTAAACCCAAAAAAGATTGAGTTCATAAAAAAAAATCGTTTTAACATTTAAAATATTCAAAATAGTTTTTTTTTAGTTTATTTTAAGTTGCATTAACAGCTTGGTCATTAGCAACTACTGTGGTTTGGTACCTTAATGGTGGTTTTAATGTGTTAAAATTTCCAGACGGCTGGTAATCGAACCCAGGACCTTTAGCTTTGTATGCTAGCACGCTAGTCACTGCACCATGGAGGCGGTTTCAAAATACATTATTCCATTAAATTTTGTTAAATTTTTTTGGAAATGTTCGGTTACCCGGACATTGGCACTTAATGTATAACTTACGGGTGTCCGGTAAACCGGATATTATTACCACGTAAAAGATATCGACATCCTGTTTTCTGGACGTTTGTAATTAATGGGTTAAATCCAATAACTTTTTTCAGATTTGTTGTAGAAACTTGAAACAAAAACCACATGATTCACCACATTCTAAGCAATAAAAAAAATTATTAAATTTTTTTTGTAGAACAACTTCACATCATTTATTGATATAATATAAGAGTATATGGTTTTTAAAGATTTCAGCCTTGGTATGCATTTAACGGCAAAAGTGTATATAATAAAATTTATAGTAAATTCAAAGATCTACATTTTTTATTTAGAGCATTTTTCTATACTGAACCTATTTTAGCGTAAAAGAGAGATTTTCTGTATTAATAAGCCAAACTGAGGTTAGTTTTTGTTTGTTTCTAATGTTAGGTTATATTTTTAATTATTTACATTGGCAAGAGAATGTTGTGTGAGTGTTTCACACCAGAATTTTTTTTTTTTTTGGTTTAACGTGTGACTATTTTACAATTACTGCTAATGCAGATGGTAAGAATGATGATAGATGAAAAATTGCCAGACCTAACCGGCAATCAAACCCGGGGTTCCGGCATTGAAGCCAGTTCTGCTAACCACTATGCCAACAGGCCGGCCATCAGGAGAGTAGACTGAGCTTGGAGACGGAGGGAAAAGGACTAGTTATGGATGAATTGGGAAAAAAATGTGATATCAAGAGAGCAACGAAGGAGAGATGGTTCAGCGATAAAAAGAGGTAGAAAGGAATTGTATTGGGGCTGACCTGGTGAATCTCAGAATAAGTATAAAGCAGATAATAATGAATATCTTTCATGGAACAGGAGTAACTTCAATGAAAGAGATGCCATTCCAACTATACTGTATTGAACATACCTGTTTAATATCTTCTAGTAACACAAGTGCTTGGGAGTAATCTGGTGGAATCTCCATAAGCTGGTTTCTTAAGAGATCCCAGAATACATTGTGTATAGTCTCCTTCACACGGCTTTGAATACTATAAACAATTATTAAACAGACATTACAAAAAATTATAAACCTCTTTATAATACAAACGATTCATTTCACGAGATGACGTGTCTCATGGCTGGTGGCAATTTTTAAAAAGGCTTATTTTGACTTATGGCAAAAACCATCAGTGATTTCTTTATCTATTCTTTAAAACTAGTGTTGCCACCGGCTTGGTGTAGTCCAATCGGTAGAGCCATCATAGGACTGGCCAGAGTGGCAGGGCAACCGGTTGCGTAGTTCAAAAGGAAGAAAAGAATGGTTTGGGAAGCCTTTGCCGCTACCTCAAGAGGAGCAGCCGCTGGCAAGCAAAAGGAAGGTCGTCTGTACCGCTGCCTAAACGATTAGGAGCAGTCGCCGACGCAGCGAACACCTTTTACTGCTGCCTCCGAGGAGGAGCAGTCGCCGGTGAAGCGAAGCGGGGTCGTCTGTACTGCTGCCTAATCGAATAGGAGAAGTCGCCGATGCAGCGAGCACCTTTTACCGCTGCCTACAAGAAGAGCAGTCGCTGGTGAAGCGAGGGATAGGGAAGGGAAATGTGTGGAGCAAGAAATACTCAATGTTGAGTGACAATTCATCTCCGTATCGACCTTCTCCAGTGATAGGATCAATACTGACTGATCACCTTCACAACTTCTCCATTTCTCTTCCTCCTCCTTGATTAGGTTGAGTCCATGTAGTTGGTGTTAGGTACCCGCTGTTGTACTAGCTGCTGTGAGAGGTTTGCTCGGTACGCTATCTACTGGCACCAGCAACTACATCACAGTGCCAACAGCAGGCAAAACACAAACGACGGACCAGCGTAAAAATAATACAGTATTACTAGATAAAATAGTTCTGTTTCTTATCACATAGTAGGCCATTTATATGAATGACCTATTAAAGAACAGAAGAGGTAGAGGTGTAAAATACACTAGTCATCTCATCCGAGAGTAATGAATTTCACTATACAGCCAAACCCTGTGGTGAATGAAGTAAACAAGTCATTTGCAGGGTGGAAAGTAGGTGCTTTTTGGAGGGCCTGGCATGCTGAAAAGCATATTCTTTTAACTCAGTGAGGAAGGCAATAGTAAACCACTTCACTCCTCGTTTTTACTAAATAAAACCCCTAGAGGTTCAAACCAGCCTTTCAACTGTTAACCTAAACAACAATATTTTTTAATACATGTACTTTTTCTAATGTTTTAATGTTAAATTTATTGTAATTTGTACATTTATATTAAAAAAATATTAATAATAATAATCTAATAAATGAACAGATACAATATGACAATAACTGGTTAAAATTTATCATAAATTTTGTATAATAAAAATTTAGTTCCAATTTCTGACACAAATAGCAGTAGATTTTTCCATTTTATAAACAGTTTGATTCAAACCTTTGACAAAGGACGATGTAATCTTTAGTAACAGTTTCTAGAAACTATTATTATTACCTAAAGAAGCGGTGCCCATTGCAAAAGTACTTATAAGGTAAATAAAATTGTTTTATACATATTTATAAAAAAACAATACATTAACCCTTTTGGTACGGCGTGTTTGTCGTTGTATAGTAAATGTTCAAATGTCAAAACATGCTCCCAAATAAATTCATTTGTCTAAGGCCATTACCGATAGAAAATTGTAAAAAAATTACAAGCATTTTATACAACACATACGGTTATTTATATTTTAAAAACATAAAAATCGGTTGCATTTTTCGCTAGCTACAGCAGGTGAAACACTTTCGCGCGTAAAAATTTGTAGGTTACTTTATATTTTTGGGTGTAACATGCTAAAATTTAAGTTTATCATGAAATTGTACAGAACATAATTAGTAGATAACATTTTCATGAATAAAACCATGTTTTACAATATAATTTATGGTAACATTAGCCCTAATAATTGCAGTTTAAAATTTGCAACGTGCAAAGTGGGAACAGAACCTGTGATATTCGAACAGTGTTGCATTGTCAAATTCCTGCCATTCCCCACTTCTTGTTCACAATACATATGTGAATAAAATTAACATTGAACACATATACAGTTACAAATACATATACAAAATTATGTAGTAGTGGTAAAAGGATAGGGTTTGGAATAAGCCATGAAACAGGTCGAGGGAGCTTTGAAGAAAAATGACAATGTTTACTCTCAGAATTTCCGCATACCACGCCAACAGTTGCATGTAGGACAAAAAGGTTTGATTTTATAGCATCTACACATTATTCTTATTTAGTAGGTAGTTCTATGAACCTTATAGATGAAATATTCCATAAGTTACATTGTCTTGAAGATAGAATGACTTCACAAGTAACTTGGCAACTTACCACCATCGTTTCAACATTTCTGTCAATACATTTGCATTGTGTTTTATATGAAATTATAGAGCCATTCAAGGCATGTAATTTGATATATGAACCGAACAAATCGCTTCATAAATACGTTTTCCTCCATTAGCAGAAGGGTTAACATTGTTTTATCTTTCTGGGCCACATTTTTTCTATGTGTATATTGCTTTTGTAATTGTACTGATGAGCTATAAAATAAAGAATTTATTTATTTATTTATTTAATTTATACCTAATAATAATAAAAGGTATCTACCTACCTCATACTTTCCAAATTCCAAATGCAATAAACAAAAAATATTCAGAAATATTTTGAGAAACAAATAATGTAAAGAAATTAATATATTATTATTATTGTAAGTACCTATTTTTAGATGGTTTAATCTTTTCTAAACGGAAATCATCATCAACAGCGATTTCATGAGCTAATGCCATATTAGTGATACCACTTGCAGCTGTGTTAATCTCTTCCCATGTAACAAACCTTGGAGGAGACGCATCTGTAACACCAGGTATTAATGGATACCTATGTTGTTGACGCGGGGATTGACCAAGATCGTCATTTTTTCGTCTGAAATTAAAATAAAATAGAATGTTACCTAAATTAATCATTTAAAAACATTAAACTTAACAATACAATAATAACAAATGATAACAGCTGTTTATCAAGAAATGTAAATAAACAAAATAATTTTCTGGTTATACATGTTACTATACATGTTTTTACTTTCTTAAACTACAAGAAAATATAATTATATACAGTTCAGCCGTTCTTAGTTTGCTTCTACTGTCAACAAACAAAAGCCACCTAATACAGGGTGCAAGCTAGAGTCTACGACTTTACGGATTTCGTATTCTTATTAAGTTAACTATTTTTTAAATTTTAAGTACTTAAAATTTTTTTATTAAGGTTAAATTTTAAGTACTTAAAATTTTTTTTTAACGTACTAAAAACATCAGTCCATGATATGATGTAGGCCTAACAATTTCATTTAGAAAAATACTTTTAATATATTACATTAATAATATGACATTATTAATATAACATTAGAAATAAACAAAAAACTAACTTTAATTTTAATTTTTAACTAACCTAATTTTAATCATGAGTGAAAGACGGAAAAAGAAAATCAACCTCAGTTTAGCTTAAAAATATGAAAATCACTCTTTCAAGCTGAACTCTGAACTCTCTGTAGAGAAAAATGCTCTAAACAAAAGTTGTAGATCTTTTAATTTCCTATAAATTTGAATATATACACTTTTGTCGTAAAATGCATACAAAGGCTGAAATCTTAAAAAAATCGAATTTCACACGTTTTTGTGAGAAAAAACAGAAAATTGCTAATTACTGCTAAACTAAACGTTATACAAAAAAAGTTGTAGAATTTTAAATTCTCTACAACTTTTGTTGCATAAATTTTTGTGCTAAAATGCATATTAAAGCCGTAATCTTAAAAAAAAGTATTTTTTACGTGAAAACAGCCTCACCAAGAATTTCAGCAAACATGACCCTATCTTGTAGAGAATAAAAAATTGAGTAAACCAGGGGATTTTAAAAAAAATCATAGGACCAGTTTTTGAGAAAATTGCAGAAAAGTGAAAAATTACACAAATAAACTACTACTTCCGGTTGATTAATTTTGATGAAAATGTTCGTGTTGGGTCCGGTAGTGGTATGTAACTTAAGTTTCAAGTTTGTACGATGTTCCATTCTTGAGATATTCTGTTCACACACACACTCACAGACCAATCGCTAAAAACATGTATTTTTTTGGGTTCAGGGGGTCTGAAAACGTATAGATCCGGTGAAGAGTGGATTTGTTAAAATCGACATGAAAACAATACTTTCCTTCCTATATATTCATATAGGGAAGAGAAAGTAAAAATAGTTTTCATAGAGAAATCTTTGAACTTTTTTTTGTCATCAGTCTTTCGACTGGTTTGATGCAGTTCTTCAACCTGTTCCATCTTGCGCAAATAGTTTCATATCTGCAACCCCTTTTGTAATTTGCTTTAACCCTTAAAGTGCCAGCGTCCTATTATTAGGACGTCAGCAGTTTTACCAAAAAAATGCCGGCGTCTTCCTTTTATTAGTACGTTGACTAAAAAATTCATAGAAGTTTTTTCTTCACTCAATTTGTGAAAACAACGTAAAAAAATAATCAGTAAGAAATTTAGATTGAAAAATACATGTTGAGTTTTTTATGAATGTAATTGATTAAAAAACTACAAATTGAATTTTTAAAACTTATATCGGAGTATTTTTATTTTTTACAATACGTAAATGATTTTTTTGCTATTTATGCGCAATTAAATTGTCTGTTGTTTAGGTCATCAGCCAAAAGGCTGGTTTGAACCTCTAGAGGTTTTACTAAGTAAAACGAGGAGTGAGGTGGTTTACCATTGCCTTCCTCACTGAGTGGAAAAGTACGCTTATCAGCATGCCGAGCCCTCTGAAAAGCACATATTTTCCACTCTGCAAATGACACCTTCACTTCATTCACCACAGGGTCTGGCTGTATAATGAAATTCATTACTTTCAGATAAGATAACTCTGATTAGTGTCTTTTACACCTCTACCTCTTCTGTTCTTAAATGATTCAGTCATTTAATTGGCTGACCATGTGATAAGAAACAGAACTATTTATTTTAGCCCTGCAACTAATAGATCGAGTGTAAATAATTTGACACTCCACCTGTCTGTTATGGGCAGATAAATTGTCTATAAAGTGATATAAATGAAATAGAAAAACATAATTTTTTAGGGTGATTTTATTTAAATTGAAAAGGAAATTTTCACAAAAAATAACTACATATCAATTTATTTTTAAATTGTAAGAAATGTGTTCCAAGTTAAATGTCATACAAGATCAATTCATTATGAACAAAACACAGTCATTAAGATACCTTGAATAATAAAGCCATGTTATGGATAGATGCTACAAATCGCACAAAAGTAGGCTCGCATTTCTCGGTAGGAACTCACAATATTTTCCTGGCACTGTAAGAGTTAAATATTCTAACCTTTGCCTACCCTTACAATTTACTCCCTTAATATTACTTTCCATAACTGATAAACCAATACCTGGATGTCTTAATATACACCTCACAAGCCTATCACTTCTTAAGATGTTTCCATAAACTTCTTCTTTCATATACTGGTCTAAGAACCTCTAAATTACTTATTTTGTCCACCTACCTAATCTTTAACATTTTCTTAAAACACCACATTTCAAAAGTTTCAACCTCTTCCTTTCTACAGCCCCTATCACCCACATTTTGCTGCCGTATAATCCAAACATAGTGTTTTTAGAAATTTTTCGTAATCTGTAAATCAATGTTTGTAGTCAGTAAGCTATCATTCATTTAAAAGGGTGTTTTTAGCTTGAGCAATTCTACTTTTGATATCACTTGTGTTTTTACCATCCTTTGTTATTTTACTGCCTAGATAGCAGAATTCCCCAACTTCCTGTAAGTTTTTTTTGCCTACTTTTAAATTTCTCATCTCTTCTGAACTACTTTTGCACAACACTTTTGTTTTGTTCTAATTAATTTTCATGAAGTAATCTTCTTTCTCATGATCTCATCCATACCATTTAAGATATCTTCTTGTTCTTTCTTTGTCTTGGCTAATACTACTATATCATCGGTGAATCTCAGCATTTTTAATGTTTCTCCTTGAATTTTTATTCCTGCGTCAAATTTTCCTTCACTTCATTTATAGCCTCTTCTTACATACGAGTTAAAAAGTAGTGATGACAATGAACATCCTTGTTGTATATCTTATCTAACAGCAACTTCTTTTTCGTACCCCTCAATTCTCAAAACGGCCATTTGCTGCTTGTGCCAATTCAAATTGTCCAAGGTATAAAAACATGGAAGGTTGATGGGAACTGAAATTCAACTCGAGATATAGAAAATTTCAGTTATAGAAGTTTGACTGTATTATATTTAGCCAAAAGACAAAATTTTCTAAATAAATTTTTTGTATTTTTTAAGGTAGACTCTTCTCTTGAACTGAATATAATAAGAGTTCGCTCTATCTATAAAATTGAAAAGCAATTTTTTTGTCGAGTTTGGTCTCAGCTCCCACTGCACATTGATTCTGATCAACCTTCTTTAGAAATGCACCTTCCACAAGTAGATTTTCTATCATCAACCATTATTTTCTCCTCATTTACTATTAATGCAAAAATACAAATTGAATGATTTTTTTTTATAACCCAATTCTTTGGAGATTAACGTCACTGATGCTGTATTTAATTAAATTATGGGTTTCATAAAGACAAAGTGGTGTAGTTTTATGGAATTTCTCTTTGTTTTTTATGAAATTATAATGTTTTGAAAAGTTCGGAAATTGGCAGTTCTTCACCGACCCAATCAGAGATTGGGAGTTTTTATAAATTTTTAGACCTAGAAAAATGTTAAAATGTTTCTGTTGAGTCTGAGTTTTAACCCTTGCCATAAAAAACTTCAAGAATTAATTCGGAGGTACAATATTGGTTAGATGAACTCATTTTCAAAAACTATGTTAAACATTATAACATTAAAGCTGCATTCTCATTTTGTTGTTTATAACCATTTAATTTTATACAATCTATTTATTTTTTTCTTTTATGTGCGCACCCCCTTTTGTTTTGAAGTACTGGCAAGTGATCTTTTGATTACTCATGGTGGTTGGTTATTATCTTGATGATTATCCCTAAAATTGTCTTTAATAACTATTGTGTAACCAACCCCTGCGATATTAACAACCCCAAATATTATTGAAAACCTTCTGAGGGTAACAATAAGGTTCACTCAGCATTTTATAATTAGATTCACAGATATGCGAGCTTCTATGAAGAAGCTGTTGTTGAACTACATTTATGGAAGCAGTGTTTACTATTATTACTGTGTGAAAATGTAAAAGATTAAGTAATAAATAACCTCATCGACACAGTTTTTCTCATTTATTCCACAGCATCGTATTATAAACTCTTGCATATTGATTTTGTTGTGTATCCTAACTGTAATTGACAAACAGTGTGAGTAACGCATGATTTTAATGGTATATAAACATCCAATTTTTTTTTTCTATTTTATCTTTCACTATCCCAACTTCACCCACATAAAATTTTGTTTTACGAGGGCTGTTCAGAAAGTAACAGACGTTTTAAAATAAAAAATAAACTAAGTAAAATAAAACCAATTTTTATTACGTACATTTTGAAGGTTAACTCTTACGTTATTTTTCTACGTAATCGCCATGTAAATTAAAGCATTTATCGTAACACGGTACAAGCTTTTCAATGCCCTCTTTGTAGTAGTCTGCCGCCTGCAAGTTCAAACACTGGTTTACACCGGCATGGAGTTCAGCGTCAGTATCGAAGCATTGTGTAGCAAGCCATGTTTTCATCGCTGGGAACAGATGGTAATCACTCGGTGCCAAATCCGGTCTGTACGGCGGATGACTAAAAACTTCCCATCCAAAACCTTCCAAGAGCTCTTGAGTACATTTGGCTGTATGTGGACGGGCGTTGTCGTGGAAAAAGAAAACTTTCCCACTAATTTTCCCCGACACTTGTTTTGTATCGCGCGTCTTAATTTTCTGAGTGTTTTGCAATACCTCTCTGAATTCATCAGTCACAAGACTAGGCCTACCACTGCGATCCTCATCGTGAACATTGGTTCGGCCATTTCTAAAATCAATGCACCACTGCCTCACTCGACTTTCACTCATTATTCCTTTGTCGTAAACGTCACATATCTGGCGATAAATTTCAATCGGTTTGTAATTTTTCGCCAACAAAAACCGTATCACACCAAGAACTTCACAACTGGTGGGATTTTCAATTGCAGCTCTCATTTTAAAACTCCACTGTATAAAAAATACAATACACACGATGCTCTAGCTACCACGCCTGGTTGCGTACTGAATGTAGAAACACTCTGACGCCAAGATGGCGGTGCTAGCTCTGCCCACTGCCGCACCAGGCCAAAACGTCTGTTACTTTCTGGATTGCCCTCGTACTAAAATATTTTTTTAAATCGGGTTATAAATAAATCGAAAATAAGATTTTCTGACTTGGAAAAATGTTTAATATAATTAAGTTTGATCTTTATAAACATTTAAGGGTTGCATACCCTTTTCAACCCTTTAGGGGTACATTTTTGGAATTGTTAAGGAATAAGTTTTAGGTACACAATGGATATAATCTAGGGTTTCAGCCATCTCCTCGTCTTGAACTTAATAAACAAAAAATATTGGTTAAAGGTTTGAACATTATTTTCAACCCCTTATGGGTACATTTTTTTAATTGCTAAGGGTTATTTTTTTTAGGTGCACTAAAGGTTACACTTCTTTACCAAGTTTCAACCATCTAGCTCATCTGTAACTGAGTAAACAAAAAATATTGGTTTAGGGGTTGAAAAATTTTCAACCCCTCATGGGTAACTTTTTTAGTGTTACTATAAATGACAGGCTAAAGGGCTTCTGTTGTCAACTGGAAGGAAAAATAGTCATCAATATTTTTAGAATAAACACAAAATAAACAGAACAATAAACTAGCAATGCGGGTTTTACAAGCCGGTAAAACCCGGATTCATTTAACCAGTTATAATGTTCGTCAATTACAGTGGCGTGTAGGGAGGGTAGCAAGACAGAGAGAGAATGTGTTGCGTCCGTTGTTCCCCTCAACTCATTTCAATCTGTGCACGGTGTTCAAGCAGAATTGTGACAATACGCGATCGGTAGGGTACTCTGCCAGCCAGTTTCGTTCACTACACTATAACAAGCTCATTTTTCATCAGAAAATTCTGAAAAAAATTTTGCCTCTTAATGAATCTTATTTTAATAACTGTAAATGTTATTATTATACTCTGATATTTCGATAAGATACGCTCGTACAAAGTTAGACATTTAAATCTCATCACATTTTTTGTGTATCACGTAATATAACTTTTTTCCGGGACAACAAAATAGAGTTTTATTATTTTGTTATAAAATTTAATCTGAAATTTGATATAAATGTTGAGTAATATGTTGGGTGGAAACAAATATAATAAACGAGCTTGAAAAAAATCACTCTTTGAAGGGACGTCAAAGATAGATCGTCGTGCTTGTTGTCTCCTATCTGTTAGTATTCCAAGAAGCTGAATCATTTTTTATAGTTGTGAACTTTATACAAACATACATCTTTTTTTAAAATCAATTACACCAGCATAGGGCTAATATCAGTTGTATAAATTTTTAGTAAAAAGTACCGCATAGTAAATATACGAGAAAGAGGGTATGACGTCCCTCTCTTTCGGGCCTGTCAAAAAGAATGGTACATTATTTAGAAAAAAACTTATTGCCTATTACCCCAAATTGAATCGCAGACATTTTTCCCAGAATTTTGTGCGCGCGCAACTAATCGGCTATCGACAGTGACATAAATGTCAAAACGAAAACGGCATGAACACAACACAACGAGTAAGAAGTACTAATTTAGAGGTAACCTGTATCTTTAGTTGACAGGTTATGGCGCCGTGGTGGGGGATCTACTTACTGCGCATGTGCGGCCGGCACGCCACCGTAATTCTACCTACCTACCCATTCCACGTATATGCTATACCCCCATTCTTGGTCACATTGTCAAAAATGAATCAGAATCCTTAATAGTTTGTTAGTTAACCATCATGGTGTTGCTATTGTGATTTACCTTTCATTTATTATGAAAATAATAAAGCACTGCATATATTAATTTAAAAATACCAAGACTTAGCTTTTATTTTACGTCCAACTAAGTTTTTTTTTTTTTTTTGTTTAACGTCCGACTGTTCTGCAATTACTGCTAATGCAGACGGTGAAGGATGAAATGATTTTTTGTAACATATGAAAATATGCCGTGCCTGAATGGGATTTGAACCCAAGACCGCGTGATGAGAGGCGAGCACATTGCCAACTACGCCAATGCGGCCAGCAACTAAGTTTTGTATGTATGTATCTAAGTAGTATGTTTTTTTTTCATTAATAATATGCTGACATTGAAAGGAGGTACAAGTAGATAACAATGAATGATTAAAGAATATCAGACCTGACAGGGATCGAACTCAGTACACCAACAGACCATCCACGGCACCAAAAAACCGTTCAAAGAACAGGTACTTTAGCTAGTATATATATATATCTATAAGAAGATAATAGAATTCAATATTTTTTAAATTACAGGCTAACCTTAATCATTATACAGTAGGCTCTCACATTACGATCGTAATTCCTTCCGGAAGAACGATCGTAAAGCGAAAATATTGTATTGTGAGACCGCATTCTTGCCCAATCATTAGACCATTTATATACAATTCCACGAGAAATTTACATTAGCCTGTACATTATAGATAACCCTATACATTCTTCAAATAGCGCTGATTTCAGTACAAATAATTTGATAATACGTATAATTATAAAAAAATGCCTTTTTGAATTGTGTTTGATCTATCAGACACTTTTAACATCTTTTAAAACTGACTTTGACTGACATTGAGAAATGGGGTGATAAAGGAAGTGAATGAGTTTAATTACCTGGGCAGTAAGATCACAAATGATGGAAGGAGTTACAGGGATGTCGCAAGCAGGATTACCCAGGCTAAGAATGCTTTTAATAAGAAGAAGAGCTTATTCACTTCTAGGAATGTTAGTCTTGATGTAAGGAAACGCATGCTGAAGACATATGTGTGGAGTATTGCAGCTTACGGGAGTGAAGCTTGGACACTTGGTGTGAGGGAAGAGAGAAGATTAGCTGCATTTGAAGCCTGTTGCTATAGAAGGATGTTGAGGGTCAGCTGGAGAGAAACGATGACGAACGAACAAGTTTTCAGTAGAACGGGGGAGGAAAGGAGCTTCCTAAAATGGATCAGACAGAGAAGAGCCCAGCTGATAGGCCACATACTCCGACATGACAGTATGTTGAAAAGAATAATCGAAGGAGTTGTGGAGGGAAGAAATTTGCGGGGAAGACCCAGACTGGAGTACATGAAGCAGTTACTAGAGGACATGGGATGTGCTTCATATTGCAAGTTGAAGCGGAAAGCAGATGACCGAGGAGCATGGAGAGCAGCTGCCAACCAGCCTTATGGCTGTTAACTAGAGAGAGAGAGAGAGAAAACTGACTTTTGCTTTACAATCATGGATTGTAGACTGGGAATAACCATACTGGCGATTTATCCTAGCCCCTTCATCATGTTTTTTTATAATTTCTTGCTTTTCTTTAATATAAATTTTACTTTTTATGCGCGATTTACGACCCATTTTCACTATAACTACAGTAACGTACACAGGAAACACGGTACCAAAAGTACAAAGAATACTTATGTATAATAACACGACAGACACTACGGCACAGATGCTAAACTGATAACCAAAGCGATACACGTAATACTACTAATAGTAAGGGTGCTGTGACAAAACTGAAAAACAGAAACAACCTTGAGCTGATGATGGGAGGGTATCTTGACAAGAGGGAGGGAGTACATTCGATGGTTAAGGGTATCTTGACAAGAGGGAGGGAGTACATTCGATCAGAATTTCTTACTGTAGGGGTTGACGATTGGCGGGTCAGGTGCACGTGTGACTTTGGGAATGAGATGACTAATTGATAACACATCGTAAAGTGAAATACAGTAATGTGAGGGTCCACTGTAATCTAATATTTGTTAACCCTAGAAGCGGTAACTGTCGATCTGAGCGACAGTTGTGCTGTTGAATACATGTCGATGTCGATTTGGTCGACAGATGCACCCACTCTTATTTTCAACCAGCAGGTTGTCCAACCTAGGTTATATAACTAATCATATGAAAGTATTTCATTTGATCTATTTAATTTCACAGTTTGCCGGTAGTTTCGTTCTCTCGTTCATTTGTACGAGTCTTTGAAAGTTGTTGTTTCGTAATGTCGTGTTTCACTGTAATGGCGATCTGTTTGTTAAGATAGATGTGTTGTTTCATGTTATTAGTGTGTTTTAATTCGTTTTACTGTAAATTTATTAAATATCGTGAATTATCTGTGATATTATTTTAGTATGTGTTCAGGTTGTAAATAAAACCTACGAAAATAAATGTGTACTCTGTAAATGTTGACATTGCGTAAACATAACCTAAATCTTTTCTCTACAGACCTTACCATTTTTTCACATATTATAATAACGAAAACAGATAAACTGATAATTCAAAAACGTAATTATTCTAGAAAGATTGCACTAAAAAATGTATATTTCCATTTTTACGCATTTGTTTAGGTAAATCTGTCAAGTAGCTAATAACACAAAACATATCTCTCAAATTTGTTATTATAAATATTTCATTAGTCCTGGTAATTTGGGAAATAATATTATCAGAAAACAAAAATAACAGTCAGGTAGAGCTATATTTTCTGTTTAATTTGGTATATAATACGTACCTGATATGTGAAATACAAAAACAATAAAAAATTGTTTTCGTAAGCATGTTTTTTTTATTAAAAATGCTTGACACTTTAAGTTAAACCTATTACCGCTTCTAGGGTTAAATATCATCTTTATTTATTTCTGCTGAATTATAAATAAAAATTAAAAGAAAAATAACTGACAAAAGGTGGTTGCAGTAGAATTAACGGGGAAAAAGTTTCAAAAATGATGATGAAGAAGAGTTATAATTTATCTCGGGTAAATAATCTCAAATAACGTCAAAAATTGGGTAAAGTGACTAACCTGACAGCCCCACAATTACAGCAAAGCTCATATTTATATGATTCTGATTACAGTAAATGTTTGGAACTTTTTATACACAAAAATTCTCTGATTTGTAATAAATTTTACTACAATATTACAAAAGTAATAGTAATAAAAGAGTAATACTACTATTTTTTTTAAAAAAAATGTTACATTTATTCGGGAGAAAAATATTTTTATGTTAGTACAAATAAACATAAACATACTGTCCGCTAGATGGAATGTTAATTCCTCCAGAAGTACCAGCACTTTCTTTTTTCTTTTGAGCATCATCTTTACCTGACATAATCCTGAAAAAAATAGTTAAAAAATAATTAATGACAAATAAATTGTTTTATAATAATGCAATTTTTTCAGCAATGTTTAAACAAGGGAAATGACAGATTTTTAACAGTCACTGGATAACCTGTGGGTGGACAGGTTTCGTCAGAAAAATATGACTTATTCTCTATAAATAGAAACAAATTATAATACTCAAAACATGTCTAACACAAAATACATTGACACAGAATCTAATTTTCAAATTGAATTTCACAGAAAAAAAATCAATATTAAAATATATACTGTTAAAAAGGAAATATAAATAAAGTATTTCACACCAATTAGAAGAAAAAGTTTAGAAAATCAAATAAAAGAAATTATACAAAAACGTATATACTACCAGAGATAACCTATAACGAGAGAAACACTACCTCAATAAAAACTATAAAATATTAAAAATTATAACGTCGCACGCAGTATAATGACAAATTTCTTTGTTAAAACATAACATTTAATGAACCGATGCGGAAGAAAAAAAAAACAAAGGAAGAGGAAGGACAATATAACCATTAAAGGCTTGGTCATTGCTAACATGTAAATCAATACTGAACAACAAAAATTAGCTCAACAAAACAGACAAAATTAAAATTTTGATTGGTTCACAAAGCTTACATATAAAGAAATCGTTCATAAAACTATTCATAAAAACTATACAAAATAATAACAAAGGCGATGATGAGTCAAATTATGACATCGTACCTAAAATAAAAATTTACAAATACTTCACAGATACTTACAACTGTAAATTATTTATTGCGCCGAAAAATAAACTCAGAATTTAATATCACAGCTAATTTAAATGCATTATAATCCTAAAAGTATGATTGTTGCATACTTTTACGTAAACGCGAAATGCAAGCAGACAAAAATACTGTACTGTAATTCCTCACAGCTGTTTGTCGTTCAACATAAACAAAGCGACACTAACGGCATCTTGCGATATTAGTACATATTAAAATCAGCATGTAAAAGTCAATATTTTTGTCTAAATTTAAATCGTTAGTATCTTTCTTTCACAGAGTTGTAAATTAGTGTAAAGATTTCAGTTGGGTAAAACAATTATTACAAACATGGAAAACGACGTAGATATGGAGACACTTTGTGAAGGCATGAAAGAAATGTTGTTTAATCAAACATTAGGTAAGGTAACTTTAAATGGTTTACAAACACAAGAATTTACTGGAACAACTTTGGCAAATAATGTAAAAACATTAATTGAAAGTGCTTTGTCGGATGATATTGAAAAAGAAATTTATCAAATCAGTGATTTAAATTCAAAAACTTTTGAAACGTGTGTTGATAATATAACTAAAATATTAATGAATTCTCCTAGAATGATGTGTGTTCAAGAAAATATTAATAATTTAATTGAAACATGTTCACAAGAATTGATTACTGAATATCCTTCACATCATTTTGATAATTTAAATTTAGTAGAATCAATAAAATTTAATGAAACAGATTTACAAAATGATAATGATAAAATACGATCAAATAATTTTACACCGATTTTACAACCATTTCAATATATAGAAATTGCACATAATATATTACCACAAAAACCATTGTATATTAGAGCACAAGCATTTAATATATTATTATCTTCACAATTAACAGACGCAATAACAAGTGTACATTGGCCAGTATTACAAAAATCATTACAGAGTGTTTTATCAGATGATAATTTTGATATATTTCAAAACTGTATTCAAATCCATTCGAAATTGATGACAAGTACATCACCTGAAGGTATCAAGGAAAGTTTTTTAAATATATTAGAAAGTTTATGTCAACATTATTATACACAAAAGTTAGAATGTAATGAAATTAATGTTCAAATTTCACCACATTATCGTATAGTAAAATTATGTGATTTAATGTTAGATTGTATTAAAAATATTATTCCAAATTTGCCGAGATTTGGTGAAAAAAGATTAGTAGAAATGATAGATAATTTTATGCATTTAATTAGTATCCATAATACATCTGATAAAACGTGTTTGGGTTTAACAATTTTAGATGTAGTATCATGTTTAGATCCCGAAGCGAATTGGTTTAAATATTTATCTCACAATGCAATGAGTAGAAAAATAATATTTTTAAATATGTCACAGAATTGTTGTTTACTTCGTATAATTATCGGTGAAATTATTGATTGGTTTAATAATCCAGTATTTGCAGAGGAGGATGTATTAAATGGAAATTTAAATAAAAAATCATGCAAATTTGCTAAATTTATTCATTGTTTATCATTAATTTCGAAAATATGTACTTTTGATACTGGACGTAATTTATTTCCAGTTACATTAAGTAAAGATGAAGAACCTGTAAAAATTCAAAAAATAACTGGAATGATTTTAAAATTTTTGAATAAACAACAAATAATAGAAGAACAATTAGAAATAGTTTTTTCTGATAATTTTATAAAATTTATGATAAATTCTGTTGAAAATTTAATGAGTTATAAAGATATAAGCAATCATAACATTTTAAATTTATTACAAATTTTATTTGAACCGTTATCAGAAAAACCAGAATTGCCGGCACAGCATACTGTATTGATATTAAAATCTTTATGCGATCATACAGAAGGACCGCAAAATTATTTTTTCAAATTTGGTTTAAATAACAACAAGAAACGAAATCTGTTGATAAATATTGATAACAGTCAATCAATACATGAACAAAATAATTTGAGTTCTTCGACAAATTTTATAACGCATGAAAACCGTCAAAATAAAGAATTAAGGATAAATAATATCGAACGTCAAATCATGACCATGAAATCAACAATTGATAGTTTTACGTATTATTCATTCTGTCCAATAAAAATAATAACAAATGTAGTGATAACGTTATTAAAGACGAAAGAATTAAGAGATATGACTGTCACTGCAAAATTGATAAATATTTGTAGTAAATTGTTTCAAATACATGAAGGAATATTAATATTAGAATCAAATAAATCACAACTGATAAATAATGCTTCAATTATTTATCAAGAATTAATTGATATTACCAAGCAAGATGGTGGTTGTAAAATTCTTGAAGAAAGAAATATTTATCTGCTGTTCAGGTAAGTTGAAAGTTATCGTTTGTCATTTTAAGAGGGAAACCTCCTTCAAAAAACTTTCTGCATTGAAAACTAATTAATTTTTTTTTTAACTTATTTATTTACAATCAGCCTTTAAAATGTGGCTTTAAACAAATCATTATAATAAAATAAAAGTGACATGAATACTAAAATAGACCTGAAAGTTTTTACAATTTTTTTTTTACATTTGAAAAATTACATTATTATAATAAAATATACAACTGGTAAAAGAAAATAAATATTTACAATTTACATGTAATAATAACACTTGTAATTTTATTAAACATGGACTCAAAAATTATACGATAGCTAACAGAACTAGTAATAATAAACTAATAGTAACTAATTACCGCTAAACTAATAGTTATTCAAATAAATGTTTGAAATAAAAGTTGTAGGATTTTAAATTCTCTACAACTTTAATTATATACATTTTTGCGGTAAAATGCATAATAAAGCCGCAATCTTAAAAAAACAATTTTTTTATGTGAAAACAGCCTCACCAAGAATTTCAGCAAACATGGCGCCTACCTTATCTTGTAGAGCATAAAAAATTTAGTAAATGAGGCGATTTTAAGAAAAATCGGACCAGTTTTTGACAAAATCGCAAAAAAATGAAAAATTGCACGAAGAAACTACCACTTCCGGTTGACCGATTTTGATGAAAATGTTCGTGTCGGGTCCGGTAGTGGTATGTAATTTAAGTTTCAAGTTTGTATGATGTTCCGTTTTTGAGATATTCTGTTCACACACACACACACACACACACACACACACACACAGACTAATCGCTAAGAACATGTATTTTGGGTTCAGGGGGTCTGAAAATGTGTAGATCCGGTGAAAACTTGATTTCGAAAAATCGACATGAAAACAATACTTTCCTTCCTATATATTCATATGTTGTTGTTTAGGTCATCAGCCAAAAGGCTGGTTTGAACCTGTAGAGGTTTTACTAAGTAAAACGAGAAGTGAGGTGGTTTACTATTGCCTTCCTCACTGAGTGGAAAAGTACACTTATCAGCATGTCGGGCCCTCTGAAAAGCACATATTTTCCACTCTGCAAATGACACCTTCACTTCATTCACCACAGGGTCTGGCTGTATAATAAAATTCATTACTTTCAGAGGAGATAACTCTGATTAGTGTCTTTTACACCTCTACCTCTTCTGTTCTTAAATGATTCAGTCATTTAATTGGCTGACCATGTGATAAGATACAGAACTATTTATTTTAGCCCTGCAACTAACAGATTGAGTGTAAATAATTTGACACTCCACCTGTCTGTTATGAGCAGTTATATTCATATAGGCAAGAGAAAGTAAAAAACTTAGTAGGGTAATAAACAAAATTAAACATTGCTAACACTAAATCCAATATTTACGAAAACCCAGGTGTTTATAAAATTGAATGTGTTTCAAGGATTGTAATGAATTTTACATTTGCATGACTTCTAGATCATTTAAAAAATATTATCAAGAACATCTGCAAGCGTATAAATATAGAAAACCGAAATCTAATTATGCAGAAAATGTTCGATTAAGTAACCACAGATTTTCTACATTAGAAGACATTACTGCTCTGGAAATAAATGACAATAAATGTAACATTCAAACTTTAGAAAAAATGCATATTTAAAAAAATATTATTTCAATTTAAAAATGCTTATTTAAAAAAAAATATAACAGACAGGTGGAGTGTTAAATTATTTACACTCAATCAGTTAGTTGCAGGGCTAAAATAAATAGTTCTGTTCCTTATCACATGGTCAGCCAATTAAATTACTGAATAATTTAAGAATAGAAGAGGTAGAGGTGTAAAAGACAATAATCAGAGTTGTCTCCTCTGAAAGTAATGTAGTTTATTATACAGCCAGACCCTGTGGTGAATGAAGTGAAGGTGTTATTTGCAGAGTGGAAAATATGTGCTTTTCAGAGGGCCCGACATGCTGATAAGCATACTTTTCCACTCAGTGAGGAAGGCAATGGTAAACCACCTCACTCCTCGTTTTACTTAGTAAAACCTCTACAGGTTCAAATTTTTGGATTAATTTTTAATTGTCTTAAATAAATTTAAATGTGATATTACTGCTAATTTTTAATATTATTTTTATAATTTTGTTTCAGCGCAATTGAAAATTTTATTATAATGACGAGTACAACACCTTTAGGTTTTTATCTAACCCATGAAGAACAAAATATTATATCTGAATGTTTCTTACAAGTATTACAACAACCGAAAATTAATTGGGAAGATTCAAGATGGAGATTATTCGTAATGTTTGCTTCCAATAATGATAATTGTGCACAAGTTATCAATAAAGAATCTAAGAATATTCTTAAAGATATTTTATTAAATTTATGGTCTACGTTGGATGATAATTTTATAATTAATGATTCCATGGTTGAAATCGATGAAGCTGTTAATAATTTGATGATCTGTGTATCAACGTTCGGTGTCAGCCTAAAAGGTGAGTAAATTTCAGATATTAAAGATAATACGGGATGTTTCTTTTTAAGTTGTCATCATTGGGATCTGGAAAACTACAGAATGTTCAAAAAGTTGCTCCGTAGTGAAATATACAATGAAACTCACTGAAATACAAGTTATTAATTTATTAAATATTCATTTTAATTCATAAATAAATTTTTTTTTGAAATGCGTAAAAATTAAAATTTAGAACGATGTTTCTGATCTACATGTTTTCAGACCCCCTGAACCCAAAAAAACATGTTTTTAGTGATTGGTCAGTGTGTGTGTTCACCTGTGTGCGTGTGCACGTGTGTGAGTGTGTGAACAGAATATCTCAAAAACGGAACATCAAAACTTATGTTAGATAATACTAGAGAACCCGACACGAATATTTCATCAAAATCGATCAACCGGAAGTAATAGTTTATTCGTGTCATTTTTCACTTTTTGTGATTTTCTCAAAAACAGCTCCTTCAATTTTTTTTAAGTGGCCAAAAATCGGAAGTTAAGAAATCAAAGTCAGAAACTACAAGAGATAGCAACAAGTGGTTTTTGGATTCGTAATCTTGTAAAAAAGTTAATGAACCTGGATTGGGTTTGAAGTTCCAGTTTGGATCGGAATTAGCCCAAAACCAGAAGTCAAAAAATTAAAATAAGAAACTCCAAGAGATAGCCACAAATGGTTTTTGGATTCGTAATCTACACAAAAAGTTAGAGGCTAAAATTGGGTTTAAAGTTCTGGTTTCGATCGGATGTGGCCCAAAACCAGAAGTCAAGAAATCAAAGTCAGAAACTACAAGAGATAGCGACAAGTGGTTTTCGGATTTGTAATCTACTCAAGAAGTTAGTGAACCTGGATTGGGTTTGAAGTTCCGGTTTGGACAGGAAGTGGCCGAAAACCAGAAGTCAAAAAATTAAAGTAAGAAAAAAGAAGTAAGAAACAAACAGTTTTTGGATTTGTAATCTACACAAAAAGTTAAGTGGCCAAAATTGGGTTTGAAGTTTCGGTTTTGACCGGAAGTGACCCAAAACTGGAAGTCAAAAAATCAAAGTCAGAAACTACAAGAGATAGCAACAAGTGGTTTTCGGATTCGTAATCTACGCCAAAAGTTTGTGGGCATAACTTGGATTTGAAGTTCCGGTTTTGACCGGAAGTGACCCAAAACTGGAAGTAATGAAATCAAAGTTGGAATTTGGAAACAAAAATAGTGTCATTCGATTTCTCTTGAATATTAAAATATAGAAATCCCTAATGGTTTTTGCCATGGGTCAAAAGTAAGTCTTTTTCTTTCTTACAAACGCTAAGTGGTATTTTCTTTAGGAAAAATTACCACTAACCATGAGGCATCGTCTCATGAAAGATATTATTTTATTTATTACCTCTTTGTAAAGATTCTTTGCCAATTAACCTCAATAAATTTGTATTATTCATTTAAAAATTTAAATCAATTTATTTTTTCTCAGGTATTAAAGCAATATTTGATGATATTAATATTACAAATGATGAAATGGAAAATGATGATGGAAAAAGTGAAGAGACATTAACAGAACTGATTGAGTCATATCCTGAAACAATTACATCGTTAATTTTAAATAATGCGTTAGTAAATAATACATTGAATTATAAAGTACATGAAATCGCTTTAACTGTATTTAATGTAATTATATCAAATATTGATAATGTTATATATCTTCAAAATAAATTACAATTTCAGGTAATCAATATTAGTTTTTATTTCATAAAGGTTTTTTTTATACAGGTGATTCATAATTTCATTGAATTTCTCGGGAACTGAATTTATAGTTTAAAATTTAAAAAATGTTCATATTAATATGGGTCTAGAAATTTTTTTTTAAGTTTATTTAAAGTCGCATCAACAGCTCGGTTATTAGTGACTACGATGGAATCTGTAACGGTGGGTTTTAACTTGCAAAATTTTCCAGACTCTGGCCGGGAATCGAACCCGGGACCTCCGCGTGGTAGACTAGTGCGATACAGAGACACTTTGTTAGCAAATTATAATTCTGGTGGACAATTTCACCTGGAATTCAGTTACCCTGATTAAATAAGGCTTTACTGAAATATTTAAGAGTTTAATCTGTGTAAGATAAATGGGAAAGTCCTCAACGACTGACTCACACACTTGTCACAAATACTCGTACTTGCACAGTTCAGAGAAACGTCTATTACTTGAACGTCAGTTATCCAAACCGTCAATTATCTAAACCACTTTCGACAGATAGAAATACATATTTTCTACCAAAATACAGATGTACAATTCAATGAAAAATTTATACTACAGTTTAGTTTCCTTGTTCGACTTGGCAACAGTGGAAACTCTTTGAGCATAATTCAAGATTTAAAAAAAATTACTCTATAGTATTTACAAGTGCGTTAAAAAATATTTTATAAAGGATTTTTCTGTAGTTTATTTCATTAATTTATTCAGTTTTGAAATTCTGTATTTTTCCGTTTGTTTTTATAATCTTTATTTCCCTACATTTGCAATAAATGGAATAATAGTGTTTTTTACTTTCTCTTGCTTAGAATATGAATATATGGGAAGGAAAGTATTATTTTCATGTCGATTTTTCAAAAGTGAGTTTTCACTGGATATACACATTTTCAGACCCCCTGAACCCAAAAAAAAAAATGTTTTTAGCATTTGGTCTGTGTGTGAACAGAATATCTCAAGAACGGAACATCGTACGAAGTTGAAACTTGAAACTTAAGTTAGGTACCACTAGAGGATCCGACACAAACATTTTTACCAAAATCGGTCAACCGGAAGTAGTAGTTTATTCGTGTCATTTTTCACTTTTTGCAAATTTCTCAAAAACGGCTCCTACAATGTTTTTTAAATAGCCACATTTATTAAATTTTTTATCCTCTGCAAGATAGGGTAGGTGGCATGTCTGCTGAAATTCTTGGGGAGGCTGTTCTCTCATAGAAATAAACGGTTTTTTTAAGCTTAGCCTTAATATGAATTTAGCGCAAAAGTGTATGTAATCAAAGTTGTAGACAATTTAAAAATCTACAACTTTTGTTTCAAATATTTCTTTGTATAATGCTTAGTTTAATGTTAATCAGTGGTTTTCTGTTTTCATGAAAATTGTCAAAAAATGGATTTATTAAGTTTTCGGCTGTAGTACCGTATGCATTTTACGACAAAAGTGCTTATTCTGATTTATTGGATATTAAAAGATGTATTACTTTTATTTAAAGTTTTTTATACTGCAGAGTCCAGTTTAGCATGAAAGAGTGATTTTCCGTATTATTAAGCCAAACTAAGGTTGGTTTTCATTTTGCGTCACACACTCATGATTAAAATAAGGTTATGTTTTTTGAGGTTAGTTTTTGTTTATTTCTAATGTCAGGTTATATTGTCCATTATTTGCATTGGCAAGAGAAGGTCGTGTGAGTGTTTCACACTAGATCTTTTTAAACTAAAGTTTATGTTAGCCTTTAATAACCTATTAAACATTTAGGTTATAATACAGTGTAACAGTACAATGTGTCAAATTACAGTTTTTAGCTTATTTGATTATAAAAACCGCTCTGGTCTGAATTAATTCGGATAACAGACGCTCCACTGTAGCTAGTAAGCTGAAATTTGGAAGGGATATTTCTTTAAGGATAAATAGAAAAGTTAAACATAAACAATTTTAACATTCCACCATTGAGGGGTTGAAAAGGGTGTTCAACCCTTAATCAATTTTTTCCATTTACTAGTTCCATAAAAGAGCTAGATGTTTGAAACTTCGTCGAGATGTTATTTATACTTCAAGTATGAAAATTTCTTCTTGATCATTTCCAAAATGTACCCTTAAGGGGATGAAAATGGTGTTGACCCCTTAAATCAATATTTTTTATCTACTAACTTCTGGGCGAGTTAGAAGCGAAACTCAGTGAAGATGTTATGTATATTGATGTAAACAAATTACACCTAAACGATTTCAAAAATTTTTGTGTAAGGGGTTGAAAAGGGTGTACATCCTTCAACCCTTAAATCAATATTTTTATTTTACTCAGTTACAGACAAGCTAGATGGCTGTAACTCTGTGGAGATGTTACCTATAGTACACCTAAAAAAATAATGATAAAATTGTAACTGTAAGGGGTTAAAAAGGTGTTCAACCCTTAAACCGATATTTTTTGTTTTTCAAGTTCCGGACGAGATAGATGGCTGAAACTCAGTGGAGGTGTCCAGATATAAATATGTATCATATCGAAAAATCATATTTTTTATTATTTATAACCCTAATTTTAAAAAATTATTGAAATAAAACAAAATTATATCTGGGCAATGCCGGGACGGGCAGTTAGTTCAACATAAATAGATCAGTCAGTATTGTCTCTGCCTGACACTCTTACAAAATTAAGTTTTCTGATTGCCAATTAAAGTAATAACTCTGCCTGTAATTATCATGAAGTCACATTCTATTTGCGAGAATTTTTATCATCATCATCTGTTAAGGATTAGGCTCCAGGCCTGTTCCAGTATCCATCTCATTTTAGGTCTTCCCAAGCCTCTCTTCCCTCTAGTTTTATTTTCCATGCTCGCAGAGGAAGTCTGTGAGCTGGTATGCGAAGTAAATGGTTGGACCAGTTTCTCTTATATATTCTTAACGTTTCCAACAGTGACTGAACATTTAACTCGACGCGGATAGCTTCATTACGTACTCTATCTAACCGGGTACAACCTTTGACTCCCTGCAAAAATCTCATTTCAGCAGCCTGGATACGAGATGCATTTCTCTGTAATGACGCCCATCTGTGGTTCTATTCGCAGGACACTAGGAAAGAAAACGAGAATTGATACAGAATTTTTTTTTATTTTACGATATTTTAGTTTTATGGCTCACTGTGATGGTAAGAGATTTTAAAAAAAATTATAAATTATTTGTGGCCTAAATCGATTTTGGTCATCTGTATTCTGGGTTCAATGAGTGCGATGTAATGGGGTTTTACTGTATAAGGAATACATTGTGTTACATGATCCAATTCCTAAAATTACAGTTCATTTATCTTTTCTATGATCTTTGCAAGTTTCAATCTCCTCCATGGGTTGTTTAGGTACTTAAGTCATGAGATTGTCTTTTGCATATGGTTGGGCTGTGAGGAAGGGAAGTAAAAATTTGTCAGTGCGCTGCCAACCTCAACAATGAGACGCTACTCGTACGTTTCACTACCATGCACATACATTTTGTAAGCTGTGGTTTATTCTGAGAGAAAATTTTTTTTTTCATAAACCTTATAAGAAATAAATGTGACTTGTAATATTGTCTATAGCTTTATTAAATGACTAAAAGAAAGGTTTAATTTATTATAATTATCAGCTACCTTATTCCATTGGAACAAAATTTTATATGAATGAATCGCCTTCTTTACTATCGCTGTCACCGGCGTCTTTACTATCAGTCTCACTAGTATCTACCTAACCGTTTCCTTTTATTACCAGGTGTCAACAAAACTGTTGAAGAATAACTTCTTCACGTCTTTAATTTCTTCCTTTATTTTTCGAATTGTCGAAAGAGAAACATCACAGTAGTTAGCCATTTGCTCATGGCTTTTGCTAAGAGGCAGGGAAAGGCATTTTTGTTTAGCTTCAACTTCACAGCATTTTATTACACTGCATATTAGATTTCGTTCAGCACTGTGAATAGTCTGCCAACGTTTTCGAGAAACTAACATTTCTGTTTACGGTAACAAACAGTTATATTCGTACAGTTTACCTACGAAACGTTCCACAATTTATTGTATATGCTCTGGGTATAGTATAGGTTGTTGTGTTTGTTGTACTGAAATTAAAGCAGTCGTGCATCCGCACTGATGCTTTTCCCCTTTTACCCCTTGTTGCAATCAAAGGCAAACTCGTGACTCACGTATCTATATCCTTCATTTACTTTGAGAACTGGGAAAACCAAAAAAATTAGATAAAATTCTTGAAAGTAAATTTTTTTCTTTTACTTTTGGTTTCAGGATAAATTATTAAAACTACAATCAGACAATCGAATTAGTGAAAATTTACCGTCAAGTTCCGCTTCAAATTCATCATCAACATCTGTCAGCGATATTGTTATAATTGACGAGTGTAGTTTATTAAGACATGAAATATTAGAGAAAGTAAATTTTTTAGGGCCTAACAATTGCAGTATTGATTATAATAAGATAGATAATAATAATTGTAAATTATATTATACTTTGCCTTCGTTTACATCTTCGCAATTAAAACCGAAAACTCGACCACGTACTCATGGTGAACTTAGTAAATTTTTACAAGAAACTAGAAATGGTTTACATGATATTAATTGGTTAAAACAAGCTAGAAAAGCGTATAGAGGTGGAAATAATGATGATATCAAGGTAAGTTTTTAATTTTTATTTGTGTTCAAGAATTTACTGTTTGGTGTGTACATCACTTTCCTTAGGCTAGGGCCACATGATAGCGCTTGATTGGGTATTAAGCCAACACACGATAGTGAAGGACAAGTGAATAAATGGCAGCGAATCGTTTGTGTTTACTCAATGCGCATCTTGAGTTTTCACATGGAATACGTGATAGCAGTGCGTCTAGAGTTACTAGTTTTTGTATTAAACCAGACACATTGTTAAGTTTAGCGCACGTTTTCAACAAGTACATTCATGGAGTTAACAATTTTGACAGCGAGATGTTTATTGAAGTAGTAAAAAAGCAACGAGGTATATGGGATATGGAGTGTTATGCTTTGGTGCTTCGAAACTACAGTATAAAATCTTAATACATGTTCTGTCTGCAACTTCCATAGCTTGACTAGAGCGTACTACGTGGCATTAACACTGTATATGTGTACAATCTTTTTTCTCTTATTGCGCGCTTAAATGCCCGATCATGCGCTCTCATGTGGCCTAGTCTAATGCAATCGGTTATTTTTTCCATGAGTTATAAGCATGTATAACATTCAGTTTTTGTTGATCTCCATACATGTTTACTTTCTCTTGTGTATATGAATATATAGGAAGGAAAGTATTGTTTTCATATAAATTTTTCACCGGATGTAAATGTTTTCAGACCCCCTGAACCCAAAAAACATAATTTAGGGATTGGTCTGTGTGTGTTTGAACGAAATATCTCAAGAACGGAACATCGTACAAAGTTTAAACTTGAAACTTAATTTAGATACCTCTAGAGGACCCGACATGAACATTTTCATCAGAATCGGTCAACCGGAAGTAGTAGTTTATTATTGTAATTTTTAACTTTTTTGCAATTATCTCAAAAACGGCTCCTACGATTTTTTTTTAAATTACCTCATTTACTAAATTTTTTATGCTCTACGAGATAGGGTAGAAACCATGTCTGCTGAAATTCTTGGAGAGGTTGTTTTTTCATAAAAAAATTATTTTTTAAGATTGCGACTTTAATATGCATTTTAGTGCAAAAATTTATATAATAAAAGCTGTAGAGAATTTTTAATCCTACAATTTTTTTTCAAACTTTTTTTTGTATATTAGTGGTAATTATCTATTTTCTTTTTTTCTCGTGAAAACATGTAAAAAATATATTTTTTTAAGATTTCAGCCTTAGTATGCATTTCATGACAAAAGTATATATGATCAAATTTATAGGAATTAAAAAGATCTACAATTTTTATTTAGAGCATGTTTCTCTACAGAGCCTAGTTTAGCGTGAAAGAGTGATTTTTCGTATTTTTAAGCCAAACTTAGGTTGATTTTCATTTTGCATCGTTTACTCATGATTAAAATAAGGTTAGGTTTTTCGAGGTTAGTTTTTTTGTTTATTTTTAATGTTTTATTACTAATGTTGGGTTATATTGTTCATTATTAGCATTGGCAATAGAAAGTCTTGTGAGTGTTACACACCAGATTTTTTTATTTATTCACTTGTCTTTTAATTATGACATATAGGAGGTTGAAAAACATCCCTAGTATATTTTGTTATCAATTAGGTGATTTTGGTGTTTTACCGATACATGTGACTGGAGTTTGGTTAAGTAAATTTCTACTGAAAAACTAATGGTATTTTGATGTGTTATTTCAGTGTACATTATTAACGGATTTAGTGGAGCAAGTCCAACGAGCACTTAATAATGGTTCAACAGTTGATAACAGTGAAGGTTTTAAATGGGCTACGATTGAAGTTGCTGAAACCATTGAATTATTCCCAGAAGAATACATAGGTATTCAATTGACTGTAAGGCAAGTACTGTATAAAATATTACTTTTCAAACATCCTATGCAGGTATTTTTAACAGTTGTATAATATTGGTGGCAATTTTTAAAACTGTCATGTATCATTTTCCTTTGTCCGTCCGTCACACCCAGATGTCAGAAACTACAAGAGACCGAAACAAATAGTTTTTGAATTCGTAATCTTCATAAAAAGTTAGTGGGCTTCAATTGGGTTTGAAGTTTCGGTTTTGACTAGAAGTGGCCCAAAATAGGAAGTCAAGTAATAAAAAAATAGAAAAAAAAACTAACGTGAAACCAACATGTTAACAAAACGTGAAAAACTTTGGACGCTAGACATAAAAAAGTGTATTCGTTGATTTCCAGATCTTCTAAACTCCTTGTTCATCTAAAACTACTAGTTTATAAGTGTTACCTTAGACCCGTTTCGATGTATAGCAGTGAAATTTACTATTGGGCCAAACCATCAGTCATTTTGAAAATACAACACTTTCAGTCCAAACTGTTAAAACAGGTAACTAGTGCGTCCTTTTACATAACGAACAATATACTACACACAGGCTTAAACGTCCCGTACATCAACGATGTGTTCCTACGCACATACACACGATTTAGAAAGAAATTACCCAATAATCCGAACCAGCTCATTGTTGACCTAGACACACCAGATTTACAACTGCCCATATATGAAGACTGAAACGACTCTGGAGTAGGGATATCATGAGATGTCAAAATTAAAGAAAACCAAATGAAATAAGTAAATAATTAACAAAATAATGAATTAACTTGATGATTACGGTTGGAGTAGCTACTGTCAATGGGCAGCGATATCCTCAATGTCTTAAAATTTGTCAATTTTTGTATCCTTTTTTATCAAATTTGCTTGTTGTTAATTTTAAACAGTTGCAAATAAAAATTTCTAGTCAAAAAAAGTAATCAAAGTCGGATTTTGTAAACAAAAATAGTGTCATTTGATTCCTCTTAAAAGAGTAAATGTAGAAATCATTGGGTTTGAAGTTCTGGTTTCAACCGGAAGTGGTCCAAAACTGGAAGTCAAGAAATAAAAATAAAAATTTGGAAATAAAAATAATGTCATTCGATTCCTCTTAAAAGAGTAAATACAGAAATCACTGGGTTTGAAGTTTCATTTTTGACCGGAAGTGGCCCAAAACAGGAAGTCAAGTAATCAGAATTGGAATTTGGAAACAAATATAGTGTAATAAGATTCCTCTTAAAGAGTAGATACAGAAATCACTGATATTTTTATCGGTTTCAATTGGAAGCGGTTTAAAACAGGAAGTTAAGAAATCAAAATTGGAATTTGGAAACTAAAATAGTGTAATTCAATTCCTTTTCAAGAATAGATACAGAAATCACTAATGTTTTTATCGGTTTCAACCAAAAGTGGCCCAAAACCGGAAGTTAAGAAATAAAAGTTGGAATTTAGAAACAAAACTAGTGTCATTTGATCCGTCTTAAAGAGTAGATACAGAAATCACTGATGTTTTTATCGGTTTCAATTGGAAGCGGTTTAAAACAGGAAGTCAAGAAATAAAAATCAGAATTTGGAAACAAAAATAGTGTCATTTGATTCCTTTTCAAGAATAGATACAGAAATCACTAATGTTTTTATCGGTTTCGACCAAAAGTGGCCCAAAACCGGAAGTCAAGAAATCAAAGTCGGAATTTAGAAACAAAAGTTGTGTCATTTGATCCGTCTTAAAGAGTAGATACAGAAATCACTGATGTTTTTATCGGTTTCAATTGGAAGCAGTTTAAAACAGGAAGTCAAGAAATCAAAATCGGAATTTGGAAACAAAAATAGTGTCATTCGATTCCTTTTCATGAATAGATACAGAAATCACTAATGGTTTTATCGGTTTCGACCAAAAGTGGCCCAAAACTGGAAGTCAAGAAATCAGTCGGAATTTAGAAACAAAAGTAGTGTCATTTGATCCGTCTTAAAGAGTAGATACAGAAATAACTAATGGTTTTTGCCATAAATCAAAGGTAGGCCCTAACGCTTTTAAAAAAATACCACCAGCCTTGAAATGTGTCTTAAATTTAAGTCTTATTAGGTGGGAGCCGGAACGACCCTATGTTAGCGTTTTGCCATGCCAAGTGTCCTGGAGATCCGCTGGAGCACGCCACAGATTGCGACGTCTCACGACTAATATCTCTCTCGACTTCAGGCAGGTGTGAACGCCCGCTGAATTTTTTATAATTGAAATATATATTTCCAAACAACCAGATCCCTATCAGGAATCAAATCAAATTTTTATTATATACAGGGCTAGGCCTTTGCGAGAGATGGAAAATTACTTATATTTTGTATGTACAGTAAAGCTGTGGTTATCTGAGCCTCGACAAACTGAGTTCCAGGTTAACCGAGGTAGTCCCAAATAGTACTGGGCAAAGCGAAATCCACATATAGCGGCAAATTGATCATAAACTATATGTACCTACTATATGTTTTTTTTTCATTTTGTATTTTTATTTGTACGTTATTTTTTCATTTCATAATAAAGTAGATGCCTTTTTTCACATTGTTGACCACGTTTTAATTCATTTCACCAGTTCACCATATTGTTTCCCTCTCGATTTTTGACAGTGTCCTTGTTATCCGAGTTTTCGATTACCTGAGGTACCCTCGGTCCACATTACCTCGGATAATCGAGGCTCTCAATTTTTGACAAGAGTCCATATTATCTGAGTTTTTGATTACTCAAGTACCCTCGGTCCACATTACCTCGAATAATTAAGGCTCTCAATTTTTGACAAGAGTCCTTGTTATCTGAGTTTTCGATTACCCAAAGTACCCTCGGTCCACATTACCTCGGATAATCGAGGTTCTACTGAATTTTGTTCTTCATAAAAAAAATAAATAAATGTTGTTTATTTTTTACATTTATGTATGTACTTTTTATTTTATATTTTTATTGGTTAATTTTTCAATTGTATGTATTTATTTCTATAGTTTTTTTTGTTTTGATTAATTATTTGAAACAATTAAAGCATAAAGCCTAAAATTTATGGACACCTGTATAGAAAGGATGACAAATGGTTGACTAAAAAATTCTTTAAGACACTAAACAATAGATCTAAGGTGTCTGGAAAGTGATTTAAAGAAAAGAAAGCTACTTCATTGAAATAAAATTTTTATTTTTATTTTACAGATATGGTATTCAGCACAGATTATTACAAATGCAATCAATGGCTCAATCAACTGAAAATTTAGCACAATTGTTAAAATTAACTAAAGCTACTCTATTTAACGATCAAAGGCAACCAAAACAATTCAATGGATTTGATTGGTTTTTAGCTACAGTTTATCTTGTTTGTTGTGGAAATGTTGAAAAGTAAGTTGTGATTAATTAATTTTTACTTTCTCTTGCCCTATATGAATATATAGAGAAAGGAAAGTATTGTTTTTATGTCAATTTTTCATGTCTAGGGGTAAAGTCGTCGCCAAAATCAGCTATTTATCAGCTGTTTAACAGCTGATTTTCGGAGACGAAGGTTCCTGGTTCAAATCCTAGTAAAGGTAGAGTTACTTTTATACGGATTTGAAAACTAGACAGTGGTTACCGGTGTACTTTGATGGTTGGGGTTTAATTAACGATACTCTCTCAGGAATGGTTGACCTGGGTCTGTTTAAGACTACACCTCATTTACACGTCATACACATCATCCTCATCTCATTGGGTCATGGAGTTGCTTATTAGTCTAAATTGAACAGATTGCAACGTACACAAATTAGGAATAAAAAAAAAATTTTCAAAATCAAGTTTTCACTGGGTATACATTTTCAGGCCCCCTGAAACCAAAAAGTAAGTTTTTAGTGATCAGTAAATGTGTGAGTCTGTGTGTGAACAAAATACCTCAAGAACTGAATAGCGTATTTATTTCATCAAAATTGATGTACTGGAAATAGTAGTTTATTTGCTAAATTTTTCACGTTTTTACGATTTTCTCAAAAAAGGCTCGTATGTTTGTTTTTTTTAATATTATCTCTTTTACTGCATTTTTTTATGCTCTATAAGGTAGGGTAAGCAACATGTCTGCTGAAATTCTTGGAGGGGGGTCTGTGCTCTTGAAGAAAAAATGTTTTCTTTTTAAATTCTGTGTGGATTTTTCGAAATCAAGTTTTCACTGGATATACAAGTTTTCAAGGCCCCCTGAACCCAAAAAACATGTTTTTAGCGATCGGTCTATGTGTGTGTCTTGTGTGTGTGAACAAAATACCTCAACAACTGAATATCATATTTATTTTATCAAAATCGGACTACTGGAAATAGTACATTGTTTATTCGTCCAATTTTATGCTTTTTTATGATTTTCTCAAAAATGACTCCTACGATTGCTTTTTAAATTGCCTCATTTACTAAATTTTTTATGCTCTACAAGGTAGGGTAAGCGCCATGTCTGCTGAAATTCTTGGGGAGGCTGTGCTCTCATAGAACATTCTTTTTTTAAGATTGTGGCCTTAATTATGCACTTTAGAGCAAAAATGTATGTAATAAAAGTTGTAGAACTTTTAAAAACATACAACTTTTATTTCAAACATTTTTTTTTGTATAACCCATAGTTTAGCGGTAATTTGTGATTTTATATTTTTTATGAATATCTGTAAAGATTAGTTTTTTAAGATTGTGGCCAAATTTGCATTTTAGAACAAAATTGTGTAAATTAAAGTTTTAGGAAATAAAAAATCTACAACTTTTATTTGAAACATGTTTTGTACAATGCTTAGTTTAGATTTTTTTGGATTATTTAAAATTGCGACTGCAGTATGAATTTTTTGAAAAAAAGTTTATAATCAACATTTTAGGAAATTAAACTTTTATTTAAGCATTTTTTTTCTACAGAGCCTAATTTAGAGGGAGGATTAATGGTTTTCCATATTTTCCAGTACTACAGAAGTTTATTTTCACTTTGCTTCATTCATTCATGATTAAAATAAGGTTATGTTTTTCATTTTACAGATTTTTATAAAAACATTGACTCCCTATTATCGTTCAAGTTGAAGAACCCATGAAATATTTTTGTGGAAATTACACATTTAAAAGATGAAATGACGCATTTATGCCGTCCCGTTGGCGTTGTGATAGCACAACTGGCTTTGGTGCTGGGGTCCCAGGTTTGATTCCCGGTCAGGTCTGGCATATTTTCATCTATCACCCTTCTCACCGTCTGCATTAGCAGCAATTGCAAAATAGTCGGACGTTAAACCAAAAAAAAATATGAATTTTTTTTTTAAGTTAAAACTAATATTTGTGAATAAATAATCTATTTTTGTTAGTTATAACTTATTTTTTTTCTTTCAGGTGTCAAAATTTGCTTTCGTTAATAGTTACATTTCCATCTACAGTCTTTGTATGGGATCAATATGCTTTGTCCATAGGTCATTCCAATGCGTTCTTTGGACATGCATTGGAAACCGTTATTAAATGTGAATTACCATTCGTATTTCATTGTTTAAGGGTAAGCATTATTTGTAGAATAATTTTACTAAAATCTCTTTTTTTTGTCATCAGTCTCTTGACTGGTTTGATGCAGTTCTCCAAGCTGTTCTATCTTGCACAAGTCGTTTCATATCTACCTGTAACACCCTACATCTTTTGTAATTTGCTTTACATATTCTAATCTTTGCCTCACCTACAATTTACTCCCTTAATATTACCCTCCATTATTGATAGCCCAATACCTGGATGTCTTAAGATATGCCCCACTGCCTATCCCTTCTTCTGGTAAGATGCTTCTATATACTTCTTTTTTCATCCACTCGCCTAAGAACCCTAAGTTACTTATTTTGTCCACCCACCTAATCTTTAACATTTTCCTATAACACCACATTTTAAAAGCTTCTATCCTCTTTTTTTCTACAGCCCCTATCACCCACTTTTCACTCCCGTATAATGCTACACTCCAAACATAATGTTTTAAGAAATTTTTCCTGATCTGTAAATCAATGTTTGTACTCAGTAAGCTGTTTTTTTTTATTTTAAAGGCTTTTCTAGCTTGAGCAATTCTACTTTTGATATCACTTGTGCTTCTACCATCATTTGCTATTTTACTCCCTAGATAGCAGAATTCCCCAACTTCCTGTAAGTTTTCGTTACTGTAAGTGTCTTGTAAGTTTTTAAATATAATCTCTATTCAGTCTTTATTAAGAAGAATATTCTAGAGCAGTGACAGGCAAACTTTTGTAATAGAGGGCCAGAGCAAAATAAAAGCTATCAAGGCGGGTTCGTTCGCGATCTGAGTGTAATGAAGAATAAACGAACATTCTTTAAGGTTATAACAATTTATTTATTAGCAAAATTTACAACCAAAATTAATTGTTAAACTTAGCCTAGGAAAAACAATTAGATTACATAAATTAAACCATATTATAAATAAAATTATAGGCGAATTTTGGCCGTAACAGGAAGGAGTAGTGTTAAATTATTTACACTCACTCTGTTAGTTCCAGGGCTACAAAAAAATAGGTCTGTTTCTTATCACATGTTCAGCCAATTATATAACTGAAGCATTTAAGAACAGAAGAGGTACAGATATAAAAGACACTAGTCAGAGTTATCTCCTTTGAGGAGTAATGAATTTTATTATACAGCCAGACCCTGTGGTGAACGAAGTGAATGTTTCATTTACAGGGTGGAAAGTAAATGCTTTTCAGAAGGCATGGCATGTTGATATGTACGGAAGGCATGGTAAACCACCTCATTCCTTGTTTTTTTATTTATTTATTTATTTAACGTTGCATCAACTGCAACGGTCATTAGTGATGACGTTGGGGTGTAACTGTGTGAGAATGAAATGATTTTTTGTAACGTATGAAAATACGAGGTGTGGCTATTAAATAACAAGACTGACGTTGCAAAAATTGTATTTTTATTTTATACATAATAACTTATTGTCACCTTCAATATACACTCCTTCTCTATCCTTACAACGCTCCATGCAAATTTTCCATTGTTGGAAACAGTGCTGGAAGTCATCTTCTGTCAGCTCCTTCAGGACCCGTGCCACTTTCCCTTTTACAGCTTCACAGACTCATATCTTGTCCCTTTTAATGCAGATTTCACCTTAGGGAACAGGTAGAAGATAATAACATATGATGAAATGTGGTTTATTACTTATGATCCGGAAATGAAGCGCGGATCCATGCATTGGAAGAGCCGAACTTCACCGAAAGCCAAAAAAGCTTGAATGAGCAAGTCAAAATTTAAAGCAATGATGATTGTTTTTTTTCATATCCATGGGATTGTGTACCTTCACTGGGTTCCTGAAGGTCAAACAATTAATATTACAACCTTGAGGTACTTTCTAAACTACGTCAGAGAGTAAGGAAAAAACGCCCCGAAATGTGGAAGGACAAATCATGGGTTCTCCACCAGGACAATGCGCCAGCTCATTCCGTGTTATCTGTCAAGACGTTCCTAACGAAGTACAGCATCTCAGTGTTAGAACATCCACCTTATTCACCAGATCTTGCACCATGTGACTTCTACCTGTTCCCTAAGGTGAAATCTGCATTAAAAGGGACAAGATTTGAGTCTGTGGAAGCTGTAAAAGAGAAAGCGGCACGTGTCCTGAAGGAGCTAACAGAAGATGACTTCCAGGACTGTTTCCAACTAAGGAAAATTCGCATAGAGCGTTGTAGGGCTAGAGAAGGCGTGTATATTGAAATTGACAATAAGTGATTATGTATAAAATAAAAAAAAAAAATTTACAACTTCAGTCTTGTTATTTAATAGCCAAACCTCGTATGTTCAGTTTCCATTATCTGTTGAAATATTTCTAAGTGCTATATTTTCTGTTTTTAGGAAAACGGAATGTCTTGGTGGTTACTATGTAACCAATGGATTAGAGAATGTTTCTGGCGAGTATTTGATTGGAATCAAATATGTCATTGGTTGATATTTTGTATTCTACATCCACCAGATTATATAGTTTATTTTTGTACGTCAATTTTACAGCATATTGAACAAAGAGTACTTGAAGATTCTAATAGTGGAAAGTTATGGAAACTGTTAACGGTATGTTATTTTCAAAATTTACGAAAGAATACTAGCTTTAGGCCAAAAATTGAACCATATCATTTTAAAGGTTTCAAAAAAGGAAAATCAGCTAAAACTGTAATAATGAAATCTTCTTTCAAGGCTTAGGCAGTCATCTGTTCCGAACTCACAAACTTGAAACTCTTAGCCTATATCCATGTTTTCCGAGGTCGTCCCACATTTCTCCGTCCAACTGGTGTATAACGGTGTTGGAGGGATATTCTGTGGTCCGGCATTCTGTCTAGGTGTCCCCTCCATCGTCCGCAATACCCTCAATCTTCTCTCATTGAGGGAGTAGACCTGGAGCTCCTTCCTTATAACATTCCGCACTCTATCCAATCTCAAGCATCCCTTCTGCTGAGCTTCTGCTTCATTGAGTGCAGAGCTAAAGCATGTCTGCCTCAGCTCTGCACTTCTTAGGAAAGCTGTACTCTTGTAGGAAAAAATAGTTTTTTCAGATTGCGGCCTTAAAATGCATTTTAGCGCAAAAGTGTATATAATAAAAATTGTAGAGAATTAAAATCCTACAACTTTTACTTCAAACATTTTTTGTATAACGCTTAGTTTAGCGGTAATTAGCAATTTTCTGTTTTTTTTTCATGAAAATGTGTGAAAAAAGTCGATTTTTTTAAAGATTTCAGCCTTAGTATGCATTTTACGACAAAAGTGTATAATTTAATTTACAAGAAATTTAAAGATCTACAACTTTTATTTAGCGCATTTTTCTCTACAGAGGCTAGTTTAGCGTGAAAGAGTGATTTTGCGTTTTTTTAAGCCAAATTTAGGTTGTATTTATTTTGCATCATTCACTCATGGTTAAAATAAAGTTATGTTTTTGAGGTTAGTTTTTTGTTTGTTTCTAATGTTTTATTACTAATATTAGGTTATATTGTTCATTATTTGCCTTGGCAAGAGAAAGTTGTGTGAGTGTTTCACACTGGATTTTTTATTTTTCCAGTGCCCTCCTGAGAAATATTTAGTACCTGATCACCTTCCGTTCATGGATAAACTATGGAGAAGACATCATTCAGCAGTAACACCATACTTGGAAACCTGTCCATAATTTATATTACGGTATTATTCATTAAATTATCCAGCAGCTTCTTTATTTTAAGTTGTTAGTTAAAATAATACAAGAACACAGTTTTACTATAGTCCATCCTCTCTTAGTTTGCTCCTAATGTAAACAACTACCTATAATAGACAGGTGAGTGTCAAATTATTTACACTCAATCTGTTTGTTGCAGGGCTAAAATAAATAGTTCTGTTTCTTATCATATGGTCAGCCAATTAAATGACTGAATCATTTAAGAACAGAAGAGGTAGAGGTGTAAAAGAAACTAATCCGAGTTATCTCCTCTGAAAGTAATGAATTTCATTATACAGCCAGACCCTGTGGTGAATGAAGTGAAGGTGTCATTTGCAGAGTGGAAAATATGTGCTTTTCAGAGGGCCTGGCATGCTGATAAGCGTACTTTTCCACTCAGTGAGGAAGGCATTGGTAAACCACCTCACTCCTCGTTTTACTTAGTAAAAACTCTACAGGTTCAAATCAGCCTTTCGGCTGATGACCTAAACAACAACAACACAATGTAAACAAATAATGACGTCACTGAGCATGCGCATTATATCAAAATGTGTACACGCTGATTAAAAAGTAACAACAAAATACTTTCAAAAGTATTCAAATACAAAATACTTTTAAAAGTATTTTTCTAAATGAAATTGTTAGGCCTACATCATATCATGACTGATGTTTTTAGTACTTTAAGTACTTATAATTTAAAAAATTGTTAACTTAATAGGAATACGACATCCGTAAAGTCGTAGATTCTAGCGTGCACCCTGTAGTAGGTGGCTTTTGTTTGTTGACAGTAGGAGAAAACTAAGAACGGCTCAACTGTAAATGGTCTATTTATCATAATATATTCCTAATTATATTAATGCCCATAACAGGCAGGTTGATTGTTAAATTATTTACACTCAATCTGCTAGTTCCAGGACTAAAAAAAATAGTTCTGTTTCTTATCACATGGTTAGCCAATTATAAATGACTGAAGTATTTAAGATCAGAAAAAGTAGAGGAGTAAAAGCCACTAAAGTTGATTTCACGTTCAGAATGCAGTATGGTAAGTCCATAAGCAATGTATTTCATATGTGAGTTTGAGCGCTACTACACTAAGTAAAACTATCGACTCCGCGTCACAACACATTCTCATTTACAAACTCTTATTAAATAGCATAATACAAAAACATACTTTATATTTGTATCGTTTTAAAGATCAGGTACTGACAAATTATTATACTAATGGAATTTTTTTTCAATTTAATTCTTTTAATTATTTTAAAGCAGCGGCGGCCCCAGAAATTTTTTTCTGTGTGGGCCCACTTGTATATTTATTTTCTAATATTTTAAGTTAAAATAGTTGTTTGTGTGTAATGTACATTATTTTTACCTATGTAAAACATATACACACACACACACACACACACACACACACACACACACACACACACACACACACACACACATATATAACAGAGTGATTTTTATGTATGGAAACAGCTTTATATTGCGTAACTGAGAAGTATTTGGCGAAAGAAGCGTATGCAGATCTGCATATTTTTAAAAATCCAACTTTTTTTGGTTTTGAAATTTTTTCCGCCATCTTGGAGCCGCTATATTGGATTCAACTTTATTTTTTTTAAATGGGATGTTGGTCGTGTGATACGTCATTTCAATGTGAAATTTTAAGAAAAAAACAATGGCGCAAACCGTTTTTCAATAGATGCCTTCGTGTTTTAGTTATAAGCATTCAAAGTTGTAATTTTGGGAAAATTGTGTTAGCAATAAAAAAAGGTAGAACGCACTGCATAAACCATTTTATTGCATTTTTCAATCATAAAGTATCTAATAACTAAGTTTAAACGGTGGTAAGACATGATAATAATGAGAAAAAAATAATTATAAATAAATAGTACAACAAATAAATGGCTAAGGTTTAATTCGCCTCATTTGCGATATGTAAATATCGTAACCATTATTGTTTTACATCTTGTTGTGGATAAAAATCCTCGTTGTTTTATTGTTTCAGTCAAGTCATATTAAAAATTGGTGGGCCCGGGCCCACCCGCTAGGACCGCCACTGTTTTAAAGTAAATAATAGTTATTGTTTAAATCATGTTTGAATTACAGTCATTAGTGTCTTGGAAAGGTACAAAAATAGAAATAAAACACCCCTGGGCTGACAGTGAGGGTGACGAAGAGAGAGACGTCATACCCCTTTCTTTTATACGTACCTACGGTCTCTTATCTAAATCAGAGTATAATAATAACATTTACTGCTTAATAAAATACGATTCATTAGGAGGTGAAAGTATTTTTTCAGAATTTTTGATAAAAAATGAGCTTGTTAGAGCGTGTTAAGCGAAACTCCAAATATTTTTGTCCTTGACCTTCGGATGGTGTCGATGGAGAAGAGCTGATGTTTTCCATACGCCTGATAATACAATGGGTTCTCTTAAGAGCTGTACTGCATTCGGAACGTGAAATAGAGTATAGTAAAGTTATCTCCTCTGAGAGTAATGAATTTCAATATACAGCCAGACCCTGTGGTGAATGAAGTAGAGACGTCATTTACGGGGTGGAAAGTAGATGCTTTCCAGAAGACCTGGTATGCTGATAAGCATACTTTTCCATTCAGTGAGTAAGTTAATGTTAAAACACCTCACTCCTCGTTTTACTTAGTAAAACCTCTATAATGCTTTTTACTGTTGATGAACTCTGCTGTTCCATGCATTTAGACCAATCAGAATGTTTGCCAGCATTGTCAGATTGTACGAATGTATCAGCCTGACAAACATTACACGTGCATGTGTATAAGAGCCGCAGTAGTTCACTTGTGTCTTGTATCTCGTACTGAAGGCGTCGATTATGGAGTGCGTTAACATGCAATACTTTTTTTTGTTTTTGTTTTTATATGACCACAAAGGATCACTTTAGTCTCTTTGGTTAGTTCTTTTTCTTCGGCAGTTTATTCCTTTTCATTTCTTTCTTGCCAATACTTTTTCATTCTGTCGGATCTTGCTTTTCTCAATTCGTCTGAACAAACCTGTTCTTTTCGTTTAATTGTTCTTACTGATTAATTATGATTAATTGTTCTTACCTGTCATTAATTGTTTCTTTGTAAACCGGTGTGCGATCTTTGACATCAGCAATTGTTAGATTTAATTCTGTTCTGTCTTTTTTGATTTCTTCAAGCCAAGGAATTGTAGCTCCTTCTGTTTTTGCACACATGAATTTTTCTACAATTTTTCTTAATAATCGGTTTTCTGGAGTGCTGAGGATATGCGGAAAGAAAGGAAGTCTCTTTTTGCGCATTGCATTTGTGATTGGTTCTATTTCTTTATAAATTTGTTCTCTTAGTAAAAGTCTGTGCTGGTTGTCAACTATGTGTTTCTTGTTATGCAGGTTCTAAGAATCCTTCTTTCTATTTTTCTGATTGTTTCTTTTATTCCGTTTCCATCAATACTTTATAATATAATTAGCTGATTGTATGTTCTTAGGTTATTATTGTTAGTGAAAGACCAAAAAAATGTGGCTGACGAAATAAATAACAGAGCTATGAGAGCAAGTATTGACAACGTTGCTGGTAAATCATTAGCTAGTGGGTAGAGGGGGCAATGCATATAGTCACTTGAGTCACGAGTTTGCCCTTGTTTGCAACGGGGGGTAAAGGGGGAAAAACATCAGTGCGCATGCGCGACTGCTTTAATTTCAGTACGACAAACATAACAACTTATACTATACCCAGAGCATATACAGTTTATCACGAAACCTTTTGTAGGTTAACTGTTTTTTACAGAAATGTCGGTTTCTCGAAAACATGGTTGAACTATTCACAGCGTTGAACAAAATTTAATATGCAATGTAATAATATGTTATGAAGTTGAACCTAAACAAAAATTACAATTTGTGCCTCTTAATAAAAGCCGTGAGCGAGCGGCTAATTACTGAGATGTTTCTCTTTCCACAATTCGAAAAATAAAGAAGAAAATTAAAGACGTGAAGAAGCTATTCTTTAACAGTTTTGTTGGCACCTGGTAATAAAATGAAAACGGTTAGGTAGATACTAGAGAAACTGATAATGAAAACGCCGGTGACAGCAATATTAAAGAAGGCAATTCATTCGTAATTACAGTAAATCAAACATTTCTTGTCATTTAATTAAGCTATAGGCAATATTACAGGTCATATTTATTTTTTTATAAGGTTTATGAAGAAAACATTTTCTTGGAATAAACCACAGCTTACAAAATGTATGTAGAAACTTCACGGTAGTGAAATGTACGAGTAGTGTCTTACTCTTGAGGTTGGCAGCACTGCAAATATATCATTTACCTTTCTCGCAACCCATAATACGCAAAAGGCAATCTCGTGACTTCAGTTTCGATATATTCAGAGCTTATCAATGCTGAAAATTAATATAGAGGTTCAAATCGGCTTGTTCGGCTGAAAACCTAATCAACAATTATATTGAAAACATGGGTGTAGTGGAGTGGGAACGTGAGTTCCCACACTAATTTTTCCACAATTCAATAAAAAATAGATATTTCTTAAGCTAAGTTATTGTTGGGTATTGTTTCATGCATTTGTTACCACACTGGAAACTTAATGACTACAAGTGATTGAAAAGTATTATAGGTTTTGAAGTACAGGCCAAGGGGGGAATGATTTTAGTAGGCCACACAAGAGATGGCAAGAATTCAATAGTTTTGTTGCTATTATTAGTCGGAAAAAGAAGAAGAAGAAGAAGAAGAAGTATTGTAGGTTATTAGTAAACAAAGTCTTTTTTATAACCCCCTGTTATTAAAAAATTCATGTCGTTCATGACATGGGAAGGATTTAAAAAAAAAAAAAAATGAAACAATTTTAGTAATTCTTGCTTAAGTAATTTCTATTGTTTTACAGAATCGATCAACCTTGCTGAAGTTTGCCAATGCACAATAAAAGCTTAAGGATTCGTTAATGCAGATTATTTTTAATCACGAAAATAAAATGGATTAATGGATTAATGGATTAATTTTTAATTAGATGTATCTGTTTTAAATATAATTTTTAAGATCTTAATAGATAAAGAACAATTTTATTTCAATATTACTGGTTAATTTATTTACTGAATAATCTTCTTTTTTCTTTATCCCTAATGTGTGTATGTTGTAATTGTTCAATCATAAACAATAAACAACCACATAAGCAATAAGTTGAGGATGAAATTTATGATGTGTACTCTTGTACAGACTCAGAATGACCATTCCTGAGACAGTATGGTTAATTGAACCCCAACCATCAAAGTATTTGGAATTTGGAGACAAAAATAATGTCATTCGATTTCTCTTAAAAAGTAGATACAGAAATCATTGGGTTTGAAGTTCTGGTTTCGACCGGAAGTCAAGAAATCAAAGCCAAATTTTGGAAACAAAAAAATCTGGTATGAAACTTTCACACAACTTTCTCTTGCCAGTGCAACTAATTAATAATATAACCTAATATTAGTAGTAATAAAACATTAGAAATAAACAAAAAACTAACCTCAAAAAACATAATCTTATTTTAATCATGAGTGAAAGACGCAAAATGAAAATCAAATTTAGTTTGGCTTAAAAATACGGTAATCACTCTTTCACACTAAACTAGGCCCTGTAGAGAAAAATGCTCTAAATAAAAGTTGTAGATCTGTTTAATTTCCTATAAATCTGATAACTAGATCTGATTATCTAATAACCTGATTACATTTCTGTCGTAAAATGCATGCTAAGACTGAAATCTCAAAAACATCGATTTTTTTACATGTTTTCATGAGAAAAATCAGAAAAACGCTAATTATCCCTAAACTAAGCGTTATACTAAAAAATGTTAAAAATAAAAGTTGTAGGATTTTAAATTCTCTACAACTTTCATAATTATTTTTGCGCTAAAATGCATATTAAAGCCGCAAAGTTAAAAAAACAATTTTTTTACGTAAAAATAGCTTATTCAAGAATTTCAGCAGACATTACACCTACCCTATCTTGTAAAGCATAAAAAATGTACTAAATGAGGCGATTTAAGAAAAAAAGCGGTGGAGCCGTTTTTGAGAAAATCGCAAAAAGTGAAAAATACACGAATAAACTACTACTTCTGGTTGACTGATTTTGATGAAAATGTTCGTCTCGGGTCTGGTATCTAACTAAAGTTTCAAGTTTTAAGTTCGGACGATGTTCCGTTCTTGAGATATTCTGTTCACACACACACACACACACACACACACTCCAATCGCTATAAACATGTTTTTGGGTCGAAAAATCGACATGAAAACAATAATTTCCTTCCTATATATTTATATAGACAAGAGAAAGCAATAAAAATATGAATAATTGATACTAGCGAAATTCCAACACAGCTAAAACGATTACAATTTTGGTAATTGCCAATTGTATGCGGTGTGTTATTTTCAATTAGAACTTATAATTTTAAGCAACGTTAGATTATCTATTTTAGTTCTCATAAAATTAAACAAAACAGATTTGTGTGGTATTTAAAATTCATGTCTGTTTAATGCACTGTTCACGTGAACACTTTATGAGTTTATACGTCATATTCACTCAATCTGTTAGTTGCAGGGCTGAAATAAATAGTTCTGTTTCTTATCACATGGTCAGCCAATTAAACGACTGAATCATTTAAAAACATAAGAGGTAGAGGTGTAAAAGACACTAATCAGAGTTATCTCCTCTGAAAGTAATGAATTTCATTATACAGCCAGACCCTGTGGTGAATGAAGTGAAGGTGTCACTTGCAGTGAGAAAAATATGTGCTTTTCAGAGGGCCCGGCATACTGATAAGCGTAATTTCCCTTTCAGTGAGGACGGCAATGGTAAACCACCTCACTCCTCGTTTTACTTAGTAAAACCTCTACAGGTTCAAACCAGCCTTTTGGCTGATGACCTAAGCAGCACGTCATATTAAAAACAAAGAATTGTAAAAAAACCAAAATAGGCTACGTAGGCCTATGTATTTATAATTTGCCATATCGTCACATTAAATGTGTTTGGAATATAAAATTATTTTACTATAATATTATTTTATTAAATTCTAAATAAGTCATTCTACGGTATCGTAACCGAATTTAATCGATATTGATGGAGTTGTCAAAAATAAAACTAGTAACGATTTCAAACAATAAGTTTTATGTAAAAATTTTGGTTGTAATTGCCATTGGTGTCATTATAGTTATAACATTTTAACACTTAATCTAAGGTTCGTTCGGGAGCTAGGTATAATAAATAGACAAACTTCTTTTAAACTTAGACCAATTATTTATTAACGAAATAATAAATTACAAAAATTCCTTTCATGAGACGACGCGTCTCATAGCTGGTGGCAATTCTTACTTTCTCTTGCCTATATGAATATATTCTTCTTCTTCTTATGGTGCCTATCCGGTTTGGATGTTGGCTATCATGATGGCTATTTTGACTTTGGAAACAGCTGCTTTGAAAAGTTGGGTCGTCGACTGGTTGAACCACGTTCTTAGATTGTTCAACCATGAAATCCTTCTTCTACCGGGACCTCTCGCACCATACACCTTTCCTTGCAGAATCTTTTGGAGCAACACGTAACGGTTCTCATTGCGCATAATGTGTCCCAGGTATTGGAGTTTTCGCACTTTCACGATGTCAAGAACCTCTTTATCTTTATTCATCTTTGAAGAATTTCTACAAATATATTTATTGAGTATATTGGAAGGAAAGTATTGTTTTCATGTCGATTTTTCGAAATCGAGTTTCACCGGATCGACATGTTATCAGACCCCCTGAACCCAAAAAACATGTTTTAGCGATTAGTGTGTGTGTGCGCGCGCGCGCGCGCGCGTGTGTGTGAACAAAATATCTCAAAAACGGAACATCGTATGAACTTCAAACCCAACACTAGAGGACCCAACACGAACATTTTCATCAAAATTGGTCAACCGGAATTAGTAGTTTATCCGTGTCATTTTTCACTTTTTTGCAATTTTCTGAAAAACGGCTACTACGATTTTTTTAAAAAATCCCTGGGTAATTTTTAACACGTAGTTATTTTATTTTTTTTTTTTTTAACTTATTTATTTACAATCAGCCTTACAATGTGGCTTTAAGCAAATCATTTTACAAGAACTAAACTTACGTGAGTGAAGTAGACAGCCTTTGCTCTCACTTCAACTAAATAAAATTAGAAAATAAAGTTAACAGTTATTTTTATTTAAAAAAAAAAAAAATATATATAAATCGGTTGCGTTTTTCGCTAGCTACAGCGGGCGGAACACTTCCGTGCGTAAAAATTTGTACGTTATTTTATATTTTTGACTGTAATGTGCTAAAATTTAAGTTTATCATGAAATTGTACAGAACATAATTTGTAGAAGACATTTTTATGAATAAAACCATGTTTTACAATATAATTTAGAGTAACATTAGCCCTAATGACTAAAACCGAACAGAATCTTCAGCCAGTAGCCGAACAGAATCTGTGATATTCGAACAGTGCTGCATTGTCAAATTCCTGCCATTCCCCACCCTCTTGTTTACCATACATTTATGTGAATACTATTGACATTGAACACATACAGTTACAAATACACATACAAAATTACTTAATTTTGTATGTGTATTTGTACCAAAAAAAATTGTGTACACATACAAAATTACTTAATTTTGTATGTGTATTTGTACCAAAAAAAAAAAAAAATTTACTCTGATTAGACTTCTTTATTTCTATTATAGGTATTCTAAGAATGAAACAATAGGTTTATGGAAACTCAAATGTGTTTTAAATACTCTAGATATGATAGTAGTAAAAGGATATGTTTGTAATAGGCCATGAAACAGGTCGAGGGAGATTTGAAGAAGAATAAGAATGTTTACTGTCAGAATTTCCGCATACCACGCCAACAGTTGCACGTAGGACAAAAAGGTTTGATTTTATAGTATCCACGCATTATTCTGATTTAGTAGGTAGTTATATGAACCTTATAGATGAAATATTCCATAAGTTACATTATCTTGAAGATAGGACGACTTTAAAAGTAACTTGGGCAACTTCCAACCATCGTTTCAACCTTGCTATCAATACATTTGCATTGTGTTTTATATGAAATTAAAGAACCATGCAAGGCGCGTAATTTGATATATGAACCGAATAAATCGCTTCATAAATACGTTTGATTTAGGCTTTCAAACCTGGTAACTACCTAGGCAACTGAGATTACCTCCCGTAGCAGAAGGGTTAATCATTTAGTTGAATTTTACTCTGATTGGACTTCTTCATTTCTATTGTAGGTATTCTAAGAATGAAACAATAGGTTATGGAAACTCTGAAAGTAATGAATTTCATTATACAGCCAACCCTGTTGTGAATGAAGTGAAGGTGTCATTTACAGAGCGGAAAATATGTGCTTTTCAGAGGGCCCGGCATGCTGATAAGTGTACTTTTCCACTCAGTGAGGAAGGCAATGGTAAACCACCTAACTCTTCGTTTTACTTAGTAAAACCTCTACAGGTTCAAACCAGCCTTTCGGCTGATACGCACTCTGATATGTGGATTATATTGTATCAATATTATTCTCGATAGCAATACATACTTTGCTTATTATCAGAGTAAGGAAGAAAGTGATAATGATTTTTTAGTCACGATATCTTTAAAGAACCGTGAGAACTAAACTGAAGAAACTTTTGAGTCAGTTCTATTGACAATAAGACGTAAATCATTATGGGGTATTATTTCTTCTATAACATAGGCCTATTAGTGGATGATGATGATGATGGAGAAATAATGTTCTTAAAACTGGTTTATATATTCTTTATTTAATATTATTAACACCCTATACAAAGTATAAAGTAACGAAAGGTCATGAATATAAGGCGGCACGTATTGTAAAAGGTGCACCTTTTGAGATATACCGACGATTCAGAGAAACATAGACTACTAGAATACAGTAGTGACATCTATAGGATTGTAGATTGTACTTCAATCCTTATAATGAATGATCATTGTATTGTGACCGATTTTCAAATCTTTGTTGTTAGTATTTTTATGAGAATAATCTAATAGTCATTAGTGTGAAATATTTAAGTTGTAATTTTCTTTCAAAGTTGAACCCTTCGAGAGAGAACTTGCAGTTTATAAACCTTATATGTGTTGATCATCCTAGGATTTCATTTTAGATTTTCTTTTACTTTTTCTTGCCTTTATGAATATATAAGATGGAAAGTATTGTTTTCATGTAGATTTTTCGAAATCGAATTTTCATCGGATCTACACGTTTTCATACCCCCTGAACCCAAAAAACATGTTTTGTTTTAGTGATTGGTATGTGTTGTGTGTGAACAAAATATCTCAAGAACGGAACATCATACAAACTTGAAACTTGAAACTTAAGTTAGATACCACTAGAGGACCCGATACAAACATTTTCATCTAAATCAGTCAACCGGAAGTAGTACTTTATTTGTGTCATTTTTAAATTTTTTGCGATTTTCTCAAAAAGGGCTTCAACGATTTTTTTAAAAGTCGCCTCATTTACTAAATTTTTTTATGCTCTACAAAATAGGGTAGGCGCCATGTCTGCTGAAATTCTTGGAGAGGCTGTTTTCGCGTAAAACAATTGTTTTTTTTAAGATTGTGACTTGAATATACATTTTATCAGAAGAAAATATATAATAAAAGTTGTAGAGAATTTAAAATTTTACAGCTTTTATTGCAAACATTTTTTTTTGTATAACGCTTAGTTTAGCAGTAATTTATGATTTTCTGTTTTTTCCATAAAAATCTGTAAACGAAATCGATTTTTAAGATTTCGGCCTTAGTATGCATTTTACGACAAAAATACATAGCCTATAATCAAATTCATAGCAACTTAAAAGATCTAAAAAATTTTTTAAAAGCTTTTTTCTCTACTGACCCTAGTTTATCGTCAAAAAGTGATTTTCCGTATTATTAAGCCAAACTAAGATTGGTTTTCATTTTGCATCATTCACTCATGATTAAAATTAGGTTATGTTTTTTGAGGTTAGTTATTTTCATTTATTTGTAACGTTTTATTACTAATGTTAAGTTATATAGATAATTATTTGCATTGGCAAGAGAAAGTTGTGTAAGTGTTTCACACCAGATTATTGAACTAATCAACACTACCTAACAATTTTCCGGTAAATCTTTCAGAATTTTGTTTATCCGAACGATATCCATGTTCCCATAATATCTAATAAAGTTAAATGAAAACTAATAAAAATAAAGCTAAATAAATAGTTAAAGGTAAATAAATAGTTAAATGAATGACTAATGAAGTTAAATAAAATCATATTTTTATTTATGTAGGGAGTTAATATTTTATTTTTTATTACTTTTTGGTTAAATTAATTGGAAATAATTTTTATAAATATTTTCTTTTACGGTTTTTACGGTTAGTTACGTCTATTTAGTTCTTTATAAATTCTCAGCAATCAGATATAATACGATAATAACGAGCTACAAAGTTTCGGCCGCATTAGCGGTCCGCTTTTGACTGGAATATCGTCCCGCTATTTTACCCTTCTGTTTAACATCTTGTTAATGAGTTCTGTTTAGTAAAAAATCTGGTGTGAAACACTCACTCGACTTTCTCTTGCCAATACAAATAATGAACAATATAACCTAGGTACCATTAGTAATAAAACATAAGAAATAAACAAAAAAACTAACCTCAAAAAACATAACCTTATTTTAATCATGAGTGAAAGACGCAAAATTTTCTCTACAGAGCCTAGTTTACCATGAGTGATTTTCCATATTTTTAAGCCAAACTGAGGTTGATTTTCATTTTGCGTCTTTCACTCATGATTAAAATCAGGTTATGTTTATTGAGGTTAGTTTTTTTTGTTTATTTCTAATGTTTTATTAGTAATACTAGGTTATATTGTTCAATATAAGGAAAATGTTCGGTGAACTGGAGAAGAAAATTTTTCAGGGACAAACTAATCTGGAGCGAGATCTTGGAGCTTCCCTAAATTTATGTCACGATAAATTAGACGACAATAACCGTATACTGACAAATCAACAGGAAATTATTCAGAAACAGAATGAAATCATTGAGCAGTTACGTGGTGAAAATAAGCGGTTATGTAAAAAAGTGAACGATTTAACTATTAGACTGGATGATAGTGAGCAGTACAGTCGGGCAAATTCTTTGGAAATTTATGGGGTCCCCGAAACTCCAAATGAAGATGTCGTACAAATAGTGGGTGAGGTTGGAAAAGCTCTCGGTTTCCAGGTTAATGAAAGTATGATTGATGTCTGTCATAGACTCCGAAAAACAAACAACAGACCAACACCTGGAATCATAGTGCGCTTTGTAAGACGTTTAGACAAAGAGAAGGTGTTGGAAAAAAGACGGATAAAAAGAAATTTATCTACTCGAGATTTGGGGTTCAATACGGACACTCCTGTGTATGTAAACCAATCTCTGGCTCCGGGTAGACGTATATTATTTGCCAAGACTAAGCTTGTCAAAAATGAGTTCAAGTGTAAATATTTGTGGATAGACAGGTCAGGGAAAATTAAAATACGTAAAGACGAGCAATCTCGTGTTTTCATTGTTTCTTCTGATGAAGAATTATCAAAAGTTAAAGAGGCATTGAAATAGATACGAATCAAATTCCAAAGATAAGTACTTTTACCTAAATAGAAAAGTTATTTTTATTTTTAATGTAAAGTGATTCATTTAAGTATCAAATTTATTTTATCTTTATTTTAAATTATTTCTGATAATTTGAATGTAATTAAATTGTATTATCAGAATGTACGGGGTCTCAGGACGAAGACAAAGGATTTTTACTTATCTATTTTAAATGAAAGTTATGATGTTATTGTATTAACTGAAACTTGGTTAAATGACATAATTAACGACGGTGAATTGTTTGATGATAGGTATTTAGTTTTTCGGTGTGATAGAGATTATGACCTTACAGGTCTTAGTCGAGGTGGAGGGGTATTGATAGCGGTACTAAAGTCAAATCCTTGTATAAAGGTAACTCTATCTAACGTTTCCGCCCAGGAAAGGTACGAATGTGTTCAAGTAAAATTATTGTTACCAGGTTATACGGTTTATTTGGCTGCTGTTTACTTTAGCCCGTTTTCTGATTTGTCCGATTTCACTAATTTCTTGGATGAACTGGAAAATAATATTAATTTAATTCATTCTGATAATATAATTGTAGGTGATTTTAATTTGGGTGAAATTAATTCTCCAAACTATAGGTTAGAAAATGGTTCTAGTAAAGCAAAAAGGTTGTACAATACGATGTCTCTTTTAAACTTAAATAAATGTAATAATGTATTCAATGCTTATGGTAAACAATTAGATCTAATATTGAGTAGTGTTAGTATGGTAACTAGACGGGAGGTATATCCTGTGTTAGAGGAAGATTTGCATCACCCTGCACTAGTGTCAGACATTAAATTACCTAAAGTTTCTAGATTTGCACCCAGCAATATTTCATACCGTAACTACAAAAGGGCAAACTTTTTCCAATTATATCAAATGTTAAAACTTTCGGACTGGGATATACTTTATACTTTTAATGATATTAACCTTGCAGTTGATTGTTTTTATAATTTTTTATACAAAGCAATTCATGCAAATGTTCCGGAATGTAAAAAAGTAATAAAGTCCAAGTACCCCACATGGTTTGATAGGAGATTAATTCAAAAAATCAAATTAAAAAACAAGTTATCTCGCAAAAGGAAGTTTTCACACTATTATGAAAATAGATTTAGGCAACTTAGGGCATGTCTCAAATGGGAAATAAGTCAAGCCTATAAGAATTACATAGAAATTTTGCAGGACGATGTTCATAGTAACATCAAACATTTTTGGAACTTTGTAAATAATAAAAGGGCAAACAGAAGCGAACAATCAGTTTTTAAAACTGGAAATCAGGAACTCAAAGAAGAGGAAGTTGCCCAGGGTTTTGCTGATTATTTTTGTTCTGTATATGAAGGCCAAAATGTAGTAAATAATACCACCCCAGAAAATCTTAATGTAAAAGTCGGGTTAGATCTTATAAATTTAGAGAGTATTAATGAAAATGATGTGACTGAAGCGGTACGCAAACTTAAACCAACGAAATCTAGTGGACCAGACAATATTCCTCCGTATATTATTAAAGGTTGTGCATACATACTGATAAAGCCAATCCAGTTTCTCTGTAATTTATCACTCAGAACTAATACCTTTCCTTCTAAATGGAAAGTTGCACGAATAACACCAATATTTAAGTCAGGAGATAAAAATGAAGTTTCAAATTATCGACCCATTGCGATTATTAATTCTTTGGCAAAGGTTTTTGAGCATATTATCCACTCAAATATTTTCAAACAGGTGAAGGGGTTAATATCTCCCGTACAGCATGGTTTCATGCCTGGACGCTCCACAGTTACAAATCTGTTAAAATTCACGCAGGATGTCTCATATATGCTGGATAATAGATTGCGTACAGATGTAATATACGTACTTAGATTTTAAAAAAGCCTTTGATAGAGTAAACCATGACATATTGTTAATGAAAATGGAAAAAATTGGCTTTACAAAAAATTTAATATTGTTTTTTAATAGTTACTTGAAAAATAGATCGTTGTATGTAAGATTTAGAAATAATTGCTCTCGTAATTTTTCAAATAGCATGGGTGTACCTCAGGGCAGTAAACTCGGGCCTCTTTTATTTTTATTATTAATTAACGATTTGCCACTAAGCGTTCATAATAGTGTATGTATTTTATTTGCTGACGATATGAAACTGTATAAACATATATATAATTTTGATGATTGTAAACTTCTTCAAAAAGACTTGGATAATGTTTATTTATGGTGTGAAATAAATCATTTAGAGTTAAACATTAATAAATGTAAATATATGATATTTTCCAACCAAATTAATTTCCATATATTTGATTATTCTGTAAAAAATGAAAAATTAGATTTAGTCCATGAGATCCGTGATTTAGGGGTGTTAATTGACAGTAAATTAACATTCAAGCAACACATCCATATGATTGTGAATAATGGTTATAGGTTACTCGGGTTTATATTTAGAAATACGAAGCAGTTTGATGGAATTGAGGTCCCAATAAGGCTATTTGAAGCTCTAGTTAGAAGCAGGTTAGAATATGCTGCAATTGTGTGGAATCCCCATCATCTGAATTACATAGACTCGATTGAAAAAATTCAAAATAGATTATTGCGTCTCCTGTATTACAAAAAATATGGTATGTCATGTCCTTTAGGGTTTTCTACGGAGACGATGAGAAGAATTTTTGACATAAAATCCCTTGAAGTCAGACGAAATGTGATGTGTATGCAATTTTTATATAAAATATTAAATAATAAGGTTGATCTAGAGGATATTGTTAAAAACATTTTTTATTATGTACCTTTTGTTAGATCCAGGACTTTTAATCTGTTTTATTTGCCTAAAGTGAACACTGTGCAATACAGTAATACGTTCTTAATACGGACGTTATCCTTTTTTAATAAATTTAAACTGGAACTCGATCCTTTTTTTGATAATTACGAACAGTTTTCATCAAAATGTTATCAGGCGCTCACCAACCAATAAATGACATAAATTCACAGAGCAGACTCACATCTTTTTCTTTCTTTCTTCCTTTCCTTCTTTCTTTTTTCTTTTTTCTATTGTTTCTTTTTCCTTTTCCTTTTATTAATTTATAAATGAATAATATTATTTTTGGTCAAGTTTTGCTAAACTATTTTTTGTGGGAATTTTTTGTTTTTTTTTCTTATTAATTTATTATTGTAGAAAGTAATTTTATTGAAACATTATTTTATTTTTATGAGAGAAGGAGACAAAAAGTGTATTAGCATGTATATATTGTAAATAAAATAGTTATAAGCAAATATTGTTTTGTAAATATGTAATATTTGTTTAAGTCAATAAGGCTTATATGGATAAGTTCTGTTAGCCTTTATATTATTGTAAATAAATAAATAAATAAATAAATAAATAAATATTTGCATTGGCAAGAGAAAGTTGTGTGAGTGTTTCACACCAGATTTTTAGCTATATAATCAGTTTTCGAGAGATTGCCGTGCAGTTTAGATACACTCTGTGTCAGGGCTGATTTTCGGGGGGGGGGGGCTATCTTGTTTTTATGTAGCTCTTACTACATAATTTGTAATACAGAGTTTGTAATTGAGTCATTGAAAAGTCCTCTTTTATGCTGTATTGCTGTAACCACAATTTTAATTCATAGAGAAATTTTCAAGGTGCTGACTGGATGCGAGTGGCTTTTGACTACTGACACTGATTGTTATCTTAATACTATTTAAAAATAGATACTTTCTGTTTGACTCATTTTTGTACTAAAATAATTATTGTTAATTGATAGGTACGAGTATTGGGATTCAGTTTTGTTAGAAATAATAGCTTATAGAAAATATTAAACTAAGTTTTCCTAGTATTTTTTGGGGGGGGGGGCATGGCCCCCATGGCCCCTTCCCTGAAACCGCCCCTGCTCTGTGTATTAATAAAGCGAAAGAAAAAATTGTACAAAACTTGAATAAAACAGGATTGAAGTAAATTTTGTACCAGTTAGTTAACTCAGATTGGTAAAATAACTGGTTATTTTATCGGTTAAATTTTCAGCGAAATTGTTCAACTACGTCCAAAGATTTTTGGTCAAAAATTTCAGAGATTAACAATGGTAAGGATAAGATCGTTCAACTCTTTATAGAAGAATGGAGATGTCATAATGACAAACCTTCATTCATATCCGTTTTGACAAGGAGTGATTTTTACAAATAATTAGGAACTGCATAACAGAAGATATTGTTATTTTATTTTTTTGAATATAATGTACAAAAAGATATATTAAAAATGGATGGGTTATAATTTTTAACGTGGCGCCGGATTGTCTGGACATTTTGGGTGGTACAACATACCTATTTAATAGAATACATAACAGAGAATTAACTGTAATTTTTAAGAAAGATGTAAATAATAGTTTTTCATAGTAAAAGTCACACTTTACAGGTATTTATTAGAGATGATAGTTTTTTCTGTAAGTGAATAAAAGGAATAGTGATTTTTACTAACACCTTTTGTTCAAAAACAGGTATTAACATTTTACCTAAACCTTCTTCGAGACATGACAGTCAATCAAATAATATAAAATCATTATGAATGAGTTAAGTTACATTAGTTTGGTGAATTATCTGGTGTTTTAGGAACTCCTACATACCTGTTAACTCACAGGTATTTTACAGAAATTCCCGCTTACCCGTATCGTAACGATGCGCTCACAAAATTTACTGAAATTTGTAAAGAAACTTTAAAGAAATTTAAAAGAAACATTTACGGAAAAGTTATAGTAGATTTTTACTTTCTCTTGCCTGTATGAATATATAGGAAGAAAAGTATTTTTTCATGGCGATTTTTCGAAATCGAGTTTACACCGGATCTACACGTTTTCAGACCACCTGAACTCACAAAACATGTTTTCAGCGTTTGGTCTGTGTGTGTGTGTGTGTGTGTGTGTGTGTGTGTGTGTGTGTGTGTGTGTTTGTGTGAACAAAATATCTCAAGAATGGAACATAGTACGAACTTGAAACTTGAAACTAAAGTTAGATACTACTACCGGACCCGGCACGAATATTTTCATCAAAAACGGTCAACCGGAAGTAGTAATTTTTTCATGCCATTTTTCACTTTTTTGCGGTTTTCTCAAAAACGGCTGTTATGATTTCGTTTAAAATCGCCTCATTTACGAATTCTTTTATGCTCTACAAGATACGGTAGGCGCCATATCTGCTGAAATTCTTGGAAAGGCTGTTTTCTCGTAAAAAGTTTTTTTTTAAATTGTGACTTTAATATGCATTTTAGCGCAAAATGTATATGATAAAAGTTGTAGAGAATTTAAAAACCTACTACTTTTATTTCAAACATTTCTTTTTATAACGCTTGGTTTAGCGGTATTAGCGATTTTCCGTTTTTTTCACGAAAATGTGTAAAAACCAATTTTTTAAAGATTTCAGCCTTAGTATGCATTTTACTACAAAAGTGTAATGATTAAATTTATAGGAAATTAAAAGATCTACAACTTTTATTTAAAACATTTTTCTCTACAGAGCCTATTTTAGCGTGAAAGAGTGATTTACCGTATTTTTAAGTTAAACTGAGGTTGATTTTCATTTTGCATCATTCACTCATGATTAAAATAAGTTTATGTTTTTTGAGGTTAGTTTTTGGGTTTATTTCTAATGTTTTATTACTATTATTAGGTTATATTGTTCATTATTTGCTTCGGTAAGAGAAAGTTATGTGAGTGTTTCGTACCAGATTTTTAAAACAAGAATGTAGCCTACATAGTTAAGAAATACAATATTTTTTTAAAATTTCCAGAACATAAAAATCTACCTTGTATACCTGGAGAGTCCTGCAGAAAAGGGTGTACAGTATTATAAAGAATTAAAAAATATTGATAAGGTCTTAATTATGTGGTGGGTAAAAAATAAAAACATTTCTGCTTGTCAACAGAATAAGAAGAAAGACGGGAAGAAGAAAAAGGTAAAAATATTTGACAGCGAGAACAAGTATAACACGCAAACGCGCGCGCATATACAAGAGAAATAGATCAGAAAAAACAGAAAGGTAGTGTCTTTATATTTCTATAAATTGGTATATTTCTATAAGTCGAACTTGTGTTAACATAAATCTACACTATCAGGTAATTGACATTTTAGGATCTTTTTTTTTATATCCGAGGCGGCGAGAAAAATTCATGTTCACTCCCTCACGATGGAAGAAGTAGTGTTGGACTCAATTGAGGCGTCGTCGTCCAGCCCCAAGGAGGCCGCAACCGCCTTACCAACCAAAAATCCGCTGCCTGGCCACTTGATCCGACATCAGCAAACAACCCTCCACCACCCTCGGAACTTTTGATATAATACTACAAGGGAAATATCGGGTTAAAAATATTTACATAGGAAGGGAACAGTAGCCTAATTCCCCTCTCGCTATCACCGACCAACACTCACTCTCTCACTTTCATTCATCTCTTTCATTACCTACTGAGATCGGGATAGGATTGATTTACTGTGGGAGAGGGCGATCCCGCTGATCTCCATATGCCTCCTCCCTCCGGAGTCTCCCGACCACCCTCTCCGTAAACTGAGCGACCAACTTCCAGCTCTCCTCATCCCGCAGCATCGCTGCACCTACTCTCTCTGGAATCCACTGTGCAACATCTTCTCAGATGTCTCCATTCTGTCGAGGCCAAAATAGGGACATCTTTCAAAAATATGCGCTATGGACTCCTCCTGTTCACTGTCGCACAGTTGACATTTTGGTACTTCATGAAGTTTGATTTTAGAATCTTGCATAGAGACAATTTGCCCGGACACATAGTTTACTGTAGCGGGGTTATCTTTTGATAGTTTTTGATCAGTAGTTTACTTTAATTAATTTTTTTTTAACCCACCGTGTTGGTATAGCGGTAATCTCCAAAGTCAGCTATTGAAAGTATGCAAACAGGTGATTTTCGGAGACGAAGGTGTTTCAAATCCTAGTAAAGGTAGTTTTGTACGGATTTGAATAATCATTGTGGTTACCAGTGTATTTTGAAGGTTTTGGTTTAATTAACCATATTATCTCAGGAATGGTCGGCCTAGATTTGTAAAACATTACACATCATTTCCACGTCATAGATTTATTCATGTCGTTGGATAACGTGTTGCATTTTTTTTTGTCATCAGTCTCGACTAGTTTCATGCAGTTCTTCAAGCTGTTCTATATTGCGCAAGTTGTTTCATATCTACATACCTGAAGAACACCATATATCTTTTGTAATTTGCTATAAATATTCTAACCTTTGCCTCCCCTACAATTGACTCCCTCAATATTACCCTCCATTATTGATAGACCAATACCTGGCTATCTTAAAATGTTGTTTAGGTCAACAGCTGAAAGGACATAACCTTATTTTAATCAAAAGTGAATGATGCAAAATGAAAATCAACCTCAGTTTGGCTTAATAACACGAAAAATCACTCGTTCACGCTAAATTAGGCTCTGTAGAGTAAAAAGCGTTAAATAAAAGTAGTAGATCTTTTAATTTCCTATAAATTTGGTTATATACACTTTTGTCGTAAAATGCATACTAAGGAAGTAATCTTTAAAAAATCTTTTTTTACACATTTTCGTAAAAAAAAAAAAACAGAAAATCGCTAATTGCCGCTAATAATATAATTGTTATTCAGGTATTTCTCTATAAATAATTGAGTGTAATATTGAGGGAGTGAATTGTATGGAGGCAAAGGTTAGAGTATTGAAAGCAAATTTCAAAAGATGTAGGATGTTGCACAAATGCAGCCATGAAACGAATTGTGCAAGATAGAACAGCCTGGAGAACTGCATCAAAACCAGTTGAAAGATGATGAAAAAAAAACTTCGATTTATAGAACATAAATATTTTTAAAATCGACTTAAAGAATTTTAAACTTAGATCTCTATTAGTTTTTTTTAAACCATTTATTATAATATTATTTATTAAAAACATTGATAGGTTTAAGAAGACAACCAGCAGGGTGAGTTGTTAGAATTTATAAATTATCTGAAAAGTCGGATCTTATAGATATTTTCTGTACAGGCTGTCAACGTGAAACTTACACACACGTGATACTATGCATTCCAGTTCTATCAAAAGACTTTTTATGTCTACCAAAACAAAAAAATACATATAAACTTTTTATGTACAACTTTAGAATGAGAACAATATGACATTGAAAATAAGTAAAAATATAAAATATATGTGGATGTTAGAAAAATTAATTGGGTGTGAAAATTATAACATGTTAACATTAATTATTCTATAATTTATCTTGTTGATATTTTAAAGGCTGACAAAAATATAAAAATAATAAAGAAATATTTTTATTGTCAGAACATTTATCAATTTCAATACTTTTATGTTCTCTTAACAAAACTGTTGAGTTAGAATCAAGGTGATGCAAAAATTTATGCTTGATATTTACTGATTTTTCACATATCATGACGACCCTTGAAGCCAAAATAGTGATATTTACTATCGGTTTCATAATCATAGACACCCGAGTTTGAACCGAGTTTGTTTAGAGGCGTGTAACTCGATAATTATTTCACTGAAAAGTTTCAAACTTTAACAGAACATAGACAATTATATTCTTACAGCGTGTACGAAATTTCAAATTCGTACGTTATTTAAATTTTGATTTATTAACAATATTCTGAACTCTTGCTATCTCGGTAACCGCTCGATCGTTCGGTACGGGCAAACTATCGTTTTTTTCAGTGTAAAAAATTATTAATAACATGAAATATTGGTTGGGCAATGTTGTGGTAGAATTTTTTAATTTTGAAAAATAGACTGTGTAATGCGGGGGGCGCTACTATCCATGTTGCCTGAATCTGACTTTCTACTTGAATTGACAATGCAGTCTGTCAATTCAGGTAGACAGTCCGACATAATATTCTACTACCACATTGGCCAATCAATATTTCATGTTATTAAAATATTTTTACTATGTTTTTTACTCTGATAAAACGATAGTTTGCCCGTGCCGAACGATCGAGCAGTTACCGAGATAGCAAGGGTTCAGAATATTATTAATAAATCAAAATTTAAATAACGTACGAATTTGAAATTTCATGCTCGCTGTAAGAATATAATTGTCTATGTTGTGTTAAAATTTCCAACTTTTCGGTAAAATAATTATCAAGTTACACGCCTCTAAACGCATGAGATTTGTTACGGGAGCAAAAAACCGGGCCTTTTTGTCTTTCAACTTCGATATGGCAATTTTCAAACAACATTAAAAATATCGAACTATTATAGGTCAATGCAGAAAAAAATGAGCTAAATTTTGATGTAAAATATGTTGAAATCCGACTTATAATTTTGGAGATGCAAGGGTTCAAACTCGGGTATCTATGATTTTGAAACCGATAGTAGAAGAATCTCTGTATGTTGTATTCTCTTCCTGCTTGTATTTCTCTTCCACCTCACAATTTCTTCCACATCAGCCGACTCGTCGTCCTTCTCCACTGCCAACACCACCGATTCTGATGAAAATCATTAATTAACTCTAACTAAGCGTTATACAAAAAAAAGAAAAATAGCACGAATAAACTACTACTTCCGGTTGCAAAATTTATGAAAATGTTAATGTTGGGTTCCATAGTGGTACCTACCTAACGTAAGTTACAAGTTTCAAATTCGTTCGATATTCTGTTCTTGAGATATTTTGCACACACACACACACACACACACACACACACACACACACACACACACACACACACACACACACACACACACACACACAGACCAATCGCTAAAAACATGTTTTTTGGGGGTTCAGGGGGTCTGAAAACGTGTATATCTGGTGAAAACTCGATTTCGAAAAATCCACATGAAAACAATAGGCTACTTTCCTTCCTACACATTCATATAGGGCAAGAGGTTAGGGCAAGAGTGCCTCTAGAGGTACAAACCAGCCTTTCGGCTGATGACTAAACAACAACAATCTACCCAATAAGGAAATGGCCCTAAATTGGGTGTGAAGCTCCGGTTTTGACCAGAAACGGCCCAAAACTGAAAGTCAAGAAATTAAAAGTCGGAATTTGGAAACAAAAAGAGTCATTTGGTTTCTCTTTTAAAGAGTAGATACAGAAATCACTAATGGTTTTTGCCATAAGTCAAAAAAACCTTTTTAAAAATTGCCACCAGCCATGAGACGCGTCGTCTCATGAAGGCATTTTTTGAAATTTTCTTTTTATTTAAGAACTATAACCTTCGGGTCAGCCCAGTCAGTCAACTGATAGAACATCGCTATTATTTGTTAAGTAACACTAGTTGGGCAAGTGACTTTGTATGGTGACCAGCTGGCAGCCATTCGTGAGCAAACTATACTGGGGGTTCCTGTTCAACAATTCATGCCGATTCACGTCAAAAATACAGCAAAAAGCAGCGATCAAATTGGGTGGTTGTCAATAAAGAACAGTTCCCGATAACAAATAAAAATCTAAAAAAAATTTAAGGACTATGCAGTACAGTGAACATAGAATTTCGTTTTGTGAGTCTTGAATAAAAATTACAACTGTCTTTAGTAAGAGATTCGTGGAGACGTGAAATAAATTTTTGAACGCAGGAATCTGCGTACAACCGAAATCTCGATTGAGAAAGTTCCATTCTATTTGGCAAACTTTTCATCCACTTGTGTCTCAAATTTACAGAATTTTCCTTATCAAGATACTTACTAAAAAAGAAACGAATAAATTTTGATAAAAGTATCCAAAGTGTTTCAATTTTATGAATTAACATTATTTCAAGTTGACCGATTGACAAAAAATGGCTTATCAAATTCTTAAAGAACTTGAAGTATGCATCCTTGAAAACTACATTTCTTATTTTTTTCTACAAACATACATTTACAATAGATTTTTAAATCCGGGATTTTTGCAGATTATTACCCCTTAGTTACAATAGGTTTTTTTCACTCTACACCCAGACTATTTCGTATGACAATGACAACTACGCAAGCACACACACACAAAAGAGAATCATTCTAATAGAAAAAAGTAAAAAAAGAATTTGGCGATAAAAGATAACTAACCTTTTCACTGCGGGGGTGTGTATGTTTGTGTCATTGTTATTGAATAGAAAACATCAGGGGGTACTTATTGGAGGGTAGTTTCGTTTTGTTAACTATACTAGATAGACCTATTTAAACGATACCCACATTTAGCTTTGTTAAGCTTAACTCCTCTCTACGCACCCTCTATCATAATTTTCCACCTCAAAGTATTTAGTTTTTCCTTGTATTTTTTCCACTTTCTTTAATTTTGCGCAGTTTTTCGGATTCATTACTTCTATTCTCTTCAATTTTAGTTTCAATTTTAGTTCTTCAATTCATTAAATAAATAAATAAACTATACTATTATGTTGTTTAGGTCATCAGCCGAAAGGCTGCTTTGAATCTATAGAGGTTTTACTAAGTAAAACGAGAGGTGTTGTGGTTTACCATTGCCTTCCTCACTGAGTGGAAAAGTACGCTTATCAGCATGCCGGGCCCCCTGAAAAGCACATAATTTCTGCAAATTACACCTTCACTTCATTCACCACAGGGTCTAGCTGTATAATGAACTTTATTACTTTCAGAGGAGACAACTCTGATTAGTGTCTTTTACACCTCTACCTCTTATGTTCTTAAATGATTCAGTCATTTAATTGGCTGACCATGTGATAAGAAACAGAACTATTTATTTTAGCCCTCCAACGAACAGATTAAGTAGGCCTATATATTATACTATTATATACTATTATACTTTTACTTTATATACTTTACTTATACTTATATACTTATACTTACTTATACTTTATATAGCTACTATTTTATAAAATGGTAAACATTTTTGATGAGAAAACTACGTCCAGAATTGTACCGGCCTGATATTTTAATTTTTGAATTGATTAATACGTCAAAATTAGTTAAAAATTTAAATATGTTAAAATATTCACGAGGAACTTTGCGGTTTTATCTAAGTTTTAGGTATAAAATCTACTGTTATTGGATACATAACTTATAAAAAAATATCTTTGGTAAGATCAGTGACTGTATGATCAATCATCTGCATGAAATGTGTTTGTGTGTTCCCGTGTTTCGTTTAGTAAAAGTAGATGGGTCGTTTGCAGAGAGCACAAGATTTTTGTCTGACTAACGTTATATTTAATTGGTTAAGTTCGGGACAACACCTATCTGACCACTCTTCATATTTTATTATTGTACCACCAACGAATAAAAATTCTTAGATTTTGTCTCGAAAAAAATAACGAGTGTATTTTTGTTTTCTTTTACTTTTATTTCTTAATCCGATATATTTGTTTGGATTAAAATATTTTTTTTAAGGATGCAGTTCCGATTTTGTCGATCGATCATTAGAAATTCGATGGCAACGCTATCAGATTTTAATATAAAAATCTGGTGTGAAACACTCATACAACTTTCTCTTGCCAGTGCAAATAATTAACAATATAACATAATATTAGTAATAAAGCATAAGAAATAAACAAAACACATAACCTTATTTTAATTAGTAAAAATACGCAAAATAACTCTTTCACTCTAAACTAGGCTCTAAAGAGAAAAATGCTTAAATAAAAATTGCAGATCGTTTAATTTAGGTACTATAAATTTGATTATACCGTATACACTTTTGTCGTAAAATGCATACTAAGGTGAAATTTTAAAAATCTATTGTTTTACGCATTTTCGTAAAAAAATCGTTAATTACCGCTAAACTAAGCGTTAGGCTATACAAAAAAATATTTGAAATAAAAGTTGTAGATTTTAAATTCTCTAAAACTTTTATTAATACATTTTTGCGCTAAAATGCGTATTAAAGTCGCAATCTTAAAGAAACCATATTTTTACGAGAAAACAGCCTATCCAAGAATTTCAGCAGTCATAGCGCTTACCCTATCTTGTAGAGCATAAAAAATATAGTAAATGAGGCAATTTTAAAAAAAAGTCGTAGGAGCCGTTTCTGAGAAAATCGCAAAAAAGTGAAAAATGACACGAATAAACTACTATTTCCTGTTGACCGATTTTGAAGAAAATGTTTGTGTCGGGTTCCATAGTAGTACCTAACTTAATTTTCAAGTTTCATTTCGTATGGTGTTCTGTTCTTGAGATATTTTGTTCACACACACAGACCAATCGCTAAAAACATGTTTTTTGGGGGTTTAGGGGGTCTGAAAACGTGTAGATCCGGTGAAAACTCAATTTTGAAAAATCGACATGAAAACAATACTTTTCTTCCTATATATATTTATATAGGCAAGAGAAAGTAAAAACGTAATTACAAATAGATCAGAACATGTATTTTTAATAAGTACATGCTACATGTAACTCAAAACAAAAATTAGGACTGCTAAAGAAAGATGGATGAGCCTGTTTTTTCTCGGCGTAAAGCTCTCTGAGACATGGAGTCAGTTCCAACAGTGCAACCCTCAAGTTCTCTTGACACATCAAATCTTGAACGATATTTTGCTTTTCCACGACAGCAAGAATATAAAATGTAGTTTCACAAGAATTTATGTAGTAGTAAAGAGAATTATTACTTTTAAGGCATTTTCACCCAAAAATTCCTTTTGGACACTGATCCAGAATGGCGTGAGCAAACATTCTTTAAATTTTGTTTACAAGGAAGTTTAACTTTGAATATCAATGAGGTTTTATTTACCTGAAGAAAATTTCACTAAATTTTCTGCAGAAACAATATGTCACTTTATTTATGTGGTCTACACAAAACTTAATTTTATTTTTTACTTTCTCTTGCCTACATGAATATATATATATATATATATATATATATATATATATATGAAGGAAAGTATTGTTTTCATGTCCATTTTTCGAAATCGAGTTTTCACCCGATCTAGACGTTTTCAGACCCCCTAAACCCCCAAAAAATATGTTTTTAGCGATTGGTCTGTGTGATTGAACAAAATATCTCAAGAACAGAACACCATATGAAATGAAACTTGAAAATTATGTTAGTTACTACTATGGAACCCGACGCAAACATTACCATCAAAATCGGTCAACAGAAAGTAGTAGTTTATTCGTGTCATTTTTCACTTTTTTGCGATTTTCTCAAAAACGGCTCCTACGATTTTTTTAAAAATTGCCTCATTTACTATATTTTTTATGCTCTACAAGATAGGGTAAGCGCTATGACTGCTGAAATTCTTGGATAGGCTGTTTTCTCGTAAAAAAATGGTTACTTTAAGATTGCAACTTTAATATTATTTTAGCCCAAAAATGAATATAATAAAAGTTGTACACAATTTAAAATTCTACAACTATTATTTCAAAAATGTTTCATTATAATGCTTAGTTTAGCGGTAATAGCGATTTTCTATTTTTTATCTCAAGAAAACGTGTAAAAAATCAATTTCTTTAAGATTTCAGCCTCAGTATGCATTTTACGACACAAGTATATAATCAAATTTATAGGAAATTAAAAGATCTATAACCTTTATTTAGAGCATTTTTCTCTACAGAGAACAAAAAAAACGATCGACGGCTGATGACCGAAAATTTGATTGATTTGATTTTGATTTTTTTTTTTTGATTTTTTTTTTGATTTTTTTTTGATTTGATTGGCGGTTGATGGTTTGATGGTTGATTGACGGTTGGTTTTTTTGTTTATTGTGAAAGAATTATTTTGCGTATTTTTAAGCTAAACTGAGGTCGATTACATTTTGCGTCATTCACTTATGATTAAAATAAGGTTATGTTTCTTGAGGTTAGTTTTTTGTTTATTTCTAATATTTTATTACTAATATTTGGTTATACTGTACATTACATTACATTCCTTTATTACCATTATAAACAAAAATGTCATTTTGCATTGTCACAAGCAAACGTTAATATCACAAATATCGCAAACAAAAATTAATCAATATAATTTTGCAAAAACACAACTAACATCATACTACAATAATTGACAATAAGCAAATATACATGCATATACAAAAATCTTGGATTATTAATTTCAAAATATAAAATAAATTTAATAAACTTAAAAATTTGATTAAAACTCTTTTTATATCATAAATACATAAAAATCACAACAAAACACAAAATACAGCTGTCAAAACTCCTTGCAGAGAAGAAACATGGAAAAAAACAATTACAACAATAAAGATATCCACTCTATATCCCCAAACGTATAGAGAGCACTAAATAATTGCCATTACCTTTCTTTAAACTCATCTATAGAGTACAAGCACTTTTTTATCAAAAAGTTCTTTGCTTCACCTTTAAAATTATTTGAGTTTTTTTAAATCATGTGGCAAACCATTAAACAGGATTGTACCTTGTATAAAAAGGCTCTTTAAAGTTAAAGAAATATTATACTGATCTCTAAAAATATCATTTTTGTCTTCTGGTATTATAATTATGTACATTACAGTTCAATGTATTACTTGTATCATTGCTTACTAGCTGCAAGTAATCACTGATAAACATATAACGAATAAACAGTTAAAATATTATTACAAAAACAAAAACATCCCTACATGACGGTCTGCTTGGCAACACATATATTATTCTTATTGCTCTTTTTTGAAGGACAAATACTCTTTGAAGTTTCTGTTTACCAGTGGCACCCCATACAAGCAGTCCATAAGACATAAAAGGGAAGAAAATACCATAATAAATTTTCATAAGAACATCAAGATTCACATAGTATCTTGACAAATATCTCAGTAAAACAAACTAGAGCTTAGCTTATTGCAGATGGCATTAACATGGTCTACAAACTTAAAATTTAAATCGATAGCAATACCCAGAGACCTAACACTACCACTAAGAACCAATACCTCTGCATCCATACTGATTGAACAATCCTCACCAACATCTCTACCAGTTGAAAATTTTACCAATATACTTATACTAGAATTTATTTTAAAATTATTCCTAGCAAAATACTCTGAAATATTTTCTACAGCTTCATAAAAGTTAGCCTGTAATTCACTATAGGATTTACCCCAACATAAGAGAGAAGTATCATTCGCATAATACACTGTCTTATATAATTTACTCTCAATAATATCATTGAGATATAAAATAAACAACACTGGACCAAGTATGGACCCCTGAGGTACCCCAGTTTTGACCATTTGAAGCTTAGATCTTAACCTGCTTTGACTGTTATTAATTTCAAATTCCACTTCTGTGCATTGATATCTGTCATCTAGATAGGACCTAAAAAAAGTCAGATTACTCTTGCTTAAACCAATTTTATGCAGTTTGTTCATCATCAGCTGATGATCAACACAGTCAAAAGTTTTTGAAAGATCCAAGAAGATCCCAGCCACTCTTGCTCCTGAATCAATATTTATTAAAGCATCATGAACAAAACCTACAACAGCAGTAATTGTACAAATTCCACACAAACCCCTGCGATAACCGTGCTGATGATCCTTCAGTATGCCATTTCTTTTACAGAAGCTCATTAGTCTATTTAAAATTACTTTTTCGAACAACTTGGATAAGGTAGATGTCAATGAAATTGGCCTATAATTTCCTACCTCCTGTTTTGAACCCTTCTTATGGATGGGCCTTATGACATTTATTTTAAGAATTTTTGGAAATGTATTTTCCTCAATAGACATATTTATCAAACGCACAAGAGGAGACACAATCTCACTTCTACATTGTTTATACACTGTTCATTATTTGCGCTAGCAAGAGAAAGTTGTGTGAGTGTTTCACACCGATTTTTTATACTAAGCTTTGTCCCACCCCCAAACTCTTCATCACGCCCCCCTTGGGGCTCGCACCCCTTACTTTGAGAACCAATGTCCGACATTATTATTTAACCTGTGAATTCCTGAATATATTTGTCTAGGCTCTCTCCTCATATTTCTCCTTTTTCTTCTCCTCTATCTATTTCCAAGGCAGTGTCACTTTGAAGATCACTGAGGTTTTCTTTACCTGAAGAAAATTTCACTAAATTTTCTAAATAAACAATATTTTACTTCTTTGGTCTACACGAAACCATTTATTTTAAACCAAGCTTTTCCTCCCCCAAACTCTTCATTGCGCCCTCCTACTTTGAGAACCAATATCCTACACCAGTGATTCTCAACCTGGGGTGTCGCTACCCCAATGGGGGTCATGGTGATATTATAGGGAGGTCGCGAAACAATAATGAAATTATTTAATCATTTTTTGAGAAAAAAATAATTTATTTTAAACTTACTTATAAAAATTTTACATCCAATAAGTACACTTACTTGTAAAGAAAAGAAATTAATTATTAATTTATTATTAATGTGATAGTTGTATTTGTTTTTCATTTAAAATGTTCTTCATACGTGGATCTTCGTTAGAATCATATAAAATTAAATTGTTCTTGAGTGATAACATAAATGATTGCTATATTTAGTTTTTATAGCAACCAAAGAGGAAAATCCCTTTTCACAGAGATAAGGCGTGGAAAAAGGTATTAATATTTTCAATGCTTCTGTGACTAAATTTCCATATTCATGTCGTCGAGAAAGCCAAAACGTATTTCAAACTTCAGATGCAAATTGTAGTTGTAGCGTTTTTCGGCAGACATTTCGATGAGCCGGTCGTGAATCTTAACTGGTAACTTAGCTGCGACAACAACGTTTTCACTAAACGGATTCAGTACCTATCTCTGTAAAAAATCATTTTTATCTTCCAGGAAATACTCTGTCAACTGAGTTTTTAGCTCACGTAAATGCATCGTCATGCAACCTAAACTGTGTTGAATAATAGTGTCTTGTTCATTCAAATTTTTCTCAATATAATCTGAAATGAGTGGGAACAAATAAATATTTTTGCTTTGAAGGCAAATAATCCAGATATCGAGTTTCTTAATGAACGCATGAACTTTGTCTGTCATTAATAAAATGTTTATATCACGTCCTTGAAAATTCACATTCAAGTCATTTAAATGCAAAAATATATCAGCTAAGTAAGCAAACAATAAAAAACTGATTATTTTGTAAAAACAATGAAAATGGCGTTTGTTAATCCTGGAAAAACATTATTAAATTCACGTTACTATTCTAATACCAGGGTCAACACTTTCCTAATTACCCAGGTTAACACTTACTATTAATAGTAAGGCTAACTGTTATTATCAGGGGAGGGGGGTCACGAAATATTAATTTTATTTATTTTTAATATTTGGGGATCGCGGAGCAAAAAAGGTTGAGAATCACTGTCCTCCACTATTATTTAACCAGTAAATTCTTATATATATTGTGACAATATCGAAGAAGAGCATGGTTCGCGAAATTTCTAGTATTTAATTTATAAAATGGTAAAGAGTAGATAATAGAGTGAAAAGTAACAATAGGGCTAGTTATAAAAGAATACCTATTTAACCCTTTCAATCCCAAATTTTTTAACTATACACAAACAAATATGTGTGCATTGTTTCATACGCTTTACTGACATTTAAGTGAAATAAAATCACTTTTAGACCTTCAGCCTTTTTGATGGCTTGACAAAAACGTGTGACACATACGTCACATTGGACTTGATGGTATCAAAGTTCCCAACAATATGAATAAGTAAAATCATGTGCAGGCTTCCTAAACAATATTCTCTTGCTTAGATTTGTAGCAAAAAAACTAAATATGATTTTAATATCAAAGCATTATTTAAGACTTAAAAAATGTTACAGTTCAAAAATATTGGTAAAATGGACAAAATCACTTTTACAGCCTAAAAAATATACTTGTATGTACATTCATCATACTTGAAGAAATGCTACTTTATTTTAGTAAATGAACACGAATATTTAAAACTAAAATTAACTTTAACAAGAAACTAATGATCGCATCTGTGGCGTAGTGGTCAGCATCTTACACTACAAAGCGGAGGTCTCAGGTTCGATTCCTGGCTAGGATACAGAAAACTATTACACTTCACATCCAGCGCTCTTTAATCAAAAGTAGTGGCTAACAATTAAAGTTTTTTTGTCTGTTATTTCACTCCAATGTGACTTCTATGTCTCACTGGGTAAGAAAGGGTTAAAAAGGAGGGTATAAAAGGTTATTTATAAAGGGATTTTATAAAGGGCCTTTGTTGTACAACTATTTATGAAAGGGTCGGTTGATTACCTGTAACACCTTTTATTCTATTGTTGACTTGTTTACAATAGTTAAGATTTCTCCAGAACGGACTTTTGTATCGAATCTCGGTGTCTTTCGAGAAAACTCTTTGAACCGCCTATATAAATAGAGTGCGGTGAGTGAGTTAGTACTCGTTTAATCTTTGACGAGTGTTTACTACGTGTGCTATCGGTACGTTAGAAGGTAACTCCGTTAGAACAGGTCAACAGGTTTCCGAGGCATTGTTATTCAGTCTTATTGTAACGGGTGATTCAAAAAGAGCGCCGGTTTTTAAACGGCTGGTAAATTTTTGTTTATCGGTAGGCAACATTGTTAGACCTCATTTCTATTCCGGAGAACATTCCGATTGACGATTCAGTTGTAGTTTCTCTTGTTCGTAGTGTAGTACTCTCGCAGTCTGTGTCTAACCATGGAGAAGTTTACTATTGCACAACGAGTGTTAATCGTCAAAACATTTTACCAGAGTGGAGAGAGTTATGCGGCTACTGTCAGGCGACTTCGCGGTACTCTAGGACGTAATGAAGCACCGAATGAATCAACAGTTCGCAGGCTCATGAAAAAGTTTTTTGAGACGGGTTCAACAGTCGACCTTAAAAGTTCTGGACGTCGTCGTTCTGGCCGAACTGAGCAGAACGTTGCGTTGGTTCGTGACAGTGTGGCTGTTAGCCCAGCAAAATCAATACGTCGCCGTTCTCAACAATTGGGTTTACGATGTTCTTCTGTACGGAGAATTCTTCGGTACGATCTCCAATATCACTCGTATAAAATTCAGTTGACGCAACATTTGAAAGTGGCAGACCAACAGAAGAGACGAAGTTTGTTGACTGGGTATTGAGAAAACGGCAGGATGATGACACCTTCGCAAACAAAATCATTTTCAGTGATGAGGCGCACTTCCACTTAAACGGTTTTGTTAAAAAACAGAACTGCCGTATTAAAGGAGCCGTATATAAACTGCCAACTTGAAGGAGGAAATTCGACGGGTTATCGGGCAAATGGAAGTCGAAACTTGTCGTGCAGTAATATCCAATTTCATGGACAGAGTTGATGCGTGCCAGCGCAGTAGAGGAAGACACATGCATGATATCATTTTTCATACATGAAATCGGAAGGTAAGATGAACTTGTTGATGTATTTATTTTCAGTTTTTCAATAAAATAAATCTCTTAATTTGATATATCAAAACCGGCGCTCTTTTTGAATCACCCTATATTTGTGCATTGTGTATTCAGTTTTATTGTGAATGTGCATTCTATATAATTATTTGTAAGTAGTATTAAGTAAATTATTGAGTTATTTATTGTATTACTTCATTATAATTAGTTTATCATTTATTCTGTTAATCTTTTAGTGTAATAAATACTTGTAATTGTCAAATTTAGTGTATTAATTAATAAATTACCTAGATCCCGAAACGGACCTTAGCGATAATTGTCACAATATATTTGTCGAGTCTCGCCTCCTCCTATTTCTCCTCCTTCTTCTCCTCCATCTCCTCTTCCAAAAAGGGAACTAATCATTAACTTAAATGGCTAGTGGACGCATATTAAAAAGAATCAGTGGGAGGCAAACATTTCAGAAGTGATAAAGAGGTGAAATCGTAAGCGCACGTGGCTAAAGCCACGACCAAAGGAATTCTTTAAATGTTGTATCCGTCTTAACATTTTGTAGATATTGTACAAAAAATAAATATATATATTTCCTTCCAAAATATGATAAGTAGTTAACTGTTTATAAAAACATAGTTACCAGCATATTAAAAAAGGAGCCAATTATGTAAAGTGAAGCGGTTAAATAAGGTTAGTTAATATGTGAAACGTAGCCGACAGATTTTATCCTCCTAGTTGCTACTGAAATAAAATAAATATAAATAAATGAAACCGAATAAATATTGTATTAATTTGCATATCTTATTTAAATCTATATCCACCGATTCCCTTTCTGTTTATTATTAGTCTTTTAAAACTTTAACAAGTCTTTGATCTTGCCGACTAATTATAAGAATTTTAAATATATAATTAAAATATGATTAAAAATAATAAAATATGATTGCAAAAATGATAGCACGTGCTTAAAAATTATTAAATATACAGTAATCGTTAAGTCGCGTAATCCAAATGACAATGAATTGTTTTTATTTTATTACAGTTTTGTTGGTGGTAATTTTGTAAAATTGTCGTCTATCATTTTCCTTTGTCCGTCCATCCGTTACACCCAGATGTCAAAAACTACAAGAGATAATGAAAACCTGTTTTCGGATTCGTAATCTATATAAAAAGTAAGTGCACCTGAATTAAATTTGAAGTTGCGGTTTTGACCGGAAGTAGCCCAAAACGAAGTCAAAAAAATCAGTCTGAAACTACCAGAGATAACGATAAACGGTTTTCGGAAACGTAGTAATCTACACAAAAAGTAAGAGGGCCTGGATTGGGTTTGAAGTTTAGGTGTCGACCAGAAGTCCTAAAATCAAATTTGGAATTTGGAAACAAAAATAGTGTTATCCGATTCCTCTTAAACAGGAGATACAGGAATCATTGAGTTTGAAGTTCCGGTTTCTACCGGAAGTAGCCCAAAACCGGAAATCAAAAAATCAAAGTCAGAAACTACAAGAGATAACAACAAACGGTTTCCGGATTCGTAACCTACACAAAAAGTAATGGCCCTGGATTGGGTTTGAAGTTGTGATTTTCACAGAAAGTGACCAAAAACCGGAAGTCAAGAAATCAAAGTCGGAATTTGTAAACAAAACTTGGGTTATTCGATTCCTCTTAAAAAGTAGATAACTGGAATCATTGGGTTTGAAGATCCGGTTTCAAACGGAAGTGGCCCAAAACCGGAAATGAAAAAATCAAAGTCAGAAACTACAAGAAATAACAAACAACGGTTTTCGGATTCGTAATATACACAAAAAGTAAGTGGGCCTGGATTGGGTTTGATGTTTAGGTTTCGAACGGTAGTCAATAAATCAAAGTTAGTTTCTAAATTTCGAATTTAGAAACAAATAGGCATATCACCAAGTTTTTGGCCATAAACCAAAGGTAATCTTTTTGAAAATTGCCACCAGCTATGAGACGCATCGTCTCATGAAACTGATTGTTTTTGGTTTATTCTAAGTCGCACCAATTCTTCTTTTTCTTCCACTTCCTGTTCCTCTTCCTCTTCCTGTTCCTCTTCCTGTTTCTGTTCCTCTTCCTGTTCCTCTTCTTCTTCTTCTCCTCCTTCTCTTCCTCCTCCTCCTCCTTCTCCTCCTTCTCCTCCTCCTCCTCCTTCTTCTTCTTCCTTTACGAATTAGGCACATTGCCTGTTCCAGCTTTTATCCATCTTCTTCGTGTTCTACCTAACGACCGTACTCCTTGCGGACGGTATTTTAAGACTAGTAGCGGATATCGATCCTCTGGCATGCCGCTTACATGTTATAACCACCTCTTCTTTTATCGTTTAATCCTCTGGCTCACAGATTCCGTTCTACCCAAATCCTGTCGATTGTCTCACTCTTGACGCGATCCCTAAGTTTTGTTTCTCTCACCAAACTCAAAAAACGCATCTCAGCTGCTTCCAACTTCCTATCCTCAGATTTCCTTAGTACCCATATTTTACTACCGTACAAACAAAAGAGGCAGTGCTGTTACATTATTAGCCTCAACTGGGTTTCTTTCAGGGCCCTTGGTTTAAAAGTTCTATTGATGTAACCGAAAACACGTTGAAACCTAGAAAATTTCATAGTTACATCAAATTCCCCTTCATGAATGTCATATCACAACCTAACGCGGTATTATACAAATGTCTAAAAATGTTTATATTTTTTTAAAAATTCGCTTCACCCATCGGGTTGATCTAGAGGTAAAATCGTCGCCGCGAGTCAGCTGTTTAACAGCTGATTTTCGGAGACGAAGGTTCCTGGTTCAAATCCTAGTAAAGGTAGTTAGTTTTATACGAATTTGAATACTAAACTGTGGTTACCTGTGTACTTTGATGGTTGGGGTTCAATTAACTTTACTTTCTCAGGAATCGTCGACCTGAGTCTGTACAAGACTACACCTCATTTATAGGCTACGTCATACATATTACTCTCTTATCATTGGGTCATAGGGTTGCATATTGTTTTTAGATTAAAAAGATTGCAACGTACATTTTTTTGTCATCAGTCTCTCGACTGGTTTGATGCAGTTCTCCAAGCTGTTCTATCTTGCGCAAGTCTTTTCATATCTACATACCTGTAACCTCCTACATCTTTTGTAATTTGCTTTGTATATTCCAACCTTTGCCTCCCCCTACAATTCACTCCCTCAATATTACCCTCCATTATTGATAGACCAATACCTAGATGTCTTAAGATATGCCCCACTAGCTTATCCCTTCTTCTGGTAAGATGCTTCCATATACGTACTTCTTTTTTCATCCACTCGCCTAAAGAACCTCTGAATTACTTATTCTGTCCACCCACCTAATCTTTAACATTTTCCTATAACACTACATTTCAAAAACTTCTATCCTCTTCCTTTCTACAGCCCCTATCACCCACGCTTCACTCACAGATAATGCTACACTTCAAACATAGTGTTTTAAGAAATTTTTTCTAATCTGTAAATCAATGTTTGTAGTCAGTAAGCTATTTTTAATTTCAAAGTCTTTTCTAGCTTGAGCAATTCTTCTTTTGATATCACTTGTGCTTCTACCATCCTTTGTTATTTTACTCCCAAGATAGCAGAATTCCCCAACTTCTTTATGTTTTCGTTGTCTAAATTTTAAATTTTCCATCTGTTCTAAACCACTCTAGCTGCTGCACAACACTTTCGTTTTGTTCTTATTAATTTTCATGAAGTAATCCTTTCTCATGATCTCATCCATTCCATTAAAAATTTTTCCCTTTAGTTCTTTTTTTGTCTCGGCTAATACTACTATATCATCGGCGAATCACAGCATTTTTATTGTTTCTCCTTGAATTTTGCAACTTACACATCAGGGATAAAAAAAAATTAACCGCACTTCTATTTTTAAGGACCACCCCGTCAAAAATATAATCTTTCACTTAAACTTTGGTGGTCGTTAAAAATAAATTTTAGAGTAATTTTTATGAATGCAAAGCTAGAAGGGTTTGATAAAATTCTACGCAGAGATTTAATTCTGAATTAAATTTACCTTTACAACTTTCTACATGGTATTGCCAACATAAAAACATATATAAATAAAACTGCAACGGCCATATTTATAAGTGAACTTTTAAAAACCATAATATGAACAGTCGTATTCAATCATGCATGACATATGACATATGTAGTTATTAATAGAAAAACCAAGACAACATTGTACGATTCTTTTAAGTGTCATAATCATCATTTTAACGCTTTGTTGAACTGTCATACATGTTATTTTATGTATTTTTCTAATACCATACTGAGGCATAACTCCTATAAACAGTACAGTCATAAAAAACTTTAATTACCATATAAATGGCTTACAATTGTAAAATCTGGTGTGAAACACTCACACGACTTTCTCTTGCTAATGTAAATAATGAAAATTATAACCTTTGTTTTGTAGAATAACTTCATTAGATCGTTAATCGAAGATTAAATTAATAGTTTAATTGTTAAAGAATTTAGATAAATTAAAAAAAAAAATTGGTGTGAAACACTCACACAACTTTCTCTTGCCAATGCAAATAATTAACAATATAACCTAACATTAATAATAAAACATTAGCAATAAACAAAAAAACTAACTTTAATAAAAATAACTTAATTTTAATAATGAGTGAAAGACACAAAATAAAAATCAATCTCAGTTTGGCTTAAATACGGAAAATCACTCTTCCCGCTAAACTAGGCTCTGTAGAGAAAAATGCTGTAAATAAAAGTTGTAGATCTTTAAATTTCCTATAAATTTAATTACATACAATTTTGTCGTAAAATGCATACTAAGACTGAAATCTTAAAACAAAATTTTTTACACGTTTTCGTGAGATAAAACAGAACTTCGCTAATTACCGCTAAACTAAGCGTTATACAGAAATATGTTTCATATAAAAGTTGTAGGATTTTAAATTCTCTACAACTTTTATAACATACGTTTTTCGCTAAAATACATATTAAAGCCGCAATCTTAAAAAAAATGTTTACGAAAAATCAGCCTTTCCAAGAATTTCAGCAGGCATGGCGCCTACCCTATCTTATACAGCGTAAAAATGTTGTAAATGAGGCGATTTAAAAAAAAATAGTAGGAGCCGTTTTAGAAAAATCGGAAAAAGTGACAAATGGCGCAAATAAACTACTATTTCCAGTTGACCGATTTTGATGTTCGTGTCGGGTCCTAAAAACATGTTTTTTGGGTTCAAGGGTCTGGAAACGTGTAAATCCGGTGAAAACTCGATTTCGGAAAATCGATATGAACAACACTTTTCTGTCTATACATTCATATAGGCAAGAGAAAGTAAAAATTGTGTCATAAATAATTATAACAAGAACGAATCAATTTAAAGTTTGTAATTTCATATTTTGTTTCGAATTAATTTTCATTATTTTAGTTCATTAAATTATTTTATTTGTTTTCAAAAAATCTCGTTTCATTTCAATTAATTCATTTTCATTCTACGTAAATTTTTAGTTTATGTAACCAATTGAGCTTTACAGTTTAATAATCTCTTTCATGAGACAACGTGTAATGCTCGGTTTGAGGTAACATAAATAAATTTGAAATAATAAATGAAATTAAAAAAATTTGTTAATAAAATTGATAAAATTTACAATACTTTTTTTAATTTTTATTTGCTATCGGGAACTGTACATTGTGTTGACAACTACCCAATTTGATCGCTGTTTTTTGCTGTATTTTTTTTTGACGTGGATTAGACATGAGTTTGAACAGGGACCCCCAGTAGAGTTTGTTCATGGATGGCTGTCAACTGGTCACCGTACAAAGTCGCTTGCCCAACCGGTGTTACTTAACAAATAATAGCGACTTTCTACCAGCTGACTGACTGGGCTGGCCCGAAGGCCATTTACAATACTTAATAGAAAATGGTTAAAAGTTTATATATTTCTGTATTTTACGCTAAATTACAACTTAAAATGTATCAAAACTGATATTTTTTAAAATGTCTAAACGTTTTCTAAGATTGCTGATTATAACAAGTCTTCATTTATTCGTGGGAAGAAAATATTAACAAACTTATGAAAATCAATGCTATTCCCCTGTGGTTCCAATTCAAGTTTTTTTTATAAGCATTCTTACCACTAAACATTATGTAATTTCCGTTACAATAACCGTTTCTCGGTAAGTATAATTACCAGGACTTAACATCAAAACAAAGAAATATCTTACTGTTCTGGCACTAGAAATACATTATTCGAGTCCCTGTACAGCTGAATTTAACAATTCGCAACATATATTTCCACCCGTAGTACTACCCTGTTGTTTAGGTCAACAGCCGAAAGGCTGGTTTGAACCTGCAGAGGTTTTACTAAGTAAAATGAGGAGTGAGGTGGTTTACCATTGCCTTCCTCACTGAGTGGAAAAGTACGCTTATCAGCATGCCGGGCCCTCTGAAAAACACATATTCTCCACTCTGCAAATGACACCTTCACTTCATTCACCACAGGGTCTGGCTGTATAATGAAATTCATTACCTTCAGAGGAGATAACTCTGATTAGTGTCTTTTACACCTCTACCTCTTCTGTCCTTAAATGATTCAGTCATTTAATTGGCTAACCATGTGATAAGAAGCAGAACTATTTATTTTAGCCCTGCAACGAACAGATTGGGTGTAAATAATTTGACACTCCAACTGTCTGCTCTGGGCAGAACTACCCTAAGGGTAGTTATCTAGTAACTACCCTGGGTAGAACAGTACTACCCTATAAGGAGTTAACCCCTTAGAAGCCGGGTAGCCCATATACGATCGTTAGATGACTAGTGTGTAATTACTCAACAGTTTGTGTAATAGTGAAGGTCATTGTTCGCGCACACCAGTAAACATTATAGTTAAATAAAAGCTAAATGTATAAGGAAGAAAGTAAGCTATTTAGAAACAATCAGGTTAGTGGGAAGTTTTCAATTGATTTGTGAATGTTGGGATATCACTCAATTCCGGTTCTTTTTGAAGAAAACCGTGTAAAGGCCGTACGTATCTAATTTAAAAATAGAGTTATAACCGCGTTTGAAAGCTTAAATGGTAAAGGTAGGGAAATTGTTCAATGTTGCTAATATAGCAAAACTGGTTGAATTGAATATGATCTGTAAAAGGGAATAAACGCTCCGAAATTCGTAAAATAGGCTATTTTCAGACATTGTTCACAATGGAACTAAAATGTTCTAATATTATTACTTTCTCTTGCCTATATGAATATATAGGAAGGAAAGTATTGTTTTCATGTCGATTTTTCGAAATCGAGTTTTCACCGGATCTATACGTTTTCAGACCCCCTGAACCCAAAAAACATGTTTTTAGCGATTGGTCTGTGTGTGTGTCTGTGTGTGTGTCTGTGTGTGTGGGTGTGTGTGTGTGTCTGTGTGTGTGTGTGTCTGTGTGGGTGTGTGTGTGTGTCTGTGTGTGTGTGTGTCTGTGTGTGAACAGAATATCTCAAGAACGGAACATTGTACGAACTTGAAACTTGAAACTTAAGTTACATACCACTACCGGACGCGACACGAACATTTTCATCAAAATCGGTCAACCGGAAGTAGTAGTTTATTCGTATAATTTTTCAGTTTTTTGCGATTTTCTCAAAACCTGGTCCTACGATTTTTTTTAAAATCGCCTATTTTACTCAATTTTTTATTCTCTACAAGATAGGGTAGGCGCCATGTTTGCTGAAATTCTCGGTGAGGCTGTTTTTACGTAAAAACGTTGTTTTTTTAAGATTACGGCTTTAATATAAATTTTAGCGCAAAAACTTATATAATAAAAGTTGTAGAGAATTTAAAAACCTACAACTTTAATTCAAACATTTTTTTGTATAACGCTTAGTTTAGCGGTAATTTGCGATTTTCTGTTTTTTTCTCACGAAAACGTGAGAAAAATCGATTTTTTTAACATTTCGGTCTTAGTATGCATTTTACGACAAAAGTGTATATAATTAAATTTATAGAAAATTAAAAGATCTACAACTTTTGTTTAGAGAATTTTTCTCTACAGAGCCTAGTTTAGCGTGAAAGCGTGATTTTCCGTATTTTTTAGTTAAACTGAGTTCGATTGTCATTTTGCGTCATTCACTCATGATTAAAATAAGGTTATGTTTTTGAGGTTAGTTTTTGTTTATTTCTAATGTTTTAATACTAATGTTAGGTTTATTGTTAATTATTTGCATTGGCAAGAGAAAGTTGTGTGAGTGTTTCACACCAGATTTTCTTTTATAATATTTTTGTATATCCACGTATTCACAAAATTCCGGGCTTTCATATAATAACATAATATGTCATATAAAATAATAAATGTTGGTAGTCAATGCCATCAGCTTAAAGAGAGAAATTGTTTCGGCTTGCATATTAGCACAGAATCCATATACACTTGACTTTAACACAGGCTTGAATAGTCGTATAGAGTGATAAGCGAAGGCGTTTGATATATCAAATCTTTTGCTAGACATTTTTCTACAATACCAGACCAAAAAAAAAAATATATATATATATATATTGCCAAATTTTGACAAAAACGCGCGACTTTGCATAAATTACAACAAAATTTTCGTAAAATCGCTGTAACTGGCGTAAAAAAACCGAGTTTCATGTTTTTTTTTTAAAACATCTCTCGAAGTTTTCTTAATGTCTCATTGTTGTTGTTTAGGTCATTAGCCAAAAGGGTGGTTTGAACCTGTAGAGGTTTTACTAAGTAATAAGAGGAGTGAGGTGGTTTACCATTGCCTTCCTCACTGAGCGGAAAAGTACGCTTATCAGCATGCCGGGCCGTCTGAAAAGCACATATTTTCCACTCTGCAAATGACCCTTTCACTTCATTCACTACAGGGTCTGGCTGTATAATAAAATTCATCACTTTCAGAGGAGATAACTCTGATTAGTGTCTTTTACACCTCTGCCTCTTCTGTTCTTAAATGATTCAGTCATTTAATTGTGTGACCATGTGATAAGAAACAGAACTATTTATTTTAACCCTGCAACTAACAGATTGAGTGTAAATAATTTGACACTCCACCTGTCTGTTATGGGCGTAATAAATGTCTCATAAAAATTTAAATTTTTTTGGATAAAAGTTGGATAAAAAAAACCAAGTCTATCGCCGCGATCTCGGCATTAGTTTTCGAAGAGTTACTATTCTAAAACTTATCAGTCCCACAAGGGTTAACCGCGTAAATCAAGGGACGCCTGTAAAAGGATTTTTAAGTCCAATTGCACAATATAAACACTTCGGTAGTCAAGTAAAACAAAAAGTGAATTCAAATAAAATCAAATTAGCTGATGTACTATTTTTATAATGTATCTAACAACACTAAAGTTTTTTAGATGGTTGAAATTATAATGATTATTTTCCTATTGAAATGCGTTAGTCCGTTCAAGAAATCATAGAATCCTTCTCCCATCAAAACATACAAAACTCACACGCACACACACACACACACACACACACACACACACACACACACACACACACACACACACACGCACACACACACACACACACACACACACACACACACACACACACACACACACACACACACACACATTTATGTTTTCTTCTTGTTGTAGTACTAACACAAGAAGTTAAGCTTTACGAGTGGATGATCTTATAAAGGTTGTATAATCTTGCCGCTAGAGTCATTAATATTATATTTTTAGTATAACCTAATCTAAGATTTATAACAATGCTAGATAATATACAATAAAAGTTTGGAGGAAGATATAAAAAAAAGAATAAAACGAAAATAATAATATGATGATGAAGTAGATATTAAAAATGAAGAAAAAATCTAGGAAGCATTGTCATCATTATTTTATATTCACATTCACATCTCATCAAGTAGCTTATGAGTGTACAGCAAGAGTGTGAATCAATTTCCACGTGTAGATTTGTCAAAAGTTATATTATTACTTGTTCAACTTAACTTGAGGTATATTTACTTCAGTCACGTATTTGTTTTTGGTTTTAACGAGGGGAAAAGGGGGAAAATATCAGTGCGCATGCACGACTGTTGCCTTTCCGTGCCTCTTAACAAAATGAGCGAACGGCTAACTATTATGGTGTTTCTCTTTCTACAATTCAAAATTTTTTTTGTAATCAATCTCTCGACTGGTTTTATGCAGTTCTCCCAGCTGTTCTATTTTGCGCAAGTCGTTTCATATCTACATACCTGTAACACCCTACATCTTTTGTAAGTTGCTTAGATATTCTAACCTATGCCTCCATCTACAATTCACTCCCTCAATATTACACTCCATTATTGATAGACCAATACCTGGATGTCTAAAGATATGCCCCACTAGCCAATCCCTTCTTCTGGTAAGATGCTTCCATAAGCTTCCTGAGCACAAATTATGCTTTGACTCAGATTATAGCAACAATAATGGAATAAGTTGACAGCGATAAGAAAGTTTTAGTAGTTTTCTGCGATTTAAAAAAATGGATTTGATACTGTCACATAAAATTTTGCTCAAGAGAGTACATGATACCAGCGTAGGAGGACTAGGTCTCACACTTTTAAAAAGTCACTTATCAAACCGCACTCAACGTGTAAGGGTCAATGGTCAGCAAAGTGATAATTTAATAATTGAATATGGGGTCCCACAAGGGACTGTACTTGGTCCAATTCTTTTTTTGATATATATTACCAGCTTTGTAACTTATACATAGAAGGACGTATTGTCAGTATTGCGGATGATAGGCCTACTGTTTTGTTGTTCACGGGGTCTAACTGGGAGGATGGATACTAAATATAAGGCTAAAATGGGGCTGAGAATTGTTAAGAAATGGCTTGATTCAAATTTGCTAACATTAAATTGCCAAAAAACATATTTTCTTCCCTTTTGTGAATTGTTCTTGTAAAGCTGTTCTTCGTCAGCAAATAATAAGGTACTTAGGAATAAAATTTGACGGCTTTCTTAAATGGGCTGAGCATATTCAAGGTCTCTGTCAGCGTCTAAGAAAATTGATATTTTCTTTCAAGAAACTTAGGGTAGTACTGAATAGGGGTACATTAAAAATTGTTTACTTATCTATTGTGCAGTCGGTACTAACGTACGGTATAATTGGGTGGGGTGATACCAATTTGAATTCTTTGGACTCCGTACAGAACGTGCAGATCTTACGAATAATCAATAAAAGACAACCAAGGTACCCATCGGAACAGCTTTATCAAAAATTCAACGTACTTGACATCCGCCAAATATTTGCAAGAGAAGCTCTTATTTCGCGTATAAAAATATAAACTATTTTACTACAAGAGCACACCATTATAATACCAGGAACAAGGATCTCTAACTTTTACACAAGGCCTGAAAAACTTTATACCAAAAGAATTTCTGCTATTTAGCGCCCAAACTGCTCAATCTGCTCCCCTTACAAATTAAAAATATGCCGGACATCATAAGGTATAAAAAAATCAGTAACCATTTGGCTATTGGAAGTAGGGAGAGAAGCTATAAAAAAATGGTTACTCCAGGAAACATATAGTTTTGTGAGCTCGTTTATCGGTTTAGATTTTAGTTTTCTACTTTTAAATAAAGTCTTTTGTTTTGAATATTTTATTGTTTATTTTGTTTTCATTTGGGAAAATTATGGGAAAATAAATAAATAATTTTTTTTAATCCCTAATGTGTGTACGTTGCAATCTGTTCAATTTAGAACAATAAGCAACCCCATGACCCAATGAGAGAGTATGATTAATTAAACCCCAACCATCAAAGTACACCGGTAACCACAGTCTAGTATTCAAATCCGTATAAAAGTAACTACCTTTACTAGGATTTGAACCAGAAATCTTCGTCTCCGAAAATCAGCTGTTAAACAGCTGACTCACGGCGACGACTTTACCTCTAGACAAACCCGGTGGGCTAAATAAATAACTAAACTTCTTTTTTCATCTAGCATGGTGGGAATAGGCCTTAAGAACTTCACTAATGCTGATATTTTCCAGCGTAAATCTCAAAATTAATTAGCCTTCAAATTAATTCTATACATGTTGCTTCAAGGTGTTTGAAACAAGTTCTAATGTTTCATAAAAAAATAACAGTTTCTCTGGGTTATGTTACATTGTATTCTACGCGTAATATCTACACAGATATAATATTAAAAGAAGTAGCCGCTCTTCACATATCACACTCAACGAACCGACAGTTCGGATGATTGGTACTTTTTTGTTCCGTTCGGTTAACCGAAAATCTAAATCTATTTGAATAACTAGGCATTTTTAAAAATCTACTGCGGGGATGCTAGTAATCGAATAAAGGTGAACAAATAAACAAACTATTCACAAACCGGCCCGTTGGCGTAGTGGTTAGCGCAACTGGCATCTACGCCGGGGTCCCGGGTTCGATTACCGATCAGGTCTGTCATTTTATATCTTGTCTCGTATATCTATATACTACTATAAAGACAAAGCGTGTTTTTTGTGCAGGCAATTTTCAAAACTACTGAACGGATTTTCATGAAATTTTGACACCATATTCGCATGTATATTCACAGCATCATTTTTTTTTAATTTTCAAAAATGATAACTCTAAGGGCCCTAATGAAAATTTACATAAATATTTCAGTACATATTGCTGTCGAAGTTGAAGTGTGTGTGTGTGTGTACAATTGCTGAAGTACAGCCATACGTAGAAAGACTACCGAGAGACGTTCGTGGGGAATTTATCAAAACGTATGCATGTGTGTGTGTGTGTGTGTGTGTGTGTGTGTGTGTGTGTGTGTGTGTGTGTGTGTGTGTGTGTGTGTGTGTGTGTGCGCGCGCGCATTCGGGTATACAATCAACTAGCAGTAACACAACTTCTGTTACATATTTATTTAAAAAAAAATTGATTATAAATATTTCGCGTGCGAAGCCACCCGGGATATGCTAGTATGCTAGTCAAAACATTCAACTCTACAACGAATTCAACGATTTTAATCCAAATTACTTAGACAAATAACTGATGCACCCTTTTACGTTACTAATTACACATTGCACAACGATTTACGTGTTCCATACATTAACGACACATTTTATCATATCTATTCTCAGTTCAAACGCAAAATTGAGTATCATAAAAATCATCTCGTTAGAACGCTGGCATCTCCAAACTTACCCGGAATCCGCAACGCAGACTGAAACGACGATGGAGTAGAGATATCATAGCGCAAATGTAAATTCTATCAATTTATTATTCAAGATTAATTCACCGTTGGAGTGTCACTATTGAGTGGCGGTTTCCTTAATGACATAACACCATTTTTATTTTTGTAAATAAAATCACATTCACTGGTTGTATTTTGTACAGTTGTGAATAAATAAACTAAGTTAAAAAAATTACTAGGTGTGGCTATTAAATAATAAGACTGACGTTGAAAAAATTTTATTTTAATTTTATACATAATCACTTATTGTCAACTTCAATATACACGCCTTCTCTATCCCTACAACGCTCCATGCAAATTTTCCATAGTTGGAAACAGTACTGGAAGTCATCTTCTGTCAGCTCCTTTAGGACACGTGCCGCTTTTTCTTTTACAGCTTCCACAGACTCAAATCTTGTCCCTTTTAATGGAGATTCCACCTTAAGGAACAGGTAGAATTCACATGGTGCAAGATGTGGTGAATAAGGTGGATATTCTAACACTGAGAGGCTGTACTTGGCTAGGAACCTCTTGACAGATAATGCGGAATGAGCTGGCGCATTGTCTTGGTGGAGAACCCATGATTCGTCCTTCCTCATTTCGGGTAGTTTTTCCTTACTCTTTGACATAGTTTAGAAAGTACCTCAAGGTAGTAATATTGATTAATTATTTGACCTTCAGGAACTGTGAAGGTACACAATCCCATGTTTATATAAAAAATCAATCATCATTGTTTTAAATTTTGACTTGCTCATTCAAGCTTTTTAGGCTCTCGGTGAAGTTCGGCTCTTCCAGTGCATGGATTGGCGCTTCGTTTCCGGATCATAAGTAAAAAACCACGTTTCATCACATGTTATTATCTTCTACCTGATCCCTAAGGTGAAATTTGCATTAAAAGGAACAAGATTTGAGTCTATGGAAGCTGTAAAAGAGAAAGCGGCACGTGTCCTGAAGGAGCTGACAGAAGATGACTTCCAGCACTGTTTCCAACAATGGAAAATTCGCATGGAGCGTTGTAGAAATAGAGAAGGAGTGTATATTGAAGTTGACAATAAGTGATTATGTATAAAATAAAAATAATTTTTTTACAACGTCAGTCTCGTTATTTAATAGGCACACCTCGTAAATAGGTTTTATTATTCTTTACAATGGCAGGAGAAAGTCGTGTGAGTGTTTGATATTATATTTGTTTCTAAAATTACTACAAACTATTAAAAAACACATACAAGGAATATGACAAGCTTGAAATTATATATTTCAACAAAAATATTATAAAGAAATTTAAATATTTATTATATTTTTAGATACAGGTGAACACTTATCAACTTAAATAAATAGTCGGACAGGACTACTGAAGAAGCCGACTGAATAAATAATTTTAATCAGTAGCCTAACAGAGAGGCATCTGATAGTTGGCTGGATATATTTTATAATAGGCTGTCCAGACGTGTCAGTAGATTTAAGAATATCTTGTAAAGCACTGACGTGTTTCTTAGAAAACACCGAGGGGTATTTTACCAGCAGAGATTACTGCATATGGAGACGATGGAAAATATTTAGGTATGAATTTAAAAGTATAAGGTATAATCTTGTAATCAATTTACAGTTTAGAAGGAAATATCACGGTGATAAATGAAGAATTGAATTACTTTATCTTACAGGAAAGGAAAATATTAATTCGAATTTTCACCGAAAATAGTACTTTCACTTAGCCTACCCCAAAAAACACTTTTTTGGTATGGGAAACATATTTTTTTTAAAAATCCGATAGTACTTTTCCACTCTCGTACATTCTACTCAAGTTTGTACAATTTGTTTTGTGCAGCTTCTCCACGTTGTTGTTTAGTTCAATAGCTGAAAGGCTGGTTTGAACCTCTTGAGGTTTTACTAAGTAAAAACGAGGAGTGAGGTGGTTTACTTTTGCCTTCCTCACTGAGTTGAAAGAGTATGCTTATCAGCATTCCAAGCCCTCCGAAAAGCACTCATTTTCCACCTTACAAATGACACCTTCACTTCATTCACCACAGGGTCTGATTGTGTAATGAAATTCATTAGTCTTAGAGGAGACAACTCAGATTAGTGTCTTTTACACCTCTACCTCTTCTGTTCTTAAATGATTCAGTCATATAATTGGCTGACTATGTGATAAGAAACAGAACTATTTTTCGTAGCTCTGGAGCCAACAGATCGAGTGCAATTAATTTAACACTCCACCTGCCTGTTATCTTCACGATGTAAAAATAATTCCAATGGTTTGTTATCTATTCCTGCCATTTTATTCATATTCATATCCTTAAGTGCCCGATCAAATTCCTCCCATAGTATATGGTCACCTTTTTGATCTTCAATATCAGTTTCTTAGGTTATTTTTTACATCTTTTGCATTGTTTAATCATGTGTAAATTTCGGTTATATTGTTCATTATTCACATTGCCAAGAGAAAGTCTTTTGAGTGTTTTACACCAGAATTTTACTTTCTCTTGCCTATATGAATATGTAGGAAGTAAAGTATTTATTGTTTTCATCTCGATTTTCGAATCGAGTTTTCACCGGATCTGCACGTTTTCAGACCCCGTGAACCTGAAAAACATGTTTTTAGCGATTGGTCTTTGTGTGTGTGTGTGAACAGATTATCTCGAGAACGGAATATCGTACGAACTTGAAACTTAAAACTTAAGTTAGATACCACTAGAGGACCCGACACGAACCTTTTTATTCAAAATCGGTCAACCGGAAGTAGTAGTTTATTCGTGTCATTTTTCACTTTTTTGCGGTTTTCTCAAAAACTGGTCCTACGATTTTTTTTAAAAATCGCCTTATTACTAAATTTTTTATGCTCTACAAGATAGGGTAGGCGCCATGTCTGCTGAAATTATTGGGGAAGTTGTTTTCGCGTAAAAAAACTGCTTTTTTTAAGATTGCGACTGTAGTAGGCCTATGCAGTTTAGCGCTAAAATGTATATAATAAAAGTTGTAGAGAATTAAAATCCTACAACTTTTATGTGTAACATTTCTTTGTATAATGCTTACTTGAGCGGTAATTAGCAATTTTCTGGTTTTTTTTCTCACGAAAACAAGTAAAAAATCGGGTTTTTTAAAGATTTCAGCCTTGCTATGCATTTTACGAAAAAAGTATAGGCTATATAATTAAATTTATAGTAAATTAAACGATCTTCAACTTTTATTTACAGCATTTTTTCTCTACAGAGACTAGTTTAGCGTGAAAGAGTGATTTTCCGTATTTTTAAGCCAAACTGAGATTGATTTTCATTTAGCGTCTTGCACTCATGATTAAAATAAGGTTATGTTTTTTGAGGTCAGTTTTATTTTTTATTTCTAATGTTTTATTATTATTTTTATGGTTTAAACATTCATTATTTGCATTGGGAAGAGAAAGTTGTATGAGCGTTTCACACCAGATTTTTTAGAAAAAAAGTTATGTACGTTTAGTTATGAATATTTAGATTGAACGTGGACTAAAAATAATGTTAAATAAAGAAGATTAAGCTCGGATAACATTAATATAATCATAAAACATTGGCGTAAAAAGTAAAGAAACTATTTTTATTTAAAGTATAAATTTCCTTTGAAAGGTTTCATACTTTTTTAAATTGAAATATTTTGAGTTAGATTTTTAAAATCATCTTTATTTCTGTTTAGCGGTGATGGTATAATGATAGTTACCTTAACAACCAAGATATTTTGTCTAGGAAATTATTCGCTACTGTATTTTGTTTACATGTAACAACAATGTTTGCTGACGATTTTGTCAGATTTTAAATGAGTTTGGGATCCTGGGACCACCTTGTTGTTAACTGTAAGCTTTCAAACAAGTTGAGACCGCTTGCGTTTTGTCCGACCTATTCTTTTTTAGATATCCTTTGTCGGAATTTCATTTCAGAGATGTCATTTTAACCGACCATTATACTTCGAGAAGTAGTCCATCGTTCTATGCTTTGTTGTTTTGAGTTTGGAAGGAACAGTTTTTTGGAAAAACATTATGTTTCTTATTATCTTTCCACGCGCGCTACTTGTGCGTCAAGTTGAAGGACAATATTATTAGCGTTGAGTGTAAATGATGTGAACATAAAACGTTTGCGGTTTACCTGTGAAATAAAGTGAAAAATCGGGTGTGAAACACTCAAACGATTTTCTCTTGACAATATAGATAATGAACAATATTATGTTGCATCATGACCAAACATTGTAAAATGGAAAACATAATCTAATTTTAATCATGAATAAATAACGCAAAATAATAATCAACTTGTGTAGAACTTAAAAATACGGTATATCAGTAATTGCCACTAAACTAGTTTCTGCAGAGAAAAATGCTTAAAATAAAAGTTGTAGGGTTTTAATTTTCTATAAATTTGATTATATACACTTTTGACGTAAAATTTATTGTAAGTGATAATATTAAAAAAACACTTTTGTCGTAAAATGTGTACTAAATAATATTAAAAAAATCACATTTTTACCGATTTTTATGAAAATATGAATGTATAGGAAGGAAAGTATTATTATCATGTCGATTTTTCGAAATCGAATTTTCACCGGAAATACACATTTTAAGACCCTGAACCCAAAAACGTGTTTTTAGCGATTGGTCTGTTAGTGTGTGTGTGTGTGTGTGTGTGAACAAAATATTTCAAGAATGGAACATTGTACGAAGTTGAAACTTAAAACTTAAGTTTGATACCAGAGAGGCCCGACACGAACATTTTCATCAAAATCGGTCAACCGGAAGTTTATTCATGTCATTTTTCACTTTTTTGCAATTTTCTCAAAAACGGCTCTTACAATTTTTTTAAAAATCGCCTTATTTATTTTTTATGCTATACAACATAAAGTAGGCGCCATGTCTGCTGAAATTCTTGGGGAGGCTGTTCTTTCGTAAAAAATGAGTTTTTTTAAGATTGCGACCTTAATACGCATTTGAGGGCAAAAGTGTAGGCCTATAATAATTGTTGTAGATAATTTAAAAATCTACAACTTTTATTTAAAAGATTTTTTTTGTATAGGCCTAACGCTTAGTTTAGCAGTAATTAGTGATTTTTAAGAATTTTTATGAAAATCTGTCAAAAAAGTCTGTTAAAAAATTTCGGCCTTAGTATGCATTTTACGACAAAAAAGTTTAATTAAAATTATAGAAAATTAAAAGATCTACAACTTTTATTTTACGCATTTTCTCTACAGAGCCTAGTTTAGCGTGAAAGAGTGATTTTCCGTATTTTTAAGCCAAACTGAGGTTGATTTTAATTTTGCGTCTCACTCATAATTAAAATTAGGTTCGTTTTCTTTTTTTCAAACGTTTTATAACTAGTATTAGGTTAATTTTTCATTATTTGCATTGATAAGAGAAAGTCGTGTGAGTGTTTCACACCAGATATTTCCTGTGGGTTTAGATGAAGTTTGTTGTAAATTGAAAACAGAAAAACACTCAAAATGACCTAAGCTATTGAATAATAGAACCTACAGAAACTGATAAGAATATTTCTTCCGTTATTATTCTCACTAAAAAAATTATAAATTGCAAAAACGAGAAACTTAGGCCTATTAATTTAATAAAAAAACAGGTTCATTTTTTAAATTTTAATCCTTGTTGTTTTCAGAATTGTAATGAATAGTTTGATAAGATGTTATTGCCAACCTATGAAAAAAAATTAGTCATTTTGTTCAAACACTAAATTTTGTGAAACAATTTAATCTGGTTTTGTTACTATTAAAAGTCTATTCTTCTTTTAAAATCGCCGATTTACTAAAATATTTTTGCTCTACAAGATAGGGTAGGCGCCATGTTTGCTGAAATTCTTGGAAAATATATTTCCTCGGAAAAAATTGTTTTTTTAAGAATGCGACTTTAATATGCATTTTAGCCCAAAAATGTATGTAATAACATAGTAGAGAATTTTAAATCCTACAACTTTTATTTCTAACATTTTTTACAACGCTTATTTTAGCGGAAATTGGCAATTTTTTTTTTTGCTCACAAAAACGTGTAAAATAATCGATTTTTTAAAGATTTCATTGTTACTATGCATTTTACGACAAAAGTATATTCAAATTATATGAAATTTATAGGAAATTAAAATATCTACAATTTTTATAGGCCTATAGAGCATTTTTCTCTACAGAGCCTAGTGAGTGATTTTCCGTATTTTCAAGCCAAACTGACATTGATTTTCATTTTACGTCTTTCACTCATGATTAAAATAAGGTTATGTTATTTGAGGTTAGTTTTTTGTTTATTTCTAATGTTTTATTAGACTACTAATGGTAGGTTAAATTGTTCATTATTTGCATTGGCAAGAGAAAGTCGTGTGAGCGTTTCACATCAGATGTTTTAATTTCAATGGCGATTACGTAGGAAAAACGTTTTTTTACTGAATGACCCTCGTAGATCAACAGCCAAAACCAGGCTGTTTTGAACCTCTAGAGGTTTTACTAAGTAAAACGAGGAGTGAGGTGTGTAACGTCTAAGTTGAAATACGTTACTGTGGGTTTTTGTTTCATATCTGGCGCTGCATTTCGGTTTGTGTCAATGCTTAACTTTGTTCACTGTAAGCTGTCGCTATCTGGCGTTTTTCTGTTTATCTATTCTGGCCTGATTTGAATTAATATTTTTCTGTCGACTAATTGTACTATCTTCCTGGTTTAAACGTGCACTCTTGTTTGTGAAGCGAAATGGTACGGTAGTCGTCTATGACCTTTAAAATGTTGCCGATTTGCAAATTTCTTTCTTTTACTTAAAGAATGTTTTTTTTATACTTTAATGCTGCATTATGATGGTTACTGATGTTTAATTGCTTTATCTACTGTTTTAAATTATGTTTATCTTTTGTTTTTCTTTAAACTTATGATACGTAATTATTTTAAGTCTTTTCCGGGTCGGCGTTTAATTATGGTTCAAGTTTTTGGCTTCGTAGCCCCAAATTTATTTTGGGTAAGTTCTCTTTTGTTTTGCTGTCGAATATTTCTGGAGATTGCGCTAGTCAATTCTGTTTAACTGTAAATTTTAAATTTTGAATCGAGTTATTTTGGTTTTGGCCTTGTTCGATTCTTGCCTTGTTTTTTTTGTCTGATTGTTTGCCTACACCTTTTAACCTTGTGTGGGTTTCCGTTAAGGTGTAGGGCAATTTAATCTTTTGTACTTACCTTTTGTTTTTTTTTTACCTTTGACCTATGTTGACCGCAATCTGTAGAAGTATTCTTTGGTCTAATTCTTTCTTTTGATTTGGTTCATTTTGTTACTTTTCTTTTCGAAGTATTACCTTTTTCGCTTTTAACGTTAGTCGGTTTTTGTCCAGGGTTCGACTCTGGGGTTCTATTCTGTGAGATTCTGCTTTGGGAACGTTTCCGTTATGGAAGATCCTACTGTATGAGAAGCCTACTCTAGTCTTGGATAGCAGTGCCATTCTGCTTGTTTGGAGCCACCTGGGTTTGATTCTCGACGTTTTCTGTTCTATAATTTTGTTTCTGCAATCTGGTATGTGTCATTAAATATTTTATAAAATGTGTTTTTCGGGCTATATCGACGATTTCTACTTGACTGCGTCTATGCAGGTCAGGTAGGGCTTCCTGTACTATGCATGTCGCGAAATGAAAATGGTCAACGAATGAACTTGTTTAAAATTTAAATTAAAATTTTTTTTAATATTAAAAAACCGTTAACAAGTTTTCTTTCTCATAAGTAATTTCATTAATCTAGAATCTTGTTTTTTATATATAAATTTTTTTTTACAAAATATTGTTTTTCTTCTAAAATTTTTTTAAATAATTTAAAAGGCTACCATGGTATGCACATATAAATAAATATAATATTAAAATAAAAATTTGATGCTATGCTACTACGGGACAATGAACTAATTCTTTTTTTAAAAAAAAATATTTTTTTACCTTTAAATTTTCTGTATCTATGAATTTTCAGTTTAAGTAGTATCTGTTTTAAGTGAAATTAAAGCGATAGCTATTGAAATTTAGTTATTCATTGAACATTGTATTTTATATTTAATTTTTTTTTTAATAATTTTTGCCTGAAGATAATCCATTTAGGTATTTTGTTTGTCTCAAATTTAATTATGTCTATATAATAATTTTACTGTATTTCCAAACTTCTTGGATTCATTGTGTAATTAATTTTTTTGAATTTTGTGTTTTTCTTAAGTAATAACAATCATATGCAACAACATCTTGTTTTTTTGGCTTCCTTGTGTTTTTGTCAACCCCTGAGCCAACCTATTATTGTGAATAGAGGGGGAGGTGACAAAGTGGTAGCAGAACGTGGTTACGTTTTTGAACGCTGAGTTGGTGCAGCGGTTCAATAGCTGTCCTGTTTGTGATAGCCCTTGGTTCACTGTGTTTTTTGTTTGGACGTGTCACCGCCTGTGTGGGTGTGTGTATGTTGCTCACGTTTTCTTTATATAATTATTTATTTTTCTATTTATAATTTTGTTGTTGCACATGGTACAATTATATTTGTTATTTATTAGACAAAATTTACGTGTTCGTTGAACATTTTCCGTATCAGCCGTGTTAGGGTGACTGGTAAGGGCCTCCCTTTTGTGTTCTGTTTTCTTGTGTTTTGCTGGCTAATATGGAGCCCATTGGCCCCAGCCTGGGTGTTGATCATCTTTTAAAAGATGATATATTATTCGAATTACGTAGTCGCGGTGTTAATGTGGAGGGAACCGTATCCGAGTTGAGAGTCAAACTCAGGCGCGTACTTGCGCAAAATATTATTCAAAATGCTGAATATTTAAATGTACTGCCTCTCGATAAAGAATTACAACTTCTGACTTTGAGAGTACATAGTTTTTTACAAGAAATTGAGAACATTGAAACACCATTTTCAATGAGATTTTATAACGGTTTGTGCAGTAGACTGTCATCAGTCTCAAACCGTGTTATGCTCTTGAAAACCTTATGTCTTAACGATTCTGGGTTGCCAGAAAAGATTTCTGAATTTGAAAATCATATATCTGCTTTGAATGGTACTATGAATTCTCTGAAGGAAGTTTGTACTAGGGAAATACCAGGTACTTCTCCCGGTACCAGTGGTTCGAATAATTCTCCTGAAAATTCTATTCATGCATTTAAGGGTCATACGTCAAACGATAACGTTCCTAATACTAATGTTGTACGGGGTTCTGATTGTGTAAGTTCATCTGTTTCTTTATATGGAAAGTTGCCCCATCCCGCTGAAAAGCTTTTGAGTAAATTGTCAATCTGTAACGGTTTCAACATCGACGAACTATTGAATTTTTTTGGTATAGCTATCGATCTCCAGGACTCTTTTACTGACATTAAGAAATGTATTGTTTCATTATTGTTACCGTATGTAGCAAATCCGTTGCGCGATGTGTTGATCAAACACACAGTATCGCAAAACTTCAGCGATTTCCAACGCGAAGCGATACAAACTTTTATCCCTATTCGGCAATTTGTTGAACTGAAGCAAAGGTTATTTTACAGGAGTCAGCGGATAGGTGAAGATCTACATCGTTATATTTCTGATGTTAAAAGGTCGGCAGCTATTTTACAGTTGTGTTTAAGCGAGGCGGAAGTCGTTAATAGTATTGTCGATGGGTTGTCGCCTGAAATCCGCTCTTGTTTAGTATTGTGTCAGCGACCCAATAATTATAATGAATTAAATTTAATGTGTATTCAAGTTATGAATACCTTATTTGCCGATAAGCAGCGGCAAACGGCAGCCGGCGATCATTTTCGTAGCGAGCCCTTAAATAAAAATTTGCTGTTATGTCATTATTGTAAGAAACCAGGACACGTTATTGCTAATTGTTTCAAAAAAGCTGCTTCCGATGGGAGAAATAATTCCAATAATCATGCTAATGTCTCAAAAAACTAATATGCAATGGAGTTGATCAAGTTAGCCCTCTCCATTATTTTAAGTCTAAGCCTAACTTATTTACTAAATTTCCTGCCACTTGTTTTTTATGTAAAACGCGTGGTCATTATATATGGCAATGTTCACGTTTTAAATCGAAATTAAAATTTAACTCGAGTATAAATCTTATCAGTGAAAATGTTGTCAAGTCTATTAATAAAACCGATCGTCGCATCGGTAATAATTATTTAAAGTTGGTCCGTTGGCCTAATGCTGTGCTACAAGGCGGACTGAAACCCAGTCGTAGCAGCATTGTTAATATTTGTCCAGTTAGAAGTCGTCCTAGGACCAATCTTGTTTTTAGTTCTTGTGAAATCCCAGCGTTGCTCGACTCAGGTTCTGTTAGATCGTTTATGAGTTTGAAAGTATTCAATCTCATAAATAATTCTCACAATATTAAAAATATACAATCTTCTGATATTGTATGTTCGTCAGCCACCAGTTCTAAATTAAATATTTTGTATGAAGTGTCATGTAAGATCAGGATTGATGGTTTTACTTGGTGTTTTCCTGTATTTGTCGCCGACAATCTTGCATGCCCATTCATTCTTGGTTCGGATTTTTTTATTTATACTGGTTTGGTGCTTGATTTGCCTTCTTCTTCCTTTTATTTCAAGTTTCGCCCTAAGGAAAAATTACCCTTGTTTTCTAATCCTGATTCTGTTTTTTCCGAAAATCACCAAGTGGAGTCACTTGACTCTAACGATAAGGACTGGCATAATTTAGTTTCCCATCTGAACGTTGAACAACGTGAACGGGCAGTGGAGTTGTTTAGCGAATTCGCTGATGTGTTAACGACTCGCTTGGGTATTACGCATTTAGTCGAGTACGACATTAAATTAGATAACCATACCCCTGTTAAATCGCATCCCTATGTCCTCGCTCCACCCAAGATGTTGCTTTTGCGCGAACTCGTTGATAAGCTGTTAGAGCAGGGTATCATCGAGCCTAGCAACTCATCTTATGCCAGCCCAGCTTTTGTTGTCGCCCGTGACGACAAGAAACCCCGTATGGTGATTGATTACAGGAAGCTTAACCAACATGTTGATGTTGAAGCGGTCCCTCTTCCCAATATTCATTCTTGTTTCGATTGGTTCGGGAAGGCCAAATATTTTACCGTACTTGACCTCAACTCCGCGTATCACCAGATTCCCCTTTCGGAAAAGTCCAAGCATGTGACAAGTTTTTGCACTCCTTGGATGCTCTACCAATTCACTAGGGTTCCTTTTGGTTTAGCCACCGGAGGTCAAGTTTTGTCCCGTCTTCTTGATAAGATCTTTCATGACGTTAAGTTTAAATACGTCTTTAATTTTCTCGACGATGTTCTGATTTTTTCTGATGATTTTGACACCCATGTTGAACACGTGCGTGATATTCTCACCCGTTTATCCAATGCCGGTCTCACGGTAAATCCCGAGAAAGTTAAATTCGCCGTAGGTGAAGTAGGTTTCCTTGGCCATCTCATTTCATCTGGTGGTGTCAAGATCGATCCTGAGCGCACTTCGTCCATAATGAATTTCCCTCGACCCAAGAATGCTAAGGCTGTGGCTAGGTTTGTCGGCATGGTTAATTTTTTTAGAAAATTTATTCCCAAATTCTCTGAGATTGCTGCTCCTTTAAACGCTCTACGTAGAAAAAAGTGCCCATTTCGTTGGAATGAGAATACTCAGCAAGCTTTTGATACTTTGAAGAATGCCATTAGTCATCCGCCTGTTTTGAGAATACCAGATTTCGAAAGGGGTTTCATCTTGCAAACGGATGCCAGCTCTTGTGCTTTAGGTGCCATCTTGCTGCAGGAGATTGATGGATCGCGTCAACCTGTGGCTTATGCTTCTCGGACATTAACTCAACAGGAAAGAAAAGCTTCAGCCTATGAACTTGAGTGTCTAGCCGTGGTCTACGGAATAGAAAAATTCCGTCCTTATCTGGAACATCGAGAATTCGAATTGGAGACCGACAATCAGGCTTTGTCCTGGTTGCTCGCCAGACCTAGATCACTGGGAAAGCTAGGAAGATGGATTGCCAAAATCATGTCAATGAAGTTCAGGGTTACCCATATTAAAGGGACTCAAAACGTAATAGCTGACACCCTATCGCGGATGTTCGAGGAAAATGATCTTCCAGCTGCTGAGCCTGAGGTGGGATGCTTCACTATTTTGAACGATTTTCCCCTGGCTTTTGCTGAATTGTCCACTTACCAAAACCAAGACCCAGATTTGTTACCCATTATTTCCTCCCTGAAAGGTGGTCATGTTTCGCCCAAATTTTATCTTTCTAAAGGTGTTCTTTGTATCAAACCTTTAGGCCATTTCCCTTCCCGCATAGTTCTCCCTTCTGTTCTGATCGACATGGTGTTCGCCTACTTTCACGATTCCCTGTTAGGAGGTCATCTAGGCTTTATCAAAACACGTAGGAAAATTTCCCAATATTTCTTTTGGAATTCCATGTCAAAAGATATCGAAGCCCGTATCAAATCTTGCAGTATCTGTGCCACGAGTAAACCCTCTCGTAATTCTAAATTAGGTCTTTTAGCGTCCACTGTCCCTGTTCGTCCTTTTCATGTCCTTCATATTGACTATGTAGGACAATTGCCTCGTACTCGTTTTGGCTACCGTTACATCCTGGTGATAGTCGATTCCTTCTCCAAATTCACTTGGCTCTGTCCCGTGCGTGAAGCTAACTCCGCCTGTACTATCAAAGCCCTTAAGGATCATGTGTTTCAGAGTTTCGGTTACCCCGATATTATCATTTCTGACAATGCCACTTGCTTCACGTCACATTCTTTTCGTAATTTTCTTTTTTCCTTAGGTATCAAGTTTGCCACTCTTTCTCCGTATCATCCCCAACCTTCGAACGCCGAGAGATTTAACCGTAATCTCAAGGCAGCCCTCATCGCTTTTCATTCGGATTCGCAAACCACCTGGGACCAATCCCTTACTTGGTTGCAACTAGCTTTCAATACTTCGTTCCACGAATCCATTAAAACCTCCCCTTTTAATATCATTTTTAAAATCTTCCCTTCCTGTCCCTTATCCAATATGTGGAAGATTAGTGATTTATTGCCTCAAAATCCTCGTTCTGCGTCTGAAGTTTGGAGGAGTGCTAAAGACAATTTAATAAAAGCGCGAAAGAAGTTTGCTCAGCATTACAATAAGGATCGAAAAGAAAGCAACTTTAAAATTGGTGACCTTGTGTGGTGTTTGAAGCATAATCTGAGTTCGGCTGTGAACAAGCAATCAGCAAAGTTGATGACGCGCTGGTTTGGGCCTTTTTCCATTGTTAAATTTTTAACCCCTGTATCTGTTGAGTTGGCTCGTCCTGGTGGTACTGACTGCGTCAGGAAGGCGCATGTTTCCCAGCTTAAGGTTGCGTACGGACCTGTTCGCCATGCGGACATCCCCGAGCAATGCGATGAAGAAGAAGACGAAGACGTCGATCCTGTCGATTTGATTGATTCATCTGTTATTAATTTTGACTCTACTCTGTCTGCTGTTTCCAATTTGGAAATTTACTGATTTTGTCCCTTTGTAAGACGTCTTACCTAAAATTTTCTGCCCTGTTGCGTCTTACCTAAAATTTTCTGCCCTGTTGGGTCTTACCTAAAATTTTCTGCCCTGTTGGGTCTTACCTAAATTTTTTTTTCTGCCCTGTTGGGTCTTACCTAAAATTTTCGGCCTGTTTGGTCTTTCCCTGTTTTGTCCTTTTGCCCTGCTTGGTTTTAGTTTTGCCTGGCTTTTTGGTTAATTTGGCCCTTTGGCGGTCTGTGGACCTTGTTGTGTTGGTTTTGGCGTTTGGAAGTTTTGCCTCTCGCCTTGTCTTTGGGTTTCGAGGAGACGTCCTCTACCCTTTTTGTCTTGATCTTTGGATCGTTGGCTTTTGTAGCTTATTTGGGGTTTTCCCCTTTTTCTATTCTGGGACACAGCGAGTCCTTTAGTTGTTGTTAAGTTTTCTGGGTCATTGCGAGTCCCTTTGGTAGTTGTTAAGTTTTGGGTTTGCATCCTATTTGGGTTGTTGGTTTTCGGTGTTGGTGTTAGAATTATGGGTGCTGTCTCCGACTCATCTTCCCTTTGCTGGGCGAATGAGCCGGGGCAGTCACTGCGGATTTGTGGGGGTTTCCTGGGTTTTCGGTCTCTTCCCTTAGCCGGGCGGACGATCGGAGATTCCGGTCATCTTCACGGTCCCTTTTCTCGGTTTTGTCTTGTCGGTCACGCGAGGGAGATGACCTTAACTACTCCTGTGGGGTTTCTTGGGGGGGTCGATGTGAGTCGCGCTAGGGGACGACTTTAAACTCCCCGTCGTTGAGGTGCCTCTTCTCGCTTTGGGCAAACCAAACCATTTTCTGGTTTTGTTTGTCCTTGGCGGGGGGAGTCTGTAACGTCTAAGTTGAAATACGTTACTGTGGGTTTTTGTTTCATATCTGGCGCTGCATTTCGGTTTGTGTCAATGCTTAACTTTGTTCACTGTAAGCTGTCGCTATCTGGCGTTTTTCTGTTTATCTATTCTGGCCTGATTTGAATTAATATTTTTCTGTCGACTAATTGTACTATCTTCCTGGTTTAAACGTGCACTCTTGTTTGTGAAGCGAAATGGTACGGTAGTCGTCTATGACCTTTAAAATGTTGCCGATTTGCAAATTTCTTTCTTTTACTTAAAGAATATTTTTTTTATACTTTAATGCTGCATTATGATGGTTACTGATGTTTAATTGCTTTATCTACTGTTTTAAATTATGTTTATCTTTTGTTTTTCTTTAAACTTATGATACGTAATTATTTTAAGTCTTTTCCGGGTCGGCGTTTAATTATGGTTCAAGTTTTTGGCTTCGTAGCCCCAAATTTATTTTGGGTAAGTTCTCTTTTGTTTTGCTGTCGAATATTTCTGGAGATTGCGCTAGTCAATTCTGTTTAACTGTAAATTTTAAATTTTGAATCGAGTTATTTTGGTTTTGGCCTTGTTCGATTCTTGCCTTGTTTTTTTTGTCTGATTGTTTGCCTACACCTTTTAACCTTGTGTGGGTTTCCGTTAAGGTGTAGGGCAATTTAATCTTTTGTACTTACCTTTTGTTTTTTTTTTACCTTTGACCTATGTTGACCGCAATCTGTAGAAGTATTCTTTGGTCTAATTCTTTCTTTTGATTTGGTTCATTTTGTTACTTTTCTTTTCGAAGTATTACCTTTTTCGCTTTTAACGTTAGTCGGTTTTTGTCCAGGGTTCGACTCTGGGGTTCTATTCTGTGAGATTCTGCTTTGGGAACGTTTCCGTTATGGAAGATCCTACTGTATGAGAAGCCTACTCTAGTCTTGGATAGCAGTGCCATTCTGCTTGTTTGGAGCCACCTGGGTTTGATTCTCGACGTTTTCTGTTCTATAATTTTGTTTCTGCAATCTGGTATGTGTCATTAAATATTTTATAAAATGTGTTTTTCGGGCTATATCGACGATTTCTACTTGACTGCGTCTATGCAGGTCAGGTAGGGCTTCCTGTACTATGCATGTCGCGAAATGAAAATGGTCAACGAATGAACTTGTTTAAAATTTAAATTAAAATTTTTTTTAATATTAAAAAACCGTTAACAAGTTTTCTTTCTCATAAGTAATTTCATTAATCTAGAATCTTGTTTTTTATATATAAATTTTTTTTTACAAAATATTGTTTTTCTTCTAAAATTTTTTTAAATAATTTAAAAGGCTACCATGGTATGCACATATAAATAAATATAATATTAAAATAAAAATTTGATGCTATGCTACTACGGGACAATGAACTAATTCTTTTTTTAAAAAAAAATATTTTTTTACCTTTAAATTTTCTGTATCTATGAATTTTCAGTTTAAGTAGTATCTGTTTTAAGTGAAATTAAAGCGATAGCTATTGAAATTTAGTTATTCATTGAACATTGTATTTTATATTTAATTTTTTTTTTAATAATTTTTGCCTGAAGATAATCCATTTAGGTATTTTGTTTGTCTCAAATTTAATTATGTCTATATAATAATTTTACTGTATTTCCAAACTTCTTGGATTCATTGTGTAATTAATTTTTTTGAATTTTGTGTTTTTCTTAAGTAATAACAATCATATGCAACAACATCTTGTTTTTTTGGCTTCCTTGTGTTTTTGTCAACCCCTGAGCCAACCTATTATTGTGAATAGAGGGGGAGGTGACAGGTGGTTTACATTTACTTTCCTCACTGAGTACAAAAGTAGCCTATGCTTATCAGCATGCCAGGCCCTCCGAAAAGCATCTACTCTGCACCCTGCAAATGACACCTGTACTTCATTCACCTTAGGGTCTAGCTATATAATGAAATTCATTACTTTCACAGGAGATAACTCTGACTAGTGTCTTTTACACCTTTACCTCTTCTGTTCTTAAATAGTTTAGTCATATAATTGGCTGACTACGTGATAAGAAACAGAACTATTTTTTGTAGCCCTGAAACTAACAGATTGAGTGCAAATAATTAAACACTCCACCTGCCTGTTATGGGCGAATCTCGTAGATTATCTTCTTAAAAAATCTGGTGTGAAACACTCACACAACCTTCTCTTGCCAGTGTAAATAATAAACAATAAACCTAACATTAGTAATAAAACATTACAAATAAACAAAAAACTAACCTTATTTTAATCATGAGTGAAAGACCAGGATGAAAATCGACCTGTTTGGCCAAAAAATACGGAAAATCACTTTTTCACGCTAAACTAGGCTCTGTAGAGAAAAATGCTTTAAATAAAAGTTGTACATCGTTTAATTTTCTATAAATTTAATTATATACACTTTTGTCGTAAAATGCATACTAAGGCCGAAATCTTAAAAAATAAATTTTTCACACGTTTTCGTGAAAAAAAAAACAGAAAATCGCTAATTACCGCTAAACTAAGCGTTATACAAACAAATTTTTGAAGTAAAAGTTGTAGGATTTTAAATTCTCTTCAACTTTAATTATATACATTTTTGCGCTAAAATGTAGTCTATATTAAAGCCGTAATCTTAAGAAAACTATGTTTTTACGTAAAAACGGCCTCACCAAGAATTTCAGCAAACATGGCACCTACCCTATCTTATAGAGCATAAAACATTTAGTAAATCAGGGGATTTTTAAAAAAATCGTAAAACCAGTTTTTGAGAAAATTGCAAAAAAGTGAAAAATTACACGAATAAACTACTACTTCCGGTTGACCGATTTTGATGAAAATGTTCGTGTCGGGTTCGGTAGTGGTATGTAACTTAAGTTTCAAGTTTCAAGTTCGTACGATGTTCCGTTTTTGAGATATTTTGTACACACACACACACACACACACACACACACACACGCACGCACGCACGCACACACACACACACGCGCACACACACACACACACACACACACACACACACACACACACACACAAACACAGACACACACATAGACCAATCGCTAATAACATGTTTTTTGGGTTCAGAGGGTCCGAAAACGTGTAGATCCGGTGAAAACTCGATTTCGAAAAATCGACATGAAAACAATATTTTCCTTTCTACATATTCATATAGGCAAGAGAAAGTAAAAATGGGGAGAAAATGAAAAATAAATTAATTAAAAATTTATTTAAGTGTATCTTTGAAACGTTAAAGACATAAGTTATAAGATACGCGTACCAGTTAATCACTGTCATACAGCTTATACAAGAATTATGTCAAAATTACAAAACAGCAATAAAATACGTTGTTTGTTCATTGTAAATCAATTGAAGACACGTTTATGAATTGATAAATAATTTTATTTGCATCATCATGTCATGGTTGGTTCAAATTCATATATTCAACGTTAGTGTAGTAATAAGAATGATAAAATATTGAAACGTTCGTTATCAATTTCAAAGGTAGACTTAAATATTTAATGTTCTTATGTGAGATAATCTTTTAAATAAACGGTTTGAATTAAGCTAATCTCTTATTAGCCTTTGTTAAATCAAGCTGAAAAGTTATAAAAGTAGGGAGAAATCAGAGAGTTCAGACGCTCTTGAAATGTAAAAAATCTGGTTTGAAACACTTACACGACTATCTCTTGCCAATGCAAATAATGAACAATATAACTTAATGTTAGTAATAAAACATAAGAAATAAACAAAAACCTAATCTCAAAAAACATAACTTAATTTTAATCATGAGTGAAAGACGCAAAATGAAAATCAACCTCAGTTTCGCTTAAAAATACGGAAAATCACTCTTTCACGCTAAACTAGAATCTGTGGAGAAAAATGTTCTTAATAAAAGTTGTAGATCTTTTAATTTCTTATAAATTTGATTATAGGGATATACACTTTTGTTATAAAATGCATAGGCTACTAAGACAAAAGTCTTTAAAAAATAAATCGATTTTTTTACAAATTTTTGTGAAAAAACAGAAAATTACTAATTACCGCTAAACTAAGTGTTATACAAAAAAATATTTGTTATAATGTTGTAGGATTTTAAATTCTCTACAACTTTTATTATTATATATTTTTGTGCTAAAATGCATATTAAAGCCGCAATCTTAAAAAAAAATTTTTTTACGAGAAAACAGCCTTTCCAAGAATTTCAGCAGATATGGCGCCTGGTTATCTTGTAGAGCATAAAAAAATGTTGTAAATAAGGCGGTTTTAAAAAACATCGTAGGAACCGTTTTTGAGAATCGCAAAAAAGTGAAAAATGATACGAAAAAACTACTACTTCCGATTGGCCGATTTTGATGAAAATGTTCGTGTCTGGTTCTCTAGTAGTAGTACCTAACTTAAGTTTCAACTTCGTACGATGTCTGTTTGTCTGTGTGTGAAAAAAATATCTGAAGAACAGAAGTTCTTGAGAAAAAAAATATCTCAAGAACAGAAGTTCTTGAGATATTTTTTTCACACACACACACACACACACACACACACACACACACACACACACAGGTTTTCCCCGGGTACGTTCCGAGGTCAAAAGTCCGAACCACACGTTCCGAGGACATCATTAATTAATCAGTTTTTCTGGAAAATATATGCATCACTGTGTTGTAAAAATTTTTTTATGCGTCCCGAATAATCAAATTTTGAGCTATCGCAACTTTTTAAGTTTTTTGAAACTACCATACCATCTGAGGACCATAACATTTAGTCATCGAAGTGAGGACACACACAAAAAACCGTTAAAAATGATTTTCATTCACTATTTGAGGACCATAGTATTTAGCCATCGAAGTGAGGACACACACCAAAAAACCGTTAAAAATGATTTTCATTCACTATCTGAGGACCATAGTATTTGGCCATCTAAGTGAGGACACACACCAAAAACCGTTAAAAATTATTTTCATTCACTATCTGAGGACCATAGTATTTAGCCATCGCAGTGAGGACACACACCAAAAAGCCGTTAAAAATGATTTTCATTCACTATCTGAGGACCATAGTATTTAGCCATCGAAGTGAGGACACACACTAAAAAACCGTTAAAATGATTTTCATTCACTGTTAGATGACCTTGTACTTCTTCCATCTCACCGAGGACACACACGAATTGCATTCCCGGCTACAAACCGAGGACCATAGTATTTAGCCATCGAAGTGAAGACACACACCGAAAATCTGTTAAAAATAATTTCTATCTACTATTAGAGGACCTTGCATTTTTTCCATCTCACCGAGGACACACGCAAATTGCCATTATAAAATTGCCTCCAGGCTACAAACCGTGGACCATAGTTCTACACCATTGTTTTGAGTAAGCCTACTTTAATTGTAGCAACCCACACATCGGCATTTGGTAGCTATCAAAGAAAGAAGATGACCTTGTAATGACCTTCCCGCGAATTTTAATTGTAATTTTTTAATACAAGCATTCGCGACTGTGTTTCATCCAACGTACATAAGTCTACTACATTCGTGTATAGCCCTCTGATGTTTGCCCTTCGTTACAGAATTTTATTTTCATTTCATGTTACATCTTTTAAAGGACATAAAACTAGGAACCACAAGATTTAAAAGACAAAATCTGTTAAACTCTCTATTAACTTAATTAATGTACTTAAAAGAAAATACATGTATTAAAATAAATTAATTAGTTACTCACTGTTTATTTTTATCAAGTAAACATTTTTAACAACTATAAATTTTCATACATCAAAAAAGTAACAGTTGCCATAAAAAATAACCACGTCACAATAGATGTTCAAAATACAAGCATCCAGCCGTTTTCTCATGGACTGGTAAACTCTTTCTAAGATCCCAGGTGTCTCACGTATCCTCTGAATCCCATTAATAATCCTTGTGAGCAACTCTTCTTTGGTATCCACAGGCGAGTCGTAGACAAGCGACTTTAAATGTCCCCATGAGAAAAGTCTAGAGGATTGAGGTCAGGTGACCTTGCAGGCCATGCTACTAGGGCTCCTCGTCCAATCCATCTGTTAGGGTATGCTTCATTTAGAAATTCTTTAACTCGTAATATGTAATGAGCCGGAGCCCCATCCTGTATAAACCTCATTTTGTTGCGTGTGTTTAGAGGCACATCTTCGAGTAACTCGTGCAGATTATTAATCAATAATGTAAATAATTTTCGCCATTGAGCGTAGCAGGTAAAAAATGGATAAAAATTTTGTCACCCAGAATAGCAGCCCATACGTTTACAGAAAACTGATATTGGTGACGGTTCTCTGAAATAGCACGTGAGTTTTCAATTGGCCACATGTGAGTATTGTGGATGTTAACAATAGCCAATCTTGAAAATTTTGCTTCATCAGTAAAAAAAATGTTGCTTAAGAAATTTGGACTGGTGCACCTTTCGATAAGGCATGGGCATAGCTGAACATGGGGAAAGTAATCTTTAGGCATAAGAGCCTGAACCTTTTGATAGTGACAGGAATGCAACTGCTGCTCATGCAAAACCTTTCAGACAATTGAATGACTAACACCGAAATCCATAGCTAGCTCTCTTACTTCTTCCAGGATGATTCTCTATTTCATCCAATTCGGCTGTACACGTTGTACGTGGCCATCCTGATCTACCAACTTTTTTTGGTTGTAAGGTTCCTGTCTCTCTTAACCTTCTATGAATGGAAGAAAACATTTTGTGAGACGGTAACTGTCTATTAAGAAAATGTTCCTGATAGAGGCGTCTAGCCTCTAGACTGTTGCAACGTGCGGGACCGTACATTAAATGCATATCTGCCATCTCACTTTTAGTGTAAATAATATTTATATTACCCGCCATGGTGAATGAGATGTTTTCTGCATCAAAAATTAACTGCAACAGCACACTAACTTGTATTACAGTACAGATATTTACTTAATGAGGAATGGAAAAATAACTGCTTGTAATATTTATTTAGATTATTTACAACAATGTATTTTTTGTTATATCATATGTTTTAAATAAAACATATGATTTATTTTCTTAAATCATGTTTTAATACAAGTGTTTTCTTTTAAGTACTACATTAATTTTTTTTTGACTTTAAACTTTATTTTTATTCACACTGTACAGAACTTAACAACTAGTGAATGAGATGAAAGGTTTATGATAGTGGAGCAAGCCCAATGGCCAATTTCGACAACATTAATTAAGTTAGTAGAGAGTTCAACAGATTTTGTCTATTTATCATGCGTTTTTTTTATTTAATTAAAAAATAATTTTTTTAAAAATAACGTTTGTCTATTATTGACTTATTTATATCATTCTCTTCGGATTTAAATTCTCTTCAAGTTTTGTATAAGAATTTCTTGAGTTTATTATCCATTTAACAAAGTTCATCTGCTTCAAACCTAAAAGAAACTTGTTTTTCGAGACCAAGTTTTGCGTATTTCATCAGATATCTTAAAAATTACTGCAGCTACAGGTCTGAAACCTGTTTTGTTCAATTTTTCTGTTCATTTTACATACGATACGGTAAAATTTATGCCTAATTTAACGCCCAACAAATATCTATAGAGCTTCGTTTCAACGGGGTAACTGAAATTCTGACGAAATCTTTCACCCTGTATAACTCGGTAACTGATGATTTTTGGACCTACGTTAATTTGAACTTTTTTTCTTCTTTTGTTGTGGTGAATCACGCCTTGAATTCTTGGACCTTTTTCAGAACGCCCTGTATATGTGTGTGTGCGCGCGCGCGCGCGCGTGTTTTTGGAGTATACAGTCGACTAGCAGCTAATTTTTGTTACAATTTGTTATTTACATTATTGCTATTTTATTTACAGTTATATTTTGTTATTGTACATTAGGCCTAAACATGTTTCCCGTGCGAAGCCGCGCGGGGTATGTATGCTAGTTAATAATATTAATATTTAATAATTTGTAGGGTTCTTAATAATAATTTTATTATACCTATTGAACTGGTATAGAAATTATGTAACTTTTACGTTTCACTTCAAAATAAGTCTTTGTACCATAATTCATATTAAACTTTACGTACTATTATTTAGTTTATTTCAATTCACAATAAACTTTGTAGTTTGGCAAAACAGAATGTCTCTAATCATTTAAGAATGTGGGTTGCAGAAGGAAAGTAAGCTGATCTTACGCAATGGGACAACTGTAAATATCCGCTAAACTCTAAACAAACCGTATATTTTACTTCCTTTCAGTAGAAGCTAAATTACATTATGTTTTATTAATTATAAATTAAAACCAAATAAGGCAACAATGTTTTAGTAAGTAGCTACTAATCAAAGCGATTTAGGGTGCTACAATTAATTAAAGTACTTTAAAATCCGTACTATGTACGCTTTGATTAGTACTTATACGCCGTAGAATAGTTTAATCACAAATTTAGGAATCGTTTGAATCACAAAAAAAAACAATAGGTAGAGCAATAAACAATATGGTAAGTTTACAATTATAATACCGATAAAACAAAAGGGAAATACAAATGCGCCAACAGTTCCCACTATTCTGAAAGAAGTGATTTGCAAAGACAGAACATTATGCTTCTCCTGTATACATTACAGACTAACAGTATTGTACGAAACTTGGCATCAGTGTACTGCTAATACACACAAGGCTACATTGTACGGTTGTAACAGACGGTTCAACTGAGGACTTATTTTGAATTTTTTGTTAACTATGAGAATGGCTTGTGAGTCCTCACTTATACGACTTAAGGCAATACAATGTGTGTATGAAACTTGGCATCAGTGTACTGCTAATACACACAAGGCTACATTGTACGGTTGTAACAGACGGTTCAACTGAGGACTTATTTTGAATTTTTTGTTAACTATGAGAATGGCTTGTGAGTCCTCACTTACACGACTTAAGGCAATACAATGTGTGTATGAAACTTGGCATCAGTGTACTGCTAATACACACAAGGCTACATTGTACGGTTGTAACAGACGGTTCAACTGAGGACTTATTTTGAATTTTTTGTTAACTTTGAGAATGGCTCGAGAGTCCTCGGTTATGCGGTTTAGAACAAGAACTTGTGTGTTTGGTGTGTATGACTCTCAAGTGTCAGCGCTACGTGGGAGACACACTTGGAACTAACTGTCCCTGCACACCATACTAACAGGGGACATTTTTTTTTTCTTAAAAATATATACTTTTCTGAATCGTAGGAGGCCGTAGAAGCCGAATTTCAACGTTTTACGTTCCGAGGACCATGTGTGTGTCCTCAGTCCGTTTTTAGTCCTCAGTACGTCAATGAAAATCAATACCAATGTCCCCCAATAGCCCTATTGCCAAACACACACACACACACACACACATACACACACACACACACACACACACGCGCGGGCACACACACACACACACACTCACACACACACACGTACACACGCACACACACACACACACACGCACACACACACACACACACTCACACACACACACGTACACACGCACACACACACACACACACACTCAGATCAATCTTCAAAAACATGATTTTTGAGTTCAGGGGGTCTGAAAATGTGTATATCCGGAGAAAAATAGATTTCGAAAAATCGAAATTAAAACAATACTTGTTTTCTATATATAGGTACGATTTATATTTAAATTTATTTTTATTATATTTATATTTTATTATTAATTTTTTTAATGTTATTTATGTATTCATATATTTTATAATTATATTTTAGATTTAACAGTACGTTATCAATTTATAACAGAACACTTTTGTGTGAAACGCATTCAATCGTAACGTTTCAATCGTATAGTGAGATTGGAAGTTGCGGGTACCGCAACTTCCAATCACATAACGGTAACGATCCTAAAAGATGTAATATGATTAGGTATTTTAGAACATTAACCATATAGCCTAGCTCCAAAACTAAGAATTTACATTTGAAAAAAAATATTTTACGATAAAATGGTAAGGTTAAGTTTTACGTTGTAAAACATTGCAAGTTGCAAACATTTGTTCAAAATGTTATACATTATTACAAAGTTCTAAAAATTGAGAACGTGTCTGCGCATTTTAATATAGATCAACTATGCCAATTACAAAGTATTCAAAAATTACTTAACTTGAAACAATATTATTTGAATATCGTTCGTTTATTACCGAATAAAAAAAAAATCACTTACAAAATTAAAAAAAATAATTTCTATGTAGTACTTTTTACAATTCAGTTACTAATAATTTATAAAACAAGGTATAATTGTTTTACAATCAGTTTTTACTTACTCTTGTCCTAAATTAATATAAAAGGAGAGAAAAATATTATTTTTACGTCGATTTTTCGAAATTCAGTTTTCACCTGATATACCTGATATACTGTCATTTAAACCCCAAAAAGGTTTTTTATCGATTAGTCTGTGTGTCTGCAGCTACTGGGAATACTACTGTTACTACTGCTGCTACCGCTAATGACGCTTCTACTACTTCTACTCTATTGAGTACTACTGCAGCTACTGGTCAAGCTACTGTTGCTTCTACGCCAAGGCAACTACTACTGTTACTGTTACTGCTACTGCTTCTGCTACTACTAATTAAGTCGCCTCTAATGCAGCTACTGAGGATGATATTGTTACTGCAACCGCTACCGCTAATGATGCTGCTGCTACTCTTACTGCAACAAATACTTCAAGAGCTACTGTTACTAAAGGTACTACCCTAAGGCAACAACTACTGTTACCTCTAATGATGTTACGGTTACTGCTTCTGCTACTTCTACTTCAGTGGCTTCTACTGCACATACTGGTCATGCTACTGTTTCAACTGCTGATACCCTAAGGCAACTACTACTGTTACTATTATTGCTAGTCCTACTTAAGTGGCTTCTAAAGCAACTACTGCTGATGCTACTGTTACTGCAACCACTACCGCTAATATAGCTGCTGCTACTGCTACTGCAACGAGTAATACTGGTGCTACTGTTATTACTGCTACTACCCTAAGGCAACTACTACTGTTACTGTTACTATTACTGTAACTACTGCTGCTACTCCTAATTAAGGGGCTTCTAATGCAGCTATTGGAGATGCTACTATTACTGCTACCGCTTATGATGCTGCTGTTACTCCTACTCCATCGAGTGCTACTGCAGCTACTGATCATGCTTCCGTTACTGCCACCCTAAGGTAACTGCTACATTCACTATTATTGCTAGTCCTACTTAAGTGGCTTCTAAAGCAACTACTGCTGATGCTACTGTTACTGCAACCACTACCGCTAATGTGGCTGCTGCTACTGCTACTGCAACGAGTATTACTAAAGCTACTGTTACTACTGCTACTACCCTAAGGTAACTGCTATTATTACTGCTAATTATGTAACTACTGCTTCTGCTGCTCCTACTTCAGTGGCTTCTACTTCACATACTGGTCATGCTACTGTTGTTCCTGCTGCTACCCTAAGGAAACGAGTACTGTTACTGTTACTGCTACTGTTACGATTACTACTATTTAAGTAGCATCTAATCCAGCTGCTCAAGATGCTACTATTACTGCAACCACTACCGCTAATGATGCTGCAGCTACTGCTACTGCAACGAGTACTACTAAAGCTACTGTTACTACTGGTACTACCCTAAGGCAACTACTACTGTTACTTTTACTGCTACTGTTACGGCTACTAATATTTAAGTAACCTATGCTTCAGCTACTGATGATGCTACTGTTACTGCAACCGCTACCGCTAATGATGCTGCTGCTACTGATACTGCAACGAGCTTTACTAGAGCTACTATTACTACAGCTACTACCCTGGCAACTACTACTGTTACTGTAACTTCTACTGTTACTGCTACTATTTCTGTTACTCCTACTTCAGTGGATTCAACTTCACATACTGGACATGCTACTGTTGCTGTTGCTGCTTCCCTTAGGCATCTACTACTGTTACTTTTACTGCTACTGCTTCTGCTACTCCTAATTAAGTGGCCACTGATGCAGCTACTGGGAATGCTGCTGTTACTCTTACTACTAATGATGCTACTGCTAATCCTACTCCATCGGGTAATATTGCAGCTACTGGTTATACTACTGTAGCTGCTGCTGCTACCCTAAAGCAACTACTACTGTTACTGTTACTCCTATTTAAGTGGTTTCTACTACAGCTACTAGGGATCTACTGAAACTACAACTACAACTACCAGTGCTTTTGCTGCACTTTTAGTTATTTTTAAGCTGGTATGCTTAAACATTATCAAGGAGTTACAGTCGTTTCAAGTTTGAGTAATTTTTTTTTGAAACACCCATTTGCATAGTTTTTAAGCTACAATTTCACATTTCGTAATCATGTAACTTATCTACATGTGTACATTTATTAATGCTATTCGATAACAATTTACTATTACTTTTCGAGCCTCTGTTCACGATACATTAACAGTGGAACTAGAGGTATAGTGTTTTAACACTTTTAAAATATGAGATTAAGTAGGCATATACTTCTTAAAATCTTGGTATTTTACACTGCAACAATTTTGTAAGTAACATTTTAATTTTATCGGTTGCCTATATTATACATAATTTAAAAAATAATAGTTTTATTTTGCATGCCATCAAATGCCTTAAATGCATATCATCAAATTTATAGGAAATTAAAAGATCTACAACTTTTATTTATAACATTTTTCTCTACAGAGTCTAGTTTAGCGTGATTTTTCGTATTTTTAAGCCAAACTGAGGTTGATTTTTATTTTGCATCATTATACATGATCAAAATGAGGTTATGATTTTTAACTTATTTTTTTTAATTTCTAATGTTTAGTACTAATTTTAGGTTATATAGTTAATTATTTGCATTGGCAAGAGAAAGTTGTGTGAGTTTTTCACACCAGATTTTTATAATTCGATTTATCAGCGAATAATTTATTGTATTTCTTACAGTGTTTCAGTTGAGAGTAAACCAGCGTTATCGCTCCCACCTTCGTTACTCAGCAGTGGCTTTTTAGTTAGACCTCCTCCACTGACAATGACAAACAATGTTTTAAGCAATTCGAATTTACAAGAGACTGTATTTGGAACGCCGCCACCTGCCGCATTATATGCACTGCCTGATGGTAAACAGGAAGAAAATTTTAATAATGGGAATTCATCTTTTGCTATACCGGGAATAGGACAAACAAGTAGGCCTACTCCAGCTGTACCACATTTATATGAAACCAAAGATGATCCTACAAGTCAGCAGAATAAGGCGTAAGTAGATAATAAAACATTATCAGTCAAAAATTTCTCTTGCCTATATGAATATATAGAAAGGAAAGTATTGTTTTTATGTCGATTTTCGAAATCAAGTTTTCCCCGGATATACACGTTTTCAGACCCCCTGAACCTCAAAAACATGTTTTTAGGGATTGGTCTGTGTGTGTGTGTGTGTGTGTGTGTGAACAGAATATCTCAAGAACGAATCATCGTCCGAACTTGAAACTTGAAACTTAAGTTAGATACTAATACCGTCCCCGACACAAACATTTTCATCAACCGAAAATCAATCGGTCAACCGAAAATAGTAATTTGTGTCATTTTTCACTGTTTTACGATTTTCTCAAAAACGGCTTCTACGATTTTCTTAAAATCGCTTCATTTACTTAATTTTTTATGTTAGATGTTTTTACTTTCTCTTGCCTATATGAATATATAGGAAGGAAAGTATTGTTTTCATGTCGATTTTTCGAAATAGAGTTCTCACCGGATCTATACGATTTCAGACCCCCTGAACCCAAAAAACATGTTTTTAGCGATTGGTCTGTGTGTGTGTGTGTGTGTGTGTGTGTGTGTGTGTCTGTGTGTGAACAGAATATCTCAAGAACGGAACATTGTACGAACTTGAAACTTGAAACTTAAGTTACATACAACTACCGGACCCGACACGAACATTTTCATCAAAATCGGTCAACCGGAAGTAGTAGTTTATTCGTATAATTTTTCAGTTTTTTGCGATTTTCTCAAAAACTGGTCCTACGATTTTTTTAAAAATCGCCTCATTTGCTCAATTTTTATTCTCTACAAGATAGGGTAGGCGCCATGTTTGCTGAAATTCTGGGTGAGGCTGTTTTCACGTAAAAACAAAGTTTTTTTAAGATTACGGCTTTAATATGCAATTTAGCGAAAAAATTTATATAATAAAAGTTGTAGAGAATTTAAAAACCTACAACTTTTATTTCAAACATTTTTTAGTATAACGCTTAGTTTAGCAGTAATTAGCAATTTTCTGTTTTTTTCTCACGAAAACGTGAGAAAATCGATTTTTTAAGATTTCGGCCTTAGTATGCATTTTATAATAAAAGTGTATATAATCAAATTTATAGAAAATTAAAAGATCTGCAACTTTTATTTAGAACATTTTTCTCTACAGAGCCTAGTTTAGCGTGAAAGAGTGATTTTCTGTATTTTGAAGCCAAACTGAGGTTGATTTTCATTTTGCGTCTTTCACTCATGATTAAAATTAGGTTATGTTTATTAAGGTTAGTTTTTTTGTTTATTTCTAATGTTTTATTACTAATATTAGGTTTGTTGTTAATTATTTATATTGGCAAGAGAAAGTTGTGTGAGTGTTTCACACCAGATTTTTTACTTTCTCTTGCCTATATGAATATATAGGAAGGAAAGTATTGTTTTCATGTCGATTTTTCGAAATCGAGTTTTCACCGGATCTATACGTTTTCAGACCCCCTGAACCCAAAAAACATGTTTTTAGCGATTGGTCTGTGTGTGTGTGTGTGTGTGTGTGTGTGTGTGTGTGTGTGTGTGTGTGTGTGTATACAAAATATCTCAAGAACGGAACATCGCACGAACTTGAAACTTGAAATTTAAGTTACATACCACTACCGGACCCGACACAAACATTTTCATCAAAATCGGTCAACCGGAAGTAGTAGTTTATTCGTGTAATTTTTCACTTTTTTGCAATTTTCTCAAAAACTGGTCCTACGATTTTTTTAAAAATCGCCTCATTTACTAAACGTTTTATTCTCTACAAGATAGGGTAGGCGCCATGTTTGCTGAAATTCTGGGTAAGACTGTTTTCACGTAAAAACATTTTCTTTTTAAGATTTCGGCTTTAATATGCATTTTAACGCAAAACGTTATGTAATAAAAGTTGTAGAGAATGTAAAATTCTACATTTTTTATTTCAAACATTTTTTTGTATAACGCTTAGTTTAGCGGTAATTAGCGATTTTCTGTTTTTTTTCTCACGAAAACGTGTGAAAAATTGATTTTTCTAAGATTTCGGCCTTGGTATGCATTTTATAATAAAAGTGTATATAATCAAATTTATACGAAATTAAAAGATCTACAACTTTTATTGAAAGCATTTTTCTCTACAGAGCCTAGTTTAGCGTGAAAGAGTGATTTTCTGTATTTTAAAGCCAAACTGAGTTAGATTTTCATTTTGCGTCTTTCTCTCATTTTTAAAATTAGGTTATGTTATTAAAGTTAGTTTTTTGTTTATTTCTAATGTTTTATTAATGATGTTAGGTTTATTGTTAATTATTTGCATTGGCAAGAGAAAGTTGTGTGAGTGTTTCACACCAGATTTTTTGATGTTAAGATGCTCTGGGACTTGCAGCAGCTCGTAACGCAGCAGCCAACGCCGCCACAGCAGCCGCAGCCACGCGGTGCCTACGCCAGTCCCCTTCGAGACCAGCACAACGGTCCTTCTCAGGACCAACTCATTAAGGTTTACACCGGCCCTTTTTAGGGCCATCAACCATCTCTGTCCGCCCCGGCAGACAAACACATAAACGGCCCTTTTCAGGGCCACCAAAAAGATAAGGTTTGCAACTTAATGTCGTTAAACGGTAACACACTCATAATTAAAATAATATTAGGTTTTTTGTTTATTTCTAATGTTTTATTACAAATTTTACTAATAGAGTAATGAATTTCACTATACAGCCAGACCCTGTGGTGAATGAAGTGAAGATGTCATTTGCAGGGTGGAAAGTTGGTGCTTTTCGGAGGGCCTGGCATGCTGATAAGCATACTCTTTCAACTCAGTGAGGAAGGCAACGGTAAACTTCCTCACTTCTCGTTTTTACTTAGTAAAACCTCCAGAAGTTCAAACCAGCCTTTCGGCTGTTGACCTAAACAACAACATGTTATATTGTTCATTATTTGTATTTGCAAGCGAAAGTCGTGGTAATGTTTCACATCAGAATTTTATAATTACTTTTATTAGCGAATAATTGTTGTATTTCTTGCAGTGTTTCAGTTGATAGTGAATCGGCGTCATCGGTTCCAGTTCAGTTCTTTAACAGTAGCCTTGTAGAATACGTTCCTCCTCCACTGAAGGATCTCCCAACCTATTTGGATTTTATCCAACCTGACTTTGGAAACCACCCACCTGCCCCATCATATCCACTCACTTATCCAAATGGTCCTTGGCAAGAAAGTTCTGATACTAGGAACAAAGATTTACCTATAGCGGGAATAGGAAATGCAAGTACTCTAGATGGAGGCCTACCGCATAAAACCGAAGATGATGCTACAAGTCAGCAGGCGTAAGTATTTAATACTACATCATCAGTTAAAAATCTGCCCACAACAGACAGGTGGAGTGTCAAATTATTTCCACTCAATCTGTTAGTTACAGGGCTAAAATAAATAGTTCTGTTTCTTATCACATAGTCAGCCAATTAAATGACTGAATCATTTAAGAACAGAAGAGGTACAGGTGTAAAATACACTAATCAGAGTTATCTCCTCTGAAAGTAATGAATTTCATTATACAGCCAGACCCTGTGGTGAAAAAAGTGAGAGTGTCATTTGCAGAGTGGAAAATATGTGTTTTTAGAGGGCCCAGCATGCGGATGAGCATACTTTTCCACTCAGTAAAGAAGGCAATTGTAACCCACCTCACTCCTCGTTTTACTTAGTAAAACCTCTACAGGTTCAAACCAGCCTTTCGGCTGATGACCTAAACAACAACAGTCAAAAATATGCATTTAATTAATCTGTTGTTTAGGTCATCAGCCGAAAGGCTGGTTTGAACCTGTAGTGGTTTTACTAAGTAAAACAAGGAGTGAGGTGGTTTACCATTGCCTTCCTCACTGAATGGAAAGTACGCTTATCAGCATGCCGGGCCCTCTGAAAAGCACATATTTTCCACTCTGCAAATGACACCTTCACTTCATTCACCACAGGGTCTAGCTGTATAATGAAATTCAATACTTTCAGAGGAGATAATTCTGATTAGTGTCTTTTATACATCTACCTCTTCTATTCTTAAATGATTCAGTCATTTAATTGGCTGACCATGTGATGAGAATAGAACTATTTATTTCAGCCATGCAACGAACAGATTGAGTGACAATAATTTGACTTTCCACTTGTCTGTTATGGGCAGTAAATTAATCTATACCAACAAAAATCTGGTGTGAAACACTCACACAACGTTCTCATGCCAACACAAAAATTAACAACATAACGGAGACCGGAACCAAAATTTAGCGTCCGCTATGTTCGGCAGCTACACCGGCAAGCTTATCAGGTACTTTCTCTTGATTATACGAATATATAGGCAGGAAAGTATTGTTTTCATGTCGATTTTTCAAAATCCAGTATTCATCGGATCTATACGTTTTCAGACCCCTGAACCCAAAAAAACATGTTTTTAGCGATTGGTCTGTAAGTGTGTGTGTTCGCGCGCGCGCGAGTGTGTGTATGCGAACAGAATAGCCTATGTAAGAATGGAAGATCGTACAAACTTAAAACTTGGAAATTAAGTTAGGTACTGCGAGAGGACCCGACCCGAACATTTACTTCAAATTCGGTTAACCGGAAGTAGTAGTTAATTCGTGTCATTTTTCTTTTTTTTGTGATTTTCTCAAAAATGGTTCCTACGATTTTTGAAAAAACGTCTCATTTACTGCATTTTTTATGCTCTACAAGATTGGGTAGGCGCCATGTCTACTGAGGAAGGTTGTTCTCTCGTAAAAAAGTTGGTTTTTTTAAGATTGGGGCTTTAATATGCATTTTAGCGCAAAAAAGTATATATATTAAAATTTGTAAAGAATTTAAAATCCTACAACTTTTATTTCAAACAGTTTAATGTATAACGCTTTATTTAGTGGTAATTAGCGATTTTCTGTTTTTTCCTCACGAAATCGTGTAAAAATCCATTTTTTTACGATTTCAGCCTTAGTATGCTTTTAACGACGAAAGTGTAGCCTATATAAACTAAAAGTTGTTTTTCTAAGATTGAGGCTTTAATATGAATTTTAGCGCAAAAAGGTAATTAATAAAAAATATAGAAAATTTAAAATCCTACAACTCTTATTTCAATCATTTTTTTGTATAACGCTTAGTTTAGCGGTAATTAGCGATTTTCTGTTTTTTCTCACTAACAAGTGTTAAAAATCGATTTTTTAAAAATTTCAGCCTTAATAGCATTTTACGCTAAAATGTATCAATTAAATTTATAGGAAATTAAAAGATCTACAACTTTTATTAAGAGCATTTTTCTCTACAGAGTCTAGTTTAGTGTGATTTTTCGTATTTTTAAGCCAAACTGAGGTTGATTTTCATTTTGCATCATTCAATCATGATTAAAATAACGTTATGATTTTTGACGTTATTTGTTTTGTTTATTTCTAATGTTTTATTACAAATTTTAGGTTATATTGTTAATTATTTGCATTGGCAAGAGAAAGTTGTGTGAGTGTTTCACACCAGATTTTTATAATTCGATTTATCAGCGAATAATTTATTGTATTTCTTACAGTGTTTCAGTTGAGAGTAAACCAGCGTTATCGCTTCCAGCTTCGTTACTCAGCAGTGGCCTTTTAGATCGTAGACTTCCTCCACTGACACATTTTTTAACCAATTGGAATTTAAAACCGACTGGACTTCAAAAGCAGCCACCTGCCGCATTAAATGCACTGCCTTATCCTGATGGTAAAGAGCAAGAAAATTTTAGTACTGGGAATAAATCTTTTGCTACACCGGAAATAGGACAAACAAGTACTCCAGCTGTACCACATTTATATAAAACCGAAGATGATCCTACAAGTCAGCAGAAGAAGGCGTAAGTAGATAAAAAAATATTATCAGTCGAAAATTTCTCTTGCCTATATGAATACATAGGAAGGAAAGTATTGTTTTCACATCGATTTTCGAAATCACGATTTCACCATGAAACGTGTGAAACACTCACATGACTTTCTTTTACCAACGTAAATAATAAAACATAACGAATTTTCCATAATTTCCTGCGTACCCCGCGCACCCGATTATTTAATTCATTTTTTGGAAAAATATAAAAAAACAAAAATACACTTTATAAATTTGAGAATAAAGTTTATTAACGTATATTCTTTTTAATAGGTATTTTATTAGTTACAATTGAATTCATTAGAAAATTAAAAATCTTTTTTAATATCTGATTTTCAAATTTTCATGTCCTGATTGTCATAATAACAATGAAAATTGTTCATTTTTAAATTACGTATGCTAATTAGGTGGACTACCAATTATTTTTACTTTCTTTTGCCTACATGAAAATATAAGGAAAGTAAATTATTGTTTTCATGTAGTTGTTTCGATATTGAGTTCACAAGATATAGGTACACGTTTTCAGAACCCCCAGAACCCAAAAAAACAAGTTTTTAGCGATTGGGCTGTGTGTGTGAACAAAATATCTTAAGAACGGAACATTATACGAATTAAAACTTAAAATTTAAGTTAAATTACTACTAAAGGACCCGACACGAACATTTTCATCAAAATCGATCAACCTGAAGTAGTACAGTAATCCGTCGTTATCCGCGGGGGTTACGTTCCGGAGGGTTACCGCGGTTAGTAAAACCGCGGATAATAATAGGCTCATTTATATGAACGAAAAGATGGGGGTTAGGGTTCTAAAGGTAAAGTCCTGTAGTCGTTTTAAGTGTTAAATAGTTTTAGAAACATTTTACTATTATTATAATCTTTTAATATTTAATAAATACATTTAATTTATGTACGCATAAAAAATTTAAGTTGCTTTAAAATAGTTACCCACCGGGTTGGTCTAGAGGTAAAGTCGTTGCCAAAATCAGCTGTTTTACAGCAGATTTTCGGAGACGAAGGTTCCTGGTTCAAATCCTAGTAAAGGTAGTTACTTTTATACGGATTTGAATGCTAGACAGTGGTTACCGGTGTACTTTGATGGTTGGGGTTCAATTAACCATACTCTCTCAGGAATGGTCGACCTGAGTCTGGACAAGACTACACCTCATTTACACGTCATACACATCATCCTCATCTCATTGGGTCATGGGGTTGCTTATTGTTCTGAATTGAACAGATTGCAACGTACACACATTAGGCATTAAAAAAAAAAAAAAAATAGTTAGCTATGGCTGTTTGCTTCTTCTTCTTTTCAAACTCCTTGTGGGCTTCTTCGTATGGTGTCATCAGCTCCTGGAGTCCTCTTTTGAATTGATTCCTTTCCATGACGGGATCCGTTCCCAACAGATGATCAGCGAGCTGCGTTGCCATGCTGAGGATCTCGTTGATGGTTTGTGAAGAAATGCTTGGCTTCGTTTCAGGATCGTCGAACAAACAAAGAACTGTACGTACGTACGAAGAAGTTAGACTGACAGATGGAGGAAAACGTACGGAGAAATTACAGTATGGTGCCTGGGCGTACGTACGGCGGTGAGGGAAGAGTGTTACTGGCGGGGCCCGGTACCCGGTGACTAGCTCACTACGTACATTACGCGGAAATCTAGCTTGGCTCATGGTGGCCGTCGCCATACTAGTGTGTTGACTCAACATGATACGGATGCCAAAACATTTATTCAAACACATGTTTTCAGAATTTTATGACTTCCCAACCAAGTACGGTGTACACAAGGTGAGAAAACGTACGTATTTTAAGGTTTTAGGCCCACGGGGAAAGTCCGCGGATAATCGAAACCCGCGGATGCTAAACCCACGGATACCAAGGGATTACTGTAGTTTATTCGTGTAATTTTTCACGTTTTTGTGATTTTCTCAAATACGGCTCCTCTGATTTTTTTTAAATCGCCTCATTTACTAAATTGTTTATACTTTACATGTCTGCTGAAATTCTTGGGGTCGCTGTGCTCTCATAGAAAAAAATGATTTTTTAAAGATTACGCCTTTAATATGCATTTTTTTTCTTTTTAATTCTTTATTTATTTAATAAATAAATAGATAATTGATGATTTTACAAAATGATGACTCTAATTTTAAATGATCTCAGGGTTTTTAAATACTATAATTGTTTATTGTTCTTTATTAATAAATCTTAAATTATACAACAATGAAAAATTTTAAGTTAACAAATGACAATCGGAATTTTTAATAATTTTATCGTAATACTGGTCTTTTAAATTAAATTTGGAATATTATTTAGATAATTTTGAATAAGTTAAGTAATTGAAAAAATTTAAAAAAATATCAGTTAATTATGTACTTGAAATGTTATTTTTATTTTTTACCGGTTGAATTTAAGAAAATTATGAATTACTGAAGCGAAGCTTTGTTCATTTAGATGGCGTCTATCGATAGCTTTGTAATCTTGAATTTTAAATATAAATTTGCTCGATATATTGATAGTTAATGTTTGTTAATTATATGGTAAATGTTGCTTACGTTTTTATTATCTTACTGATATATATTATACTATTCTTCCATCGGTTTTTACTTAATAATTTTAATATTTAACTGGAGCACTTTCATACATGATGTTCACACCAAGCTTGTCTCTGACCTAAAGCTCCACGAATTCATGGTTCAAGTTACCATATTAAATTTTTAAATTTTGATTACATATTTTAAAAATATTCGTAAAATTCAAATCACTGTTTTAAAAGATATAATATATACTATTTCAGTCATTCATGTAATTATTTTAATTGTTTATCTTCATTTCGATTTTTAATTCACTTTTTATTAATTATAGTTTAGTTGCACTTTTGAATCACGCAGTATTCCATTTTAATCTCGTTGTTGCTCGTAGATTATCATACATTTTTTAAAACTATTGAATATTAACTGATATTGAATATTAATTAACAAATAACTATTTATATTATGCCAGTATTTATATTTTATAAATTTATTTATACTGTTTAAATATTATAATAATAATATACACCTAGTATTACTGGAGTTGTTATTTTTAATTTAAAAAAATGTAGTGTATAACCTGACTGTGACCTTGTCCACTTCTTAGAATATGGGTCAAGTTCACGCTACAAGCGGGCGAAACACTTTCGCTAGTAAAGATTTGTAGGTTACTTTATATTTTTGCTGCAACGTCCTGAAATTTTAGTTTATCATGAATGTGTACACAACATAATTTGTAGAAGACATTTTCGTGAATAAAACCATGATTTACAATATAATTTATGGTAACATTAGCCCTAATAACTGCAGTTTGAAATTAGCAACGAGCAAAGTGGAAACAGAATCTGTGATATTCGAACAGTGTTACATTGTTAAATTCCTGCCATTCCCCACCCTCTTGTTTACAACGCGTATGTAAGTAGTATTGATATTGAACACATATACAGTTACAAATACACGTACAAAATTATGTAGTAGTGGTAAAAGGATAGGGTTTGTAATAAGCCATGAAACAGGTCGAGGGAGCTTTGACAAAGAAAGATAATGATTACTCAAAGAATTTCCGCATACCACGTCAACAGTTGCACGTAGGATAAAAAACAAGTTTGATTTTATAGCATCTACGCATTATTATGATTTAGTAGGTAGGTCTACGAACCTTATAGACGAAATATTCCATAAGTTACATAGTATTGAAGATAGATCGACTTCAAAAGTAACTTGGCAACTTACCACCATCGTTTCAACCTTGCTATCAATAAATTTGCTTGTGTTTTATATGAAACTATAGAGCCATTCAAGGCGCGTAATTTTATATATAAACCGAACAAATTGCTTCATAAATACGTGTACTATAGGCTTTTAAAGCTGGTAACTACCAGGGTAACTGAGATTGCCTCTCGTAGCAGGAGGGATATTGAAATTAGGTACCAATTATTTTTACTTTCTCTTGCTGATATGAATATATAGGAAGGAAAGTCTTGTTTCGAAATCGAGTTTTCACCGGATATTCATGTTTTCAGACCCCCGAACCTAAAAATCATGTTTTTAGCGATGGTCTGTGTGTGTGCGTGTGTGTGTGTGTGAACAAAATATCGCAAGAACGGAACATTGTACAAAGTTGCAACTTGACACATAAGTTAGGTACTACTAGAGGACCCGACACGAACATTTTCATAAATGTTTTGATGAAATTTTTGGTCTTTTCCGCAAAACGTAGCCCCCAAAAATATAGTATCACTATTTCACTAGGGGAACTGAAATCAGGGCGAAATATTTCAATAGCTACAACTCGTTAATGAAGTGTTTGCGGACATTTATGTTTATATAAACTTTTTTCTTATTTCTAGCTCTAGTATTATGTACAAAATTATTTTACCATCATTTAGAATCACCATTATTTAATTAATGTTTTTCTTGTTCCAGAGAAGGTCAAAGTGAGGCTGGCAAACCAAAAGATATGTACTACAACCCAGCGGACACCGCACCAGTAAAGAGGTTAGAATGTTATAGCAATTATTATTATACCTAATTGTGGCCGTTCACAGGAAACGGTACTTAGTCTTCACTAAGAAAAATTTTCAGGAGGGCAAAACAACGAAATTAGTTCAAAAAATGGCATTTTTTTGTTTAAAATATTAGGCTACTTATTCTTTTCTGTGTATAAAAACCCCTATTTACTTTCTCTTGCCTATATAAATATATAGGAAGGAAAGTATTGTTATCCTGTCGATTTTTCGAAAACTAATATAAAAAACGATAATAAAATCTTACCTCTGGTATTATTACAAAATATGTGTTTATGGTTTTTTACAGCATTGATGTCGAAGAAGCGGTATACGTTCTGAAGCAGTAAGTAACATTTTAAAATATTGTTAAAATTTCTGATATTTTTTAAATTTTCGCTCTTAATTTTTTTAATTTGCCTATAAAAGGCAGGTGGAGTGTTGAATTATTTGCACTCGATCTGCTAGTTTCAGGGCTACAAAATATAATATTCTTTTCAAAACGGAGGCCACTTTGAACACCATCTGTAAGTAATTTTTTTTCTTATTTTTTAATCCTTATTGTGAGTACGTTCAAAAGGTATCATACTTTTCAAGCGCTCAGTCCCATTAAGTCCCTTTTTTTATTTTTTTTTATTTGTAATCCCTAATTTGTGTACGTTGCAATCTGTTCAATTCAGAACAATAAGCAACCCCATGACCCAATGAGATGAGGATGATATGTATGACGTGTAAATGAGGTGTAGTCTTGTACAGACTCAGGCCGACCATTTCTGAGAGAGTATGGTTAATTGAACCCCAACCATCAAAGTACACCGGTAACCACTGTCTAGCATTCAAATCCGTATAAAATTTGTAGGTAACTAAGAACTAATTTTTACGTTGTTTTTAAACTGAAATTCATTAATTTTATGTAAATTTACTGTATTGAATAAACAATCAGCTGTTATTTCCAACCCATGGACAAAATTATAATGCTTTTCACGGTTGATGAGCTGTGCTGGTCCACGCGTTTAGACCAATCAGAACGTTCTGATTGTCGTACAATCTGACAACGCCAGAGTTGTCATGCAACACTTTATAATATAATCAGCTGGTTGTATGTTTATAGGTTATAATATTTGTTATTGAAAGACCAAAAAAAAAAAAAAAATGGCTGAAGAAATATAATTTTTTTTTATTCCTAATTTGAGTACGTTGCAATTTGTTCAATTTAGAACAATAAGCAACCCCATGACCCAATGAGATGAGGATGATGTGTATGACGTGTAAATGAGCTGTAGTCTTGTACAGACCCAGGCCGACCATTCCTGAGAGAGTATGGTTAATTAAACCCCAACCATCAAAGTACACCGGTAACCACTGTCTAGTATTCAGATCCGAATAAAAGTAACTACCTTTCCTAGGGTTTGAACCAGGAACCTTCGTCTCCCAAAATCAGCTGTTAAACAGCTGATTTTGGCGACGACTTTACCTCTAGACCAACCCGGTGGGTTGAAATATAAATAACAGAGCTACGAGAGCAAGTACTGGTAACGTTGCTGGCAAGTCATTGGCTAGCTATGAAGTGGGGAATGCGTACGTTCAGAGCTTTGAAAAATATTATGGTTAGTACGAGGTGTGGCTATTAAATAACGAGACTGATGTTGTAAAAAATTTAATTTGAATTTTATACATAATCACTTATTGTCACCTTCAATATACACTCCTTCTCTATCCTTACAACGCTCCATGGGAATTTTCCATTGTTGGAAACAGTGCTGGAAGTCATCTTCTGTCAGCAGCTTTAGGACTCGTAAAATCACTTAAAATTACGTGTTTTCCAATCTCCACCGCCTCGAAATGTACGGGAACTTAAAAATACGTGAAGAAGTGGCACGAATTCCTACAGCCACACTACGAAATGTGATGAATAACCTTCGTTCACGAGTTCAGGAATGTGTGCGACAAAACGGAGGGCATCCGTATGATATGATTTTCAAGTAATTTATAAAAAATTGTAAATATGTAAGTATTACTTGGTATATTCTCAATTAATTAAATTACATTTTTTAACTTCCTCACGGTGTTTTCATAATTGTCCGATTCACTGCTTTACCCGTTATATATTGATCATATATTTATTTAGATTCGCTATTTCTGTTTATTTCAATGTCTTAGTAGTTCGTTCGGAACTTCACTTGCTGTTACGTCCGTAGCCAGTTTAATTAATGTACAAAAAATGTATTATCAATCAACAGAATTTAAATTAATTTTACATATTGTTTTAGAACGAGATTAGATGAATATCTTCGGGACGAGGACAACCGGTACGGCCAAAAGTAAGTACTTCAAACTTGTAATTTATGTCACGCAAAATGTAAACTATCTAAGATTGTAGATAACTTTTCCTCAGTTGGTATCAAGCCCACGTTGAAAAAGGTGGATAAATGAACATCTTAAAAAGAAAATTAAGGGAGCAGTTGTGTTTAACTTGAAAAAAAAATTTTTGTGCCTCAAATAAAAAATATTTGGTGTAAAACACTCACACAAATTTATCTTATCAATGCAAATAATAAATAATACAACCTAACATTAGTAAACAACGAAATAAACGAAAAATGGCCACCTACGTGACGTAGTGGATTGCGCGTTAGCCTACTAAGCGGAGATCCCGGATTCGATTCCTGGCTAGGGTCTGAAAATTATTTCATGCCAAAACCCATCATTACAGTTTCTTAACCCACTGTAGTCACTAATGATCAAATTGTTATACAAATTTAAATAAACAAAAAAACCTAACCTAAAAAATGTAACCTAATTTTAATCATGAGTGAATAATGCATGATTTCCATTTAAAAAAAACAAAAAAATCAGTAATTACCGTTTAATTAAGCGTTATAGTACATAGAAATATTTGAAATAAAAGTTGTAGCTTTTCAAATAATTTTCTACAACTTTGATTTATTTATTTCCTTTATTACTCCTCCAAAAAGGGCAAAGCCCGCGCTTGGAGGAGGATTACTTTAATTACAAAAAATGTAGCACAAAATAAAACTACGATACAACAATAATTTTTTTTTTAGCTTTTTTATTATTGTTATTAGGAACTGTACATCATCAACAACTACCCAATTTGATCGCTGCTTTTCGCTGTATTATTTGGCGTGGATTTGGCATGAGTTTGAACAGGGACCCCCAGTAGAGTTTGTTCATGGATGGCTGTCAGCTGGTCACCATACAAAGTCGCTTGCCCAACCAGTGTTACTTAACAAATAATCGCAACTTTCAACCAGCTGACTGACTGGGCTGGCCCGGAGGCCTACAACAATAATAGCACTGATAAAAAAACAAAAAGAAAAAACAGTTAATACCAATACTACTACATCACTTATTACATAAAAATGTCACACAAAAGAGAAAATGATCAAATAACATAAAAAAACACGTTAGTATAAAATTAAAACCTAAAACCTGGGTTCGAATCCCACTCAGGCACGGCATATTTTCATACGTTACAAAAAATCATTTCATCCTCATTACGCACAGTTACACCCCAACGTCGTCGCTGATGCGACGTTAAATAAATAAATTTAAAAAAATAATTAAACTTATGAAAACATAACTAAAATGATATGATAATTCAAACATCAGCAAAGTTATGAAATAGCATTAATAAAATATGGCAAAAAAACCACTGCCAATTTTTTTTACATTATTTTAGAGAAAAAAATGAAAACAAAATTTAGCCTTAACTACCTCTTTTAAATTTAACTATTTCTTCATACACAAATGCAACACAGAATACATAATACTAGACAATATCAGAAACAAAAAACACTATTATAAAATATACATATATATTTATAACTAGTAGTACTAGATTAGCCTATATAAAATTTTGCCCTAAATGCATATTAAGGCCGCTGTCTTAAAAATACCAATTTCTTCTAAGAGAGAACAGCCTTACCAAAAATTTCAGCAAACATACCGCTTACCCTATCTTGTTGTGAAAAGTTACACGAATAAATTGCTACTTCCAGTTGACCGATTTTGATGAAAATGTTCGTGTAGAGCCCTTTAGTGGTGGGGTCTACCTAACTTAAGTTCCAGGTTTCATTTTTGTACTTGTTAGGCCCTACGTTCTTCAGAAATTTTGATCGCGCGCGGACACATACACACACACACACACACACACACACAGACCAATCGCTATAGATATTTTTTTGGGGCCTAAAAACATGTATATCCGGTGAAAAACTCGATTTTAAAATTCGGTATGAAAACAATACTTTTCTTCCTATAGATTCATAAATTTGGGCAAGAGAAAGTAAAAAGAAGCTAGATGAAACGCAGTATATTTTCTTTCGTGATGCACACTAATTTTGAAACGTAAATGCACGTGGATGACAGTATTATACCTTAACGAACTAGAGACTGCAGATGAAGGCGATGCGTAGTGACCTTCATCACAGCACAAAGCCAATTGAGTTTCGTTAATCGTATCCTGCGTTGTCTTGATGTAGTCCCGCTGTGGATGACCTAACAAAAAATCAGCTGGAGTTTGGTAGAACAGAGTGCCAAAGAGCTTACCAAAGGGGCAACCTTACATCCAACCTTGACTGTTATTGGCTAGATCTCATCTGCAGTCTTTAGTTCGTTAGGGTATAGGTTAAAATTTCTACGACTTCCTCAAAAATCATATTACTAAATCAGCCGGTTAATGGAATTAAAATTATGTTTCCACCGAGATTTTAATTATCGAAACTTACCATATTTTTTAACGTTTCAGAATAATCAGTCAATATACATTTGAAACTCCGAGAAAAAAACGTACCAAAGGGACTGGTGGTGGTAATGGTCCATCGTTCAATTTTCCATCAAACGACGGTGAAAAACCCAAGACACCTGAGTAAGTACATCTTTTATGTATTTAATAAGCATAAACTTAAGTATAAAATTAACATTGTAGGTGAGCGCGCTCATCTGATTATATGGTACTAACTGCCAATCCCGGCTACTACCGGGTTTAATTTTGTTGTTTTAATAAATTTTAAATTTAGGGTTGTTGTTTAGGCCATCAGCCAAAAGGCTGGTTTGAGCCTTCTTCTATATATAAATATATATATATATATATATATATATATAATATTGCGAGGATTTACAGCCCCAGCCGTATCTCGCTTCCTAAGTACCACCTCACTTTGTCTCGCCAGTCCCCATCGGAGAGCCGCCGCCAAGACACTGCCTCCTGCAGTAGTTGCAATTGTTGGATGGGGATCCAACCATGTCACTTCCGGTCAACCCCACCTTTTTCTACCGGCTGGCGTCCACTCCCATATCTTCTTTGTCCACCTACCATCCTCCGTCTTCTACAAATGGCCAAACCATTTTAACTGATTCCGGGATATGGTATCCATGATATTTCTTTGAACGCCGATTCTTCTCCTAATTTCAGAATTCGGAATTCGAACGATCCGCGACGCACCACAGCTCCGCCTCCATAAATCCATCTCCACCGCTTTTAAGCGATCCTTCTGTCTCTTTGTAAACACCCACACTTCCGCTGAATAGGTATGCACACTCTCCAGGATTGCATGATAAATATTTATCTTTATCATCATCATCATCATCATCATCTGTCAAGGGTTAGGCTCCATGGCCTGTTCCGGCATCCATCTTTTTTTAGGTCTTCCCAAGGTTTATATTTCCATGCTCGGAGAGGAAGTCTGTGAGATGGCATGCGAAGTAAATGGTTGGACCAGTTTGTTTTATTTATATTCTTAACGTTTTTCCACAGTTACTGAACATTTAACTCGGGGCATAAAGCTTCGTTACGTACTCTACCTAAAATTTTACTCCCCGTAAAAATCTCATTTCAGCAGCCTGGATACGAGATTCATTCCTCTGTAATGACACCATTGTTTCACTCCCATATATTATGAGTGGTACAGCCATTGCTCTACCTATAAAATTTCATTTGGGTATCCTGTCTCTTTTTCTTTCCAATTGTCTTGCGAATAGAACCGCAGACAGCGCTGAATTTTGCCAGTTTTTCACTCACGTCATCATCTCTATCATAGGAAATCTTGCATCCGAAATATTTAAAGTCTCGAACTTGTTCTATAGTTTGGTTTCCAAGTATAATTTTTGAGCGAACCGGCCATCGTCCCTTGAATGCCATAACCTTTGATTTTTGCGCCGATATTCTCATGCCAAATTCTGCGCTAATGTTGCGCAACTTATAAATGGCGTATTGGAGCCTGTCTTCTGTGTCAAAAATAATAACAATGTCATCTGCATACATCAATGAATTTAGGAATACAATATTCCAACGCTGAATAATTCTCTCCAGAATAGCATGATAAACATTTATCTTTGTCTCCTTCCATATTTTATCATTCCAAAGGACAGAATTTAACTGCCCTATAACCCTTCGCCCTTGCGAAATCTTACTTTTTACTTCCGCTACACTTGTTCCGCTCCTATCAAAGATGAATCCCAGGTATTAAAAACTTTCACAGCTTTTCACTACACCCGTACCCAGCTAAACATCATTTCCTGGCTCACCAATAGTAAGGTCTTGTATACATTTATACTGAGGCCTCATCTTTCTTATTCCTCTTGCAACTTCTTCATCACATAGTGATCTGCAGAAATGACAACTTGATCATCCTCAAAGAAGAGAGTATAAAGTATATTGTCGGCAACAGGGATTCCCATACCACAGCATTTCCTTTGCCATCCTTCCCAAGCTTCTCTGACATGA